>UXGC01000009.1:443498-773672 GCA_900480045.1 Eurytoma adleriae | reverse complement strand
ATTGAAGCTTGAAAAAATTACTTAATAAATTTTCCATAACAAATAAATTTTCGAGATTGTATTTACTAATTATTTTTTATTAAGAAATTACAAATCGACTTTACATTGATTATAAAGTGATCGCAAAATCATTTATTTAAAAATGATTTCTGATTTCACGGAATGAATAACCCCTCGATTACACTTTCTTAAAACTCGACAAAAGTTATTAGCTGCAATGTAAAATCGATGTACACATTTTTTAACATGTACAGAGTAAATAAAATTTTAAATAGAAACATTTTATTTATAAATAGAAAAAGTCCCTCTTAACCGAATGAAATATTCTAAAATTCTTGATTGAATAACTGCAGTAACTACTCCGTAATTTCCATGGGGCTATTTTTCTAAATTAAAGCACAAATCTGTTAAGAACGACGTAAGACCCCAGTACAAATTAAGGGCTTGCTATGATTTCAGGCGGAGTAGTGAGCTACACGATACCAGAATCGCCGGTTGCTAACCTGAACGACACGTCGTACGACGGGACCCGGGATCAGTACGGGATACTGTCGGGCGGCCTCGGCCTTCTGATCGATGGCGAGACCGGCGCCGACGACTACAGGGAGGAGATCGCATCCGGAAAAGGTAAGTTTTACCAGGCGAACACCGCTTATTTCGAGCCTCGCGCGTTTGTCAAGCAGCAGCCTCGCCTTCCCAGAAAACCGCGGATTCTCCGATGCGATGGTATAAAATCGTGCGTTTATTTGAAGACGTCGATCACGAATTTAATTCGAACTCAGATTCTTTATTTATCTACCAGCGCTGACCCTTCAAAGTCGCACGTGTCTTTGGCCTGTGACGAGAAGACACGCGGCAGACAAAAATAAAAGGTTACGCACGTGTATCTTCGTGTCGATTATTTTGTAATTTTAAGCGCGTAGAACTGGAGGCGATATTGCGGTCGATATTTAATTCATGGAAAGGTAGAAATGGTTACGCGTGGAGGTTGAGTGCTGGGGAGTTCACTTTTATTGTTTACACTTGCAGGTACCGGCTGGCTGGCCTGGATGCGCGACAGTTTCCCCAGTTTCCCCGACCACTTCGTCGAGCTGGCCTTTTACTTTGACAATCAGCGAAACTTCGATGCTGTTCACATATACACCAATAATTATTTTAAGAGAGACGTACAGGTAATTTCACGTAGTAATTTTTCATAAAAGTGTTTTATAAAATTTATTCTCGGATGAGTATGAGATCTGCGCCCGAGCGAAGCGAATATATTTTACAAAATACTAATCAGTGCACACTTTCAAGGCATGAAGGGCATTTTACTTCCCGAATATTGTAAAGCTAATATTAATTTAATCGTGAATGTCGCCTGCCGGAATTCATTTCGTAAGTGTAATTTCAGTAGAGCTTTTAATTCCTGTAAAACTTGAATGAGCACAGTGAAAATATTGATCGTACGTAACATTAAAATTTATGCACATCGATGATAAATACGATATCGGCGACCTTTTTAGTTTATAATGTTGGCCGACAAGTTGCGCATCACAGAATAACAACGGGATGACCCAGTTCGAAGGGAGATTACATTGACAATTCGTTAAATATCCAAAATGTGTCATTTTCACTGACTGCGAATTTCCAGTCAGTGGAGCCCTCGCGGATCAATGGAAATTTTACGTATGCAGACGTACCGTACCGCACGCAGGAAAATTCCTATTCTATCTCTACGCCGGTGTAGAATAATCAGTTATGAATTTACCCTTTTGAATTATAAATCGATTGCAATTCAAAACCTTTTAAACCTTTAAAATTCACTCGCAAAATCAATGCTCTGTATAAATTAAACTCAACAAATGATCAATTCTGGGAAATCGCATTATTTAGATTGAAGCGTACATGCTTTCAGCTGTTATTATTCGTACATTGTGTTCGGATATACACATTCAACTTTGTAGAATGGAGGAATTGCATAAAGTGCAAAATCCCATATTCATCCGTTTTTATAGTAAACAACCATTTTTAAATTGTATATCGGTAAATGGTTCACGGTATAACAAATATCAATAAATGGGGGGTAAAAAGAAATGTGAACTATTGCGAATAAAATTGAATAAATTCAATGCTATCATAGATTAAGTGCACTCAAAAACTGTAAAAAGAAAATATTACTTGCAAGCTTGCATTTTTTTTAATTCAGAGCTCGTTCCATCTCTGGTAAAAATGGGGACCATTAATTACAAAACGAACCCTCGACCATTTTATTCGACAAATAAAATTTCCATCAATTTTTACCGGAGATGATAGAATCCTTACTTTCCGGTCAGTTGAATCTTCTTAATGCACTAACGACGCGTGCAAAAGAGGGAAAAGATTCGATAAATACCGCGCATACGAGAAATGAACTGGAAAAAAAGGTCGCATTCGCGGATGGAACGGACGGACGGAGGAAAAAGGAAATAGCGAGGGCCAGTGCGGAAAAGCAATTTTTTCTCCAACAGGTATTCGAGCGGGCGGAAGTGTGGTTCGAGGGCGTCGACGACGCCGAGGAGATCGATGGGGCCGGCGACGAGCCCATCACCTACTCGTATATCCCGGACACCAATTTGGAGAACGCGCGCAACGTCTCGATCGGGCTGCAGGGCCGGCCGGCCAGGATCCTCAGGTTCCGGCTCTATTTCGCCATGCGCTGGATAATGATCTCCGAGGTCACCTTCGATTCCTGTGAGTAGCCGAGGACGGACGCGAAATCAGAGCGTACGAGGCATTACTTCCGAGGGCTCGCCGTCGATACGTAGAGGAAAGACATTCGGATTTTTTAGATTTTTATCTTGGATAACGATATTTTGTTTATCAGAATGAATATGATGTTTAATCAGGCGAAAAAAACTGTGTGTTCACCACGTATGTAAATGAAAATGTAAAATTATTTTAGAAAATGTGAATAGAGACAAAAGTTGTTTACTTATTTAATAAGTGATAATTTTTTAAATTTAATATTATGCCAATTCACATTCTAAAATAATTTCATATATTTGGCAGACTACGCTTTATAAAGGATTATGCAAGAAAAGTAATATAATGCGGTTTGCAAAAGTAAATAAAGGTTTTGAAAATTTTGTATTCTGCTAATCTCCGGATAAGGTATAGTTAACGCGGTTAATATAATGCACGACCAGAAATTTCACATAAAAATTATTATGCTACTACTTTAATTTTACGGACTTACGTTAGCAGGAATGCTGAAAGGGTTCTGGCGCAGTAGAATAAGTCGTGGAATGGTCAGACCAGAAACAAGTAGTACGAACCGCAGTGTATTTCGATACCTTCGCAGAATTCTATGAGAATTGAACTGATACCCAACTTGTAGAATTGGATAAACATCTTTTTGCAATTCTGGGAATCTGTCTTATCACTGAATCAATCTCTCGCCTCAAGAAATCGCCTCCCTCATTCTAACCATATGTCTGATCATTCCATTACTTGGATAACGATATTTTCTTTATCATAATTAATATGATGTTTAATCAGTCGAAAAACTGTGTTTTATCACCACGTATATAAATGAAAATGTGAAATTATCTTAGAAAATGTGAATAAAGACAAAAGTTGTTCACTTATTCAATAAGTGATAATTTTTTAAATTTAATATTATGCCAATTCACATTTTCTAAAATAATTTCATATTTTTATACTTAGAGAGCATTTAATTAAAAATTATTGGATAAAAAATATAATAAATAACGTAATAATAGTTATTATTATTTAATATTTTTTATTAATTGATTAATTCTACAAAAATTCATATAAAACGTATTTTTAACAAAATTAGTTATTATTTTCATTGAATCATAAGAAATATTTTCATTAATAATATAATATTTGCACACGCATTTGAATTTAAAATAAAATAAAAATTAATAATTTAAAAATTTTCTGAAGGATTCAGGATGCTCACAAAAAATAATTACATAAATTTTTATTTGACCTCAAGCGCTATTAAATTTAAATTCGTAAAAATTACATCCAGCTTTTAACGCAAATTATAAAACCGCGCGAGCTTTAATGAGGAACGCTGAATTTTTTCCTGAAAATATAATCATTGAAGCTCGCGGACTTAAGCGTAAAACGAAAAGCCCCGGCTTAAACGACGCCGCCGCTCGATTCGCACATTAGCCGCGATAATTCTCGAACTTGCCTCTTGCATATGCAAAAACGTAAAACTCCGTATCCCCCTGCGTCGGTGGCGAGCACGACGCAGGGGGTAAAGAGGGCGGGAGGAACAGGGGCGAGTCGGCGCATAAACTTGGAAATTTCCCTAAATCAACAATTATCTTATTCGCAGGGAATTCGTACGCAAACGCCACGGAGGAGTCCACGTCCGAAATCAGTAACGAGGACGGCACCGCCGGCCCGGTCAACCACGACGCGGATCTCAACTTACAAACGAGTACGTATATACCGACGGCAATCAAACTTGCCGCGGCGCTTCTTCTCCCCCACTTTGACTTTGCGAGCAAACACCGCCCGAATCGTGACGAACACTACCTCGGGAGACCCTCCTTTCCGCGTCCCTCGCGACTCCCCCTCCCCCCGCCCTTAATTTTTTGTTGTTGTCCCCGTCCGTCCAACGCGGCGGATCTGCTCGTCGCTTTAGCGGCGCCTCCAAATTATATTTTGATGAACTATCGGGGGAGGGAGGATTCCGGCGCGTCGCGAGGGCCAACTTCGTTAGGGAAACGAGGCCGCGGGAACTGGCGTAAGAAGTGGGACGCCGCCGGCGAGGCAGGGGACACTTTAATCGGACGCGCGCTCCGCTACTTTATAATTCGCGCGGCAACTTTAGCGTAACGTAAACAATTAGCTGGATTAAGTGGTGGCGCGGACGGGGAGACAGTGGGAGGGGAAGCGAGGATCCGTGAGAAAGTTCCGGATGCGACGGGAATTGCAGGCACGCGCGGAAAACTGGGTTGTGAAGGAACTTGAAAATATGTATCTCCTCGATTCCGCGAGAGAGTGCCCGGCTAATTATGCCCGCGCTCGCGGGGCGAGATCTAAAATGCAGACTACGCTTTATAAAAGATTATGCAAGAAAAGTAATGTAATGCGGTTTGCAAAAGTAAATAAAGGTTTGGAAAATTTTGTATTCTGCTAATCTCTGGATAAGGTGTAGTTAACGCGGTTAGTAAAATGCACAACCAGAAATTTCAAATAAAATTATTACGCTACTACTTTAATTTTACGGACTTACGTTAGCAGGAATGCTGAAATGGTTTCGGCGCAGTAGAATAACTCGTGGAATGGTCAGACCAGAAATAAGTAGTACGAACCGCAGTGTATTTCGATACCTTCGCAGAATTTTATGAGAATTGAACTGATACCCAACTTGTAGAATTGGATAAACATCTTTTTGCAATTCTGGGAATCTGTCTGATCACTGAATCTAAACTAATACTACTTTAATTTTACGGACTTACGTAAGCAGGGATGCTGAAAGGGTTCTGGCGCAGTAGAATAAGTCGTGGAATGGTCAGACCAGAAATAAGTAGTACGAATTACCGCAGTGTATTTCGATACCTTCGCAGAATTCTATGAGAATTGAACTAATAAAACTAACTAATACCCAACTTGTAGAATTGGATAAACATCTTTTTGCAATTCTGGGAATATGTCTGATCACTGAATCAGTCTATCGCCTCAAGAAATCGCCTCCCTCATTCTAACCATGTCTGATCATTCCATTACTTGTTCTACTGAGCCGGACTCTCCTACAATACCTACTTATTAAGCATCAATGCCATCAATCATTTTATTTGAAAGTTGCGTGTAAAACGATTCTATGTAAATATAGGGAGAAGTAACATTAAAATTATATTATTTTTTAATAGTAACGCGGAAAAATAAAGAAACATTTGAACAAAAGGATATTTTAATGTTTTTATTCGAGAATATTTTTTAAAAATAATATTGCCAGTACATAATTTATTATGCAGAAAAATCTGTATTTCAATCAACTACTATTTTATGAAGCTTCTTTTTTTTAAATCCATTTTCACATTTTATATCACATTGATTGCATGTGCACTAATATTTTCAAAGAACTACGCGTACCGCATCAAATCTGTAAAATTACCTGCCCTTCAAGTCAACCTAAATGGAAATAGCTTCACGCTATCTTGTCATCCCTCCCGCAAATTTTCGTGGAGTGGAATTCCAAAAATTATGTGAATAGACCGATCTTCAATGAGCCCGCGGGAAGATAAGCTCCTCGAGCGAAAAAGAAACGAGAAATCCTCGGTGCCGCAAAAAAAATTCATAGCCGAGATTTGAATGAGCTTACGGCGTTATCACGCTTTACCCCGCCAGGGGCGAAAAACCTGGCGGCTCTTTCCGGGGGGGCGACTCGAATAATACGCGAGGCCGCGGAAAATGTGGGCCGCGGCGCTCCCGCGCGCGAATCGAGTTTCGCGCGCGATTAATCAAACGGATGCCAGACAATATTTCTTCACCGGCGCGCAGCGATTTGTCCCTTACGCATACAGTTTATTTTCATGCCGCGCTATTATTTACACGAACTACGGTAGCGATTTTTTCTCTCTCCTTTCGATGCTATCAGCCGCCCACTTATTCCCTGATAAAAACGCGCCCAACCTTTTATCGGAACGAATTTGTAATTCTAAATAATCGCGCGACGTAATATCCAATGGATTGAAGGCGTTGGAATAAAGTCTCGGATATTTATTTTAAGGATTTAGTAATGGCATTTTTTTTGCTTTTGCCACTTTCACAGTCACGGCGAGGGACGAGGGACAAGAGTACGTGGAAGTTCTAATCGGAGTTCTGACGGCCATAACTTTGCTACTGTTGCTTGTTTTTATTATTATCCTACTGCTCAGCAGACGACAGAAGCTTCAGAGTTCGCCAACTGTACTAAAAAATCCTTTTGGCTTCGTAATCAACATGAAGGTAAGAATTTAATTGCTTTTGCTTGTACGTACTAAAATTTTTTATTTCTAGGCTGTGTGTGTTTTTTTTATTATTAAAGTAACTTCATTTATTCATAAAAATACAGAAAAATAAAAAAATTATTATAACAGAAAATCTAAATATGTAGACATGGATATCGAATTGATTTTTAAACAACTAAATTCTACATGGTTAGAATACGTGACTTTTCATACAAAATCGTTAGATACAAAATTGTGGTAGTTAAGATAATTAATTTTAGCAAAAAACTATTTAAAAAATAATAAAAGTTAAAAATCAAAATTAAAATATAAATAAATGAAATAATTCTTTATAATGCATGAACATGTCACATGCTTTAATAAAACGGAAAAGAGACGTATTAATCAGCAATGTTTTCAGAGTTTTTTGCTGAATTTGGCTCCCGGCCGAATGTTAAACGAGAGCGGCCGTGATTCGCCAGACGAGGAAGACGAGGAGCCCGAGGCGGACGAGGGGGAGGGTGTCGAGGTGGACGTTGACATCGACGTCGACGTTGACATTGACGCGGATTTGGACGGGCTGGAGGACAACTTAGTTCCAGAAAACGACAGCTTACGCGAGTCCTTGACCATGGAACAGTTTAACTCGCCCCTCGTCGAATCCCAGTACAAGTCAACTTACGCTATTGTAGCTAACACGGGTACGTCGATGTACCTTTCTATATTTATTCGCATTCTTATATCAAATTTATTTTCTTTGTTCAAGAGTTTTGCAATATTTACTGCATGAAAATGGAAAACTAATATTGTTAAACAAATTTTTAGGCGATAATAACTTAATCGAAATTATTTTCAACAATATTTTCAGTAAAAAAACTATTTGTTATTATTTAAGAAGCTTTTTTCAAAGAAAAAGTATAAACTGATCTTTATTTTAAATCCCTGATAAAGGCAAATTCGATAAACTATGTTATTCATCAGTTTTTAAAAATTAGTTTAACAAAAAGGCGATTAAAGTTAAGATTAAACTACCTCTCATTATTCTAATTTGCAAATCATTTAACCATTTTTTTATTTTTTAATTAATCTTTACAATTTTAAAGAGGAATTGTTTCGATATGACTATAAATTTAGATTAGTCATTTTATTTAGGTAATCTAGATTATTCATTTCATTTAAATTTGATTTAATTTAGTTTCACTTTATTGAATACTAAACTAGACGAGATTAATCAAATATGAAATTTAATCCCAAAGCCATTTTAGGATTTGTATTAATCAAATATTTTTGCCTTTTTATATCTGCCTATAAAGTTTCATTGTGGGTTGTAAAATTTCATTTTTTTTTTGTACATGTCTATTCAGCAAATCCGAAAGGTATTCAACCATCATAAAAACTGAGATTTCGAGCCAAAAAAATCTGGTCAAAATCGAAGTTTCAAGATTTTGCTTTGACTAGTTAATAATGACTTTCAATTAGTTTTATAAATTTATTAGAAATTCAAATAATAGCCATCTCAAAAGAGACTAAAATTTAAACAGAATATGACTGATTCGCAAAATTTTCCATAATTACTCTGCACAAGGACTAACTTTTCAATTCCAATCCAATAAATTACACGTTAAATATAATTCCTCCAAGCCAGCGACAAGATCGATAAGAACTCATCACTCAATTATTTAAATGTCCGACACTTATTAACTGATTGCCTCCATCTCTGGGGGGTACAGTCAAATGGTCGGCTGAGCGGTTTACGTCTTTGCCCGCGCGACAAGAGAGACAGGCAAAGTGATACCGATTACCGGGTGAATCGAGCCGGGCTTTCGTTGTCGCTCACGAAGAAGCCCATCGCTCGGATTTTGCCGAGGATTCTTCAGGAGGGGGACAGCAGAAATTGTCAAAATTCGTTTGATCGGTATTCAAGGGTCGCTTGATGAATTTCCTTGAAAATCGATGCGCTCGGCTCGATGCGATATCGCTTAAACGTCAGGCGAGATTTGCTTCTTTTCTAAAATTGCGACATCAAGGGATTATCGAACGTTTTATAAAAAGAATTTGACAGATGTGATGAAACGGCAAATTAATCTCTTGATTGAATCTGTCAGATTTTACTGGTAACATTTAAAAAAAGTTATGTTTTAAAAGTTTGTACATTAAGCATTTTGGCTACTCGATAATTCAGTTTTTTCCTTTCGGATTTTTAAATTCTACACTGTTGTTTGCTATTCATTCAGTTTACGTGGAGCTAAAACTTTCATATGTACAGATACATCACGTGTGCAAATGAAAACTCAAAACTGTATATCTATATAGATGTTTCATTTAAAAATCATCTTTTATTTATCCTCTTATGACTAAGCGCTATTGACATTTTTAACA
Source organism: Eurytoma adleriae (assembly GCA_900480045.1). Lineage (NCBI taxonomy): Eukaryota > Metazoa > Arthropoda > Insecta > Hymenoptera > Eurytomidae > Eurytoma > Eurytoma adleriae. The sequence goes on along the minus strand of UXGC01000009.1, from coordinate 764,358 downwards.
TTCGATGCAAAAGTAAAATTAATAAACGCGCTTTGCAAGTCTCTTTGTTCCATTAGCATTAGAAAATTTTTGAGCGAACCCGGGTGCATAATTAAATCCGCAACTTTTGATATTCAATTTAAATTCATCATCCGCCCCGCTATTAACGTTGAATTATTCAACGGCGCCGCTCGCATCGTAGCGGCAACGAAATCGTAGAAAATCGAGATAATCCAGCCGAACAGGCCGGGCCGCTCGAGCGTCGCCGTCGGCATCAAGCATAATGCGCGTTAAATAAAGCACTCGAGAGTGCGCCCTACGGCCGGCGTAACCGTAAATCCGCGCGTCCGCGAAAACAAATCCGAAGTTTATTCGGCCCTTCGGGGCCCCGCGGCATGATAAATTCGCCGCGCGACAAGTGCTCGAGCGAAGAAAGAGCCTCGCCGGGTCGTAAAGCGACAAGCGTCGCGTGACCCGGTCATCGCGAGGCCGCGCCTCTGAAGGGCCTCCCCCCCGTGTACGCTGTTAACTCGTACGCACTAACAATTCATTTATGCGGACGGTAAAATTGAATGCCTCGCAGGTGTACAGCTGGAGGGCTCGCGCGCTGCTGCGGCCGAGTGGCTACTCTCTTCGAGAACGGCGCGGTCAAGGGTTCCAATGGCGATTGCGCCGGGAGATTTTGTCGCTGGCCTTTTTCACGGAAAAGTGATATAAATAGTGCGTTGGTATTTATTGGTCGGTGTAAATGTTTCGTGGTGTGGGCTGCTATACTAAATTGCACGACGGGAAACTTTTTATTTCGAAAGCTTTTCGTGCTAGCGGGGGTAGGGATACCATCGCCTATGTTTTTATAGGGGCTACATTTAACTGCTATACTTAATCGCAAAAATTTCCTTACTCCGGCAATTTCTGCTGTAATTTAGTTTATGGCAAAGCGATAAATGAGGTGGGGTTTGGTGTACGGGAGTAAACTCTTGTCACACGACAAAATCGCATTTCATTTGAATAGAATGTAATGTTATGAAAATCATTGATTTTTCTGCGATGTATATTTTTTCTTGTTTTAGTCTAATTCAACTTGTAAGCTAAAGTTACGTCATAAGGATTATTTAATAATATATTTTCATTTAAATTTACCTAACAGTTGTATAAGTACATTACGAAAATTTAAAGTTGCTTATATATTTATAACTTATAAATACATTATGAAATTAATTATAATATGTACATACTACTCTCACCTGGTATTTTATGTAGTAAAATAACTATGAGCGTATGTCAAAAACTGTACCGACAGAATAACTTTAGAATCGATCTGCTTCGGTTAGTACAGATTATTTTCAGAGCAATTTACATTCGATACATACAAATAAATTCCGAAATAAATCGCACACAGCAGTAACTGAACTTCAAATTATTTCCAGTCGATTGATGTTATTTAAGGTTATACGTGAACTATTATCCTTTCATGTTTATCGCATCATTGCCTCAAATTTATCATTTATTTTGTACTAAATTCTTGTTAAATATGTTCACCATCGATAAAAAAATTATTTTCACATTACTCATTTACTTTTTCTTTTTAATAAAAATAAATTGTTCCTTTTTTAATACGTTTCATATTGTTTTCTCATAAATAATTGACTTTTCTGTACTATTTGAAAAATAAAATATATTAATAATAATTTTTACAACTTTAAGAATTAGAAAGGTACATAAACATCAAAACAAACACATTTTAGATATTTTTTTAACTTAGATGAGATTCAAATTTATATAAGAAGTAATAAAAGCTATCTATCTTCAGTGAAGGAAAAAAATAATGATAATAATGAATAATTCGCTTCAATCAGACACGCCATGCCGCGAGATTCAGCGAAAGGAGGAGTTACGCTCCAGCAAGAGCTTCGAGAAGGGCTACGCTACCCTAAGTACCGGACCGCTTCGACAGGATACCTGTAGGTCCGAGTGCGGCCTGGGCCCAGGTTCTAGCCGTTCCTGCTCTCCGGTGCTGATGAGCTCCCGGCATTCGCCCTCCGCTCGGCACTCGCAGCACTATCGCACCCTGCACTCATCCGGGGCCTCCGCCAGGCTCAGTGTATCCAGCACGCCCACCCACCAGCGCGAGTCCGACTACGGCCACGTCAAGCGCTGGCACACTGCACCCAAAGAAAAGCACAAGGTGAGGAATCGGATCTTCATTATCAAACAATATCATGGGTGCAAGTGTTCACTTTGTTTTGATTACGACAGTGAAAAGGACGACCATTGTACTCTTATTTACAGAATATGTTGTTTAATTTGTTTTTTTTTTTTTTAATTTAAGCCTGTGAATATAACTATATATGCAGACATAGTTATCATTGTTGAATTGTTTCAATTTTGATCAAATAATAGATTAGATTGAGAAGATTACTACTTTAAAAAAGAACTGAGAAATAAAACAATAATAACAATTATTTTTTAATTAAAAAATTAGTTTTTTATGTTTGAAGAGCAACCTCAAACTTCTATTTTATCTTTTTGGTTGCAAAATTAAAATTTTTAGATGTTTTACGTTGTTAAAACTTTATTGCATTAAAATTCACGTTTGCTGAAAAATGTTTAATTAGCACGGAATATAATAAAAGTTGTACATCAAAGAACAACTTTGTAATGCGCTGCTTCAAAATCGTAAAATTCACGAAAAAAAAAACCACAGACCGAATAATTCCAAACCCGCGTAACTTAAAATAAGACAAAAGCGATTCCAAATACAGCGAAACAAATTCCGTAGAAAGTCGCTCGCGCACGCAACAATGTGATTGCGCAAAAAAAAAGGAAAAAAAAATCGCACGCGCGAGCTCGTTCGCAATCCGGGATTCCCTGGGCTCGGGCGTTATCGTTCGGCGCGTGGGTCGACGGCCCGCGCGACAGAGGGACCGAAATTTCCCAATAATTTACGCACGCAAATTGCGGTTGCAGGTACCAGCACCCGTAGTCAGATGGAACATCGCGCCGAGCATGAACAAGCCTTACAAGTGCAAGGAGATAGAGCCCGCCAACATACCCGGACAATGTCTGCACACAATGGAGAAACTTGGTTCCGGTCATATCGGCGAGGTATATATAATAAAGGCCGAACTGCCTGCTAAGTACGCCGCAGCGCAATAGCGCGAATTTTCGACCGCCGGCTCACCCCCGTCCCCGCCCCCCCGGAAGCCGACAAACGCAAAATTCCGATGCTCGCGCGCGCGCGCCGGCTACCGGGGGATCCCGCCGGCTGTTTGCAAGCCCTTGGAACTTTTCACTTTGAAATTGCCCGAGCGGAACTTAGCCGTCGGCTGATCGATGTAATTTCGCCTCGGCGATGCGCTCAAATTAATGCACCACTGTGAACGAGCCGAGATTTCTATTGCAATGCGTTAATGAACGGATTACGCCTTTAATTGATATCGTTAGAGCATATATATAGTCGGCAGATATGCGGGCTCGACGTGGAGTTTAATAGTGGATGGTGTAAAATTTTAATGAATGGCTGCCTGCATTTTTACTGTATGAAGAGAGAATGTACTTAAATGAATATTCAAGTGAATTAAATTATGAAATTTAATTTAAAAATATTTTGTTAATTGCAGTGAGCAAGCAAAGTAAAATTATTTTATTAGTAGCTTTTGTAAATCCTGAAAGTTTTAAATAATTCCTTTAAAACTTTTCTGCGAGCAAAAAGCTTTATAGAATTCAGTAAGCTTTTCATTTAAAGAAAATTTTTTTTTAATTAATACCTTCTTTTAACGCAGTTGATATAATATTTTCAAATTTAATAAAAGATCTTTTGACTTAACACTTTATCATGAAAATATTTAAAAAAAGTGTATTTCTATTTAGATAATTGCGATCAATGCTGTATACTTTTTTCTAATTTATTGCACATTCTCAGTTCATTTTGACCTCAGCGGATCACTTTCACCCCTAACACGAGGTGATACATATACCTCAACGTAAAATTCCCCGCCGTTTATATTTGAATAAACAAAATTGATCTTGAAATGACTTTGAAATTCGATTTCAAAGTCAGAGTCAACGTTGTAATTTTAAACTTCATTCGAAACACTAAAACTTTTCCATTTAACGTGTTTGCTCCGAAAATACTTCTCTCCTGTATTATTCAGGTTGATCCATACTTTGAACCTTCCCTGCATCTCCGCAAGTAGTACAGTACCACATTATTAACTTCCCCATAATAAAACAACGACAACTCAATAAAACCATTTTTTTCCATTAAGGTAATAGTCTGCGCGGTGCTAGGCCTGGGCGAGACGTCGGCGATCTCGAAGCCGGGCAGCGAGCCCCTGAGGCTGGCGGTCGCGAGGATACCGCACGCCGGCTTCAGCTGCGACGAGGAGAGCAAGAAGCAGGCGAGCGAGGCGCTGCGCGAGGTCCGTCTCCTGTCGAGCCTGAGCGATCCGAATCTGGCGCGGGTCCTGGGGCTCGTGTGCGACGCCGAGGCGGCGCGCCCCTGGACGATCATCGAGTACACGGAGCTCGGCGATCTCGCCCATTACCTCCAGTACAGCGAACCGCTCGTCGGCACGCAAAGACCCAGCTGCAGTCTGAATTTTATCAGGCAAGTGTGCGCGCGAAAGTGTGCAAGTACGAGTGTTTGAGAGTGAGAGTGCGAATGTATTTAAGTGTGTGTGTGTGTGTGTGTGTGTGTGTTTGGGCATGTGTGTGTGTGTGTATGTGTGTATCAACGTGAAACCCCACTCCGACCCCGTTTCCCTTTAAACGCGACCGCTGAATTTTTCATGCCACACCGGGCGCCTGTAATTTGCGCGATTTATGCGAGGCGCCGCGAGCTTTTCCTTCCGTGCGACGCCGCGGAGAAATCAATTTCGGCCGCGATAAGACGCTGGCGGTGGTGGCGATCGCCGGCCTCGAATCGCTTTTGGACCCCCGCCGGATCGTTGCTCCCCCGCCCCATTCACTTAGGCGAATTCGTCCGTCGCGCTTAACTGATTTTTGCGCCGGCGGCGGCTCCTTTGAATAAGCGTACTTCGTGTGCGAAACGAGCTTTCGAAACTGTTATTAAAATGGAACGGCACAAGTAATTGCGCCGCTAGCGTGTTTTCACACTCCCTTATCTTGTAAATAGATGTTAATTCGACTCGCCCCGGCTTACATTTTGTAACGTTCACGTTTTATTTAGTTTTTTCTTTTTGTTTAGTAGACGAGATCGATGGTTGCGCGAAAGCATTAAACGTCGTTGAGCTTTCGACGTTAATTACAATTGAATGTATTTTTAATGCACTCTCCTTTGTTATTTTTATTGGAAGGAGTTTATCGACTTTTGGTGGAGTTGGCCTTATTTGAGTCGTTTTGTTTTGCAGCCAAAACTGCCTACTGTACATGGGGTTACAAATAGCCTCGGCCATGCGATACCTCGAGTCTAAGAACCTCGTGCACAAGGACCTGGCGGCGAGGAATTGTCTCCTCGGTAGGTGTTACACCGTCAAAGTGACCGACATTGCGATCTGTAGTGACCTGTATAAAAAGGACTACAGCGACATCGGTGGTAGACCTCCCGCACCTATCAGATGGCTACCGTGGGAAAGTATATTGTTGGTAAGAATCCTTTTTTCATACTCTTTTACAAATATTTACAATGCAGAAGTCAGGAGAACAAAAAGTGCTGATCCAGCTAAAGCACTTTATTGTCTCCTTTTAATTATACGACGTGATTAGCAGCCGCGTATGAAACTATTTATTTTTGTATTGCGTTTAGAATATTTCATATCGTGAGTGCAGGGAAATGCTGTGAAACGGATATAGTCTTCTCTCTTTCTAATTTCTAAAATATTATTTAAGAAGCTTACATAAATTCAAATACTCTTATAATACCGGCTCTGTAACTTACAAATAGTTTGTGTGCTTATTATTTTCTAGAATGTGTTATTAATAACTTCTAAAGTAAATTTCTCTGGTTTTCAGGATAGATATACTTGCGCTAGTACTGTTTGGTCATTCGCCGTCACATTTTGGGAAGTTATGAGCTTCGCTAGAGAGAAACCGTTTCAACATTTAACGAATGAACAAGTCATTCAAAACGCTGAGCTTATGTATTACGGGGGTGAACTGCAAGTAAGTCTGAATGCCTCGCTATTAAACGTAAACAATCATTTGAGAACTAACTTGCGCGATTAAGTAACTAAACAATTATTTAGTTACTTAAAAATATTGATGAACATTTTCACAGAAGTTTCTTCTGCTTTAAAGGTTCTCTTACCAAAGCCAATGATGTGCCCAGAAGACGTCTACAAGCTGATGTGTTCGTGCTGGAAGAGAGACGAATCCATTCGACCAACTTTCAAGGAGATTTACGCGTTCCTGAAAAATGTTACGGCGGATTACCGACCCGGAGCGTAATCATATCTGACTGTGATATATAAGAAAAAAAAAGATAATTACAATCGATCGTCGGTGACCTAACGAGATTCATTTTCGAGATTGCGAGCAGCGCTACATCGATCGGCGGAGGAGCTCTTTGTGCACTGCCACTATTGGAAAATGATTAAAGACTCCAGACTCGATCGTGCAACCGTACAATCGTTAAGTTTATATACGCGCGAAATATTTTAAAAACGCCGGAAGGGGAAAAAGAGGGAGACGTAAAGTATGTTCTTAGCGCGAGAGAGATTGAGCTGTGCGAGTCGAGCGAAATTCATGAAAGTCGTAATTGACATCTTGACAGATTATAGTTTCCGCTGTAGCCGCATTTATTCTTCTTTTTCAACTGTTTTTATTCAGCGAAGCTTCTTTATTAAATGATGTATCGCTAAGATTGTTTCATATTACTTAAAAATTTATAAAAGGGATTTTTTAGCTTGCATTGAATAAGAAATTGAATTATTCAATACAGTATTGTATATTGCTCACTCGTATATCAAAGTTTGTTCAATGTTTTTTTTAAATACAGGGATAGAAAACAATATTGTAATCTTTCAAGATTTCGCATTCTCATGAATAAGAAAATAATCAGTGTGTGAACTTTATGAAAACTCAGCTAATGGGATTAGGAATTTCAAGTGTAAGGGAATTTCTAATAAATGTAACTGTTGACTGCAAAAATATCACGAATTGTACAGAGTACTAGTAATAATAAAATAATATGTATACTAAGCTTCTGCTGATACAGGTACGGAATTTTCTTGTAAATATGAAAAAAAATTAGTTGAAAAAGTTAGAAATATGATTTAAGCTAAATTCTATTTTTAAAGGACTCACAATGTATTTGTTATAGACAATTAATATAGATAGTTTACGTGTTCAAAAATACAATAATTTTTTGTATTATTGAAAATAATTTTTATGCTGCTTTATATTCTTGGCAACCAACTGTACTTATTGTTTTTATAAAATCTTTTTACCTATTTATTTTTGTGTAAATATAATATTAAAATTGTTGATTTGTTAATATTTTTTAATGCATTTAAGTATAAATAAACAAGCAAATGACAAACAAATATACATTAATGAATTCATCGACTGAAAGTTTTCAAGCATATCAATAAATAATTGTATTTATTCCAAACTGCTTCAAAAACCCGTGAAAAATTAATAAATTGATTTGAACAATTTTGCTGTCATGGTCAGTGACCAATTGCATATCGCAATATTATGTTATGCGACGATTATTTAGCTTACATGAAGATATAAATAAAGTTTAGATAATACATATCTGTAACTATGCTTTGTTAATTTTCCTTTCCCAAATTTGTTAATTTCGCTTTCCACTCATTCAAACACAAGTATTTAATTTTATTTTTAAAGAAATTTCCAACATTAATTAGCAATGAATGTGTAATTTAAATATTTGTGAATGATATTTAAAAATCTAACCGGTTTGCATGATAGTTTGCAATACACATATATTTACACTTACGTTTGTAAACAGAATCAAAAAGGCCTTCTCGATTATGATTTTTTTAAAAGCAGCTGACTAGTGGTACTGCAAAAATTACGTATTAAAGGAAGAGCATAAGAAGCAGGCAAAAAGAGAATAATGATGAAAAACCAGTACCAGACATTGAAAGGACAGCATATGTATTTATCTTAAGATCTTGCAGCAATATAAATTTGTCATTTTTTTACATTCATACTGGATTTTCTCACGAGCCTTTGCCGCAAACAAGTCGCGTACACCACTTCTTCAGATTTTGCAAAACAATCAATAAAATTTTAATGGGAACTCTTACTTATTCGACTGAATCTTGATCATTAAATGTTTATCCCTTCTTCGCTTCGTTTCAGCGAAGGTATAAGAAGGCTCGTAGGTTCAAGCAAAGTTCACTGCGACCATGGGAAAGAAAGTGTACACACGTTCTATCAAAATGAAACAGTTTACTAATTGTAACTTTGCAGTGTTGTTATTGTACCTTGTGACTATATTGAACTTGACATCAACAAGTAAATTTTACTTTCACAAAACCGCTAAGAATAATATGCTAATGTCGACCTATAATTTTAAAATTTTTTTAAATAAAATTTCTGTTATCATTTATTTTCTAATTTTTGGCTTAATCCAGTTGGAGCTAATGAAGCGCCTAGATCCTACACTGACCAGGCAATTTTACGTTGTGACTCACAATCCGTGGCAAGATTTAAACCCAATGTAACGTACAACTGGTACAAAGGTGGCATTCATGTATCGGAAGTACCAGAGTTGATGGGTAAATTTAAACTGACGCAAAATGGAGCTTTGGTACTCAATAGAATAAATAATTTCTTGCACGGCGAGTACACCTGCAATATCGACGTCGAAAACTATACCATTGGAGTTTCTACAGTTTATTTTGACAGATTACGTAAATATCAATTATTTCTTATTAAAAACCTATTAAACTCTAATCATAATATTCTTATTTCACTATTTAGAACATGTACCAGCTGGTCAAACGTGCGAGGAAGAAAACTGCTTAAGGGTAGAGGATTGCTACGCCCCCTTTCCTAGGGAATTTGTTGGATTGTGCTCATCTATAAATGAAGTTTGTTGCGATTTAAACAGTACGTATCTGAAGCGAATCAAATTATTTTTAGGGTAAAATATACTTAACAGCACTTAATTTGATTTAAATCAGGAGAAACGTCAGCAACAGAAAATACTATTTCAAAGCATGTTAAAATTTAATTTAACATTCTAGATTTAGCTCCTCTTGGAATACCTGCTAAGGGGAAAATAGCATTACTAGAATGTGATGAAGAAGGTATACCGGGTTTGAATTACGAGTGGTCACGGTATGGCGTAAAATTAATTTACCATCCAACTATCAAGGATAGATTCACAGTTACGAAGTCAGGACATCTACTATTAAACAGCGTTTCTCCTGGTATCTATGGAGAGTATACTTGCTCGATCGATGGAAGAGTAGCAGGCGTTGCAACATTGGACGATTCAAGTAAGCTCGTATACTTTTTCATTGTTTCAAGTTTTGTTTATATCTACCTATCTAACAACAGGTATATTTAAACCAAATAGAAAAAGAATGTTCAATTCAATCAACTTGTCTAAGTAAATATATTCACATTTATTTTAAACAAAAACAAATTATATTACAGAAATTTTAAGTCCTGAAGGTGTGGATATTAGCAAGTGTGTTAAAGCTAAGTCTTGTCGAAGACCTCTAAAGGGGGCTTGTCCAGAAGAAAGTCAAGTTGAATGTGCGGATGGTAAAATAACTTTTTTTAAATCTACTTATTTTTTTCATAATTATAACTGCACACATTTAAAATTGCATAAAATATTTCATTTTATTTCATGTACAATTATCTGCAGTTAGTAACATTGTGTTTAATCGATGCGAACAATACGAGGGAACCTGCAGGAAATCCTGTGAATCTGCGTTCGTAAGAAAGGCTGACAATTGCCCTAGAGGCTACGAATGCTGCGCAAAAAATACTCTGCACGAACCTTTGTCATTCATATCTACAGAGAAGCCAAGTGTGCCCAAACAAATTGAATATGAACTCGAAAAATAACGCAAACCATCACAATTTACTCGACGTTTGATTTAAATATCGCCTGTACTACAATAAAAAATACAGATATGCAAATAAATAAAATATTTAAAATTTGTCATACGGGTACCTTTCAAAAAAATCCCGTTTCTAACTGTCACGTGATTTGCCAATCTCTGAATAATAAAATTTCCATGCAAATGAAATAGATAAGGAACAATTGATGTATTTAAAAAAAGATAAAACCAGTCGCGAAATACGAATAAAAAATCGTAATCTAAACAAATTAAAACCGGTTTAATTCCGTAAATATTTTTCAAAAAAAATACATTATCTTCTCTTGTACAACCATAGCGATAAAAAATACAGTAACAATATTTTTATATTGATTTTCCTTCAAAACTTACTTTAAATTTTCATTGTAAATAAAAACTAACAAATTAATATTAAAAGCTATTTATTTAGACTTGAAATATACATGTTGTTAAAATGTGGCCAGAACTGCATATTTATCACTGGGTATATATATAATCCTCCTCCTCCTAAAAATTCAGTAATAAGTATTAGTCAAGTAAAATTGTCAATTGTTAATATAACATACACTGAAACAATTTTTAACAATGGTTAACCGCTAGGCGAGTTTTCCCGTGAATTATGTAAGAAAAAATTATCTCGGTGTATTTGCAAATCGTTTAAGTTTCTCATTAATTATTAATAATATTTTATGCAGAAAGATATTTAAAAAATTTACCGTCACAGCAGGGTTTAAAGCAGACAGGAGATTCACTGTGCAAAGCACTATCAGAAGACCACATAACATTTTGATATTTGTGAACAACATTTTAAAGTAAAAGCAAAACTGTTGCCGAAAGTTCAACTGGTATTAAAACCTAACAATTGCTAGTTTTTATACTGATTCTGAGATAGATGCTTATCTCTGTATTACGTTACGAAATATTATTCAATGTTATTTGCAAATAAATTAATTGCGTAGTAGTGTTTGTTATTTACAAAATGTTCTGGAAAAAACTGCTTTTTCTTGTTAGATAAATGAATAATTATCACGATTTTACGAGATAAGATAATAATTCGTGCAAAACGTTTTGATATTAATCATGTTTAACAAACAAAAAGTGTAACTGTGCAAAATTTTGTATACACTTTAAAATTTATTTTCCAAAAAGTTACATCATAATTTACTGAATACTCGAAATTTGTAAAAAAATTGCACAAATATATGAGTTACACACTGGACGGAAAAAGATACGTATAGAATGTTGACTTTCTTGACTCATTGGAAATACCAAGTTCACGTCGTGAAGGTTTGGGTGTTTATTGTAATTCCCCTACTATATTTCTTATTTCTTTGTTTGTTACATCACAATTTTCTATAATAATTCAATACAGGTATCTAATAGCATCGAAACTTTTTTTCTTACTGTTTAATCTAACGGAATTACGTAAAAACTTTGCATATCGATTTGTCAGATGGTCAAAAAATGATCGACGATTTCTTTTTATTTATCAAATTAATGTTTACTATCAAAAACATTTTTAAATTAACCCACATTGAACAAAATCTTATAAAAAATTACAGTGTCCCCTTTTGATTTCCGGTACATCAGCTAGATATCTACTGAAATGATAAACAACGCATCAGACGTGTACCTCCTTATCTTTAGCCTGAATCTACAATCGATGCTATGTAAAGATGAACTTCCCGCACCTTTAAAAATTGCGCAAACGATCATAGCCTCACATACGAAAAGCCTGCAAATTACAGCAGAGAGAAAGTAAAAAACAGAATAACATAACAGTCGCGCGAGGTGATAAGCGCCCGCCGACGGAGATAAGGATAAAGCGCGTCTGCTGGTAATGGTGAAATTTATTCGCATATCGTGATCGTTTACCGGCTCGTCGGCGACTTCCTACCATGCCGACACCTGCTGCGGAGGGAGGCGCGCGCGATGACGCAGAGAATGCGCGCGCCTTACGATATAAAACGCCGGAGTCGCCGACGGGCAGAGGCACTCTTGTATCCGCCACCAGGAAGTAACAAAGGGAAATATCGCGATTAGTCACCATGAGGGGATTTACCTTCGCCTTCAGCAGCCTGCTCCTCATCGGCTTAATTTCCAGTGAGTATGAACAACAATTGAATTTTGATCGTGGCGTAACAGGATGTGGGTGTAACATAGACTTTGATTGTGATGGAGTTATCGACGATTCCAATATCTTACCGCGTTTCTTTTTATAGCACACTCATGTACTCACTTGATTGTAATATTCGCTGTTGTTCCGATAATGTACGCACAAGGTGAATGCTTGTAAAATTAAAAACGTAAAATAAGTTTAAAAAGATTCAAGGAATATTTATGCAGGATGTTCTAAAGATTACTGGTTTTTCCTTAAATCGCCGGCTCAACCTGTTTATTGCTGAATAAATAAATACATACTACTCGCGAAACATGAAAAAAGTGCTTGATATTTATTCAGTAAACGATTTAAGCCTTTTATTCGACCTTTCTTATTGGTATAACATTTTTAACAAGTTTGTATTTACTACAAAAGTAATTGTAATTATTGTACTCACTTTATGGGTCTGATTAATATGAATTATCTGAACTTTAAATATATATTCTTATCAAATAGTTTTTATAAAGTCATTTGTACAACTGAACAACTTCCTAAAATATTTATTTGCTTGATAATAACAAGGACTGATTATTCAAAAAACTATTCAATCGGGATTGAAATTTTAATTTAATAAATTTCAAAAACTAAATACAATTTTGAATTAAATTAAAATCAACTAAAAACTAACTTTTTTAAACTTTATTTTCGCGTGCGCAAAGTACTATAAAAAATTCAGTCCTCAACTTGCCGGACATTATTTGTTCAGTCACGTTATTTATCTTTCCCATGAAAATATTATCAGTCTGCAATATTTTAAAAAAGAAAAATGGATAACATTGTATTCAACATATGACTCATGTAATCCTCAAAATTCAAAATACTTATAAATTTTTGAATGTGCAGAATGGAATATTTATTTAAAATAAACGTAAAGTAATAAAATATAAAAATATGCATTATAATTATACAAATTTCTGATTTGATCAATTTTTAGATTTCGTTGAAGCAGAATATTGTCATCCAGGAGCTTGCATCGAAGCGGGAAAATGTGTCGCTGGTCGCTCGAACTTCGAATGTCCCGATGAAGGCGAGGTTTGTTGTAATGAAGGTTAGTAGCATTCGATAAATTAACAGAGCATTTATCAATTAAACATTATGATTGAAAGTCACATTCGTCTTTTTCTATGATTTAAGTGAGAGAAGAAGATAAACATCATTGCCGACACTTCTTGGGAGAATGTATGGACAATTGCAACTCTGTACACCTTACAAAAGAAGCTGACGATTGTCCGAAAGGCACTACGTGTTGCGTTTTGGTGTACTAAATCTAAGATATCGTCAGATTAATAATTAATTCTAATTAGTTAATACACTGTTAAATACTTAAGGCACAGTGGAAACTGTAAAATGTAAATTATAGAACTCTGAGTCAAACATTGTACGTGATAACGTTTGTAAATAAGTGAGAGAATAATATAAGTAAATTTTTGTTACTATACATACATGGTAATATTTTTGTAATGCCCTTACATTTAACAGACCACGCACTCGAGAAATCACCCACAGTTTCCGAAAAATTTCCTCACAATTTCCAAAAGATTTACTTAAAGATTAAAAGAATTCCAAAATATTGTCAAAATTTTCCGAATATTTCTGGGTTTACTATAATGATTTCTTAATTTATTCCTTCTAGAGTGTAGTTCTCCAGTTACATTTCTTACAAGTCAAAATTTGATACTTTAATTCAGATATACTAGCATGTCGCTTTACTTCTTCCTGGTGAATGCTTAGCTTTACCCTGTAAGGTATTCGCAAAGGTCGAATAAAAGCTCTACTTTATAATGTCAAATTATTCTACAATTGTTCGATATTTACAATTATTCATGGTATAGAGAAGAGAAGATCACAAACTGCAGGCTCAAGAAACATCTACATATCAAGAACATGAACATGAATCTATTCTTATTTTTAGAAAGATTAACATTGTAAATTAATGAACTCATTCACATTATTTCCTGCGCAATGTATCGGCGTCTTCCTACTCTAGCGGCACCTGCTGTAGAGCGCAGTGCGCAGTGCGATGTAAAGCATCGGAGTCGCCAACGGATAGAAGCACTCCGGTCTTCGTCACCACGTGGAATAGAAGAAGTATTACGCGATTAGACGTCATGAGGGGATTCACCTCAGTCTTCATTATCCTGTTCCTTATCAGCTTAACTTCCAGTAAGTATGAGTAATTGTTTGTTAAATATTTAGGGTGCGAGTGAAAAAAAGACGTTGATGTTTGGATATACTTATTACCTTCCAACGTTACTTTCGGTATTAATTTCATGAGCTTACTTGATTATATTTGTAATTGTTGTGATAGCGTACATGCACGAGGTAAATGTTATACAAGGTGAATGGTTGCAAAATTGAAAACATATGAGACAAGGAAAATTTGCGTGGACAGTTATAAAGGTTATTGGTGTTTCTTTAAAATAGCGACAAAAAAGTTTACTGCTGAATAAATATTTCTCTCGAATTAAAAGGAAATTGCCTTATATTTGTTTAAAAAAAGGTCCAAGTCTTTCACTCTAATTTGTTTATTTTAATAACATTGAAAATATTGCATTTACTGTAAAAGCAAGAAATTTTTGTGCACGCTTTGTGCATCAAACGACTTATCTAAATGTCGACTGTAACTCTTATCAGATTATCTTTTCTATATGTACAGAGAGAGCTTAACTCGTTGAAATATTTAGTTATAAAATATTTACATAGTGATAAAAATGAGGATATAAAAAAAAAATTATAAAAAAATTCAAGATTTACTTTTTAATTTAAAATAAATAAAGATTTTCATACATATCACAATTACAAATTTTACGTATTAAATGATATACAAATTTATGATTAATTGTTTACACAATTTTAGGTTTTGTGAAAACTAAAGAATATTGTCCTCGAGAAAACTGCATGGAAATGACAAAATGTGAATCTAGGGTGTCGAACATAGAATGCGCTAATCAAGGCGAAATCTGTTGTTCTGTAGGTAAGTTCTGTAAGAACTTAAGATTCATTTATATATCAATTAAACATGACAATCAATTAACATTGTGTTTTCAGTGAAACAAGAATTTAGAACTCACTGCCGACATTTCGGGGGTCAATGTATGGACGGATGTTCTGAAGTTCTCAAAAGAGATGCTGTCGATTGTGCAAAAGACGAAGTGTGTTGCGTTTTGGTGAAATAAAACCAAGTTATTATAAAATATGAAATATTCTTTTTAAATTCAAAATCGCACATAAATTGTTATTTAGCATGAGTATCTAAAATTTTGGTTTCTTTTACTTGTATGTAGAAGAAAATATCTTTAATATATTAGCGATATCCGCAAACCGGAGTTTCAGAACTAGAGAATCAATTCTCTTTTAGTAAGTCATACTTAACTTTGTGACATACTTTTTACACGATAAAACTTGCAAATAAGTGCCAAAATAATGTAAAAATTCTGTATGTTGAAGTATAAATGTTTGTTACTATATAATAAATGATAATTTATTAATTTCCTGAAATTTACGTTATATGTCACAGTTTGACGGCATAAATCAGATAGTAACATGCTTGCTTTGCTTCATCCCTAAGAACACGTGCTTTCTTTATGCAGAGTTCGCGAAAGTCGAATAAAAGTTCCGCTTCGGAACTTCAAGCGTTGTACAAATTCGACGTCAAAAGTTAGTCGAGGTACCGGGGAGAAAAGATCGCAAAGTGTTGTCGTGTGAAGCCACTATATAACAACTTCGAAATAGTTTGCGTAAACGCAACATGAAACAACTCTTACTTTGCAAAAGGATTAGCACCGCAAAATAATGAATTCATCAACATTATTTTTGCATAATAAGTTTTATAACTGTTCAACTGAAAAAAAATGAAATTTTTTCAGAAACGAATATTTTTAACGCCTAAAGAGGAAGCACGTAATTTCGGGTGGAAGGTGAACAAACGTTTATTTCTCAGATTATCACCGCGCGTTCGGCGATAATTTTGCAAACATCGAACGTACGAGGCGCGTTTAAAAAAAAAGAAGCGGCGGCTCGCCACGAAGGAGCGAAGAAGATGAGGCGGAGAGGAGACAGAGAGACCGATAGGATGAAGAAAAGAAGGGCAACCGCGCCGCTTGTTCCTCTAGGCTCTCTTTCTGGCCGGTATCGCTCTCGCTCTATCTCTGCTCGCGGCCCGAGGCACTGCAGGCAGATGCCGAGGTACAGCCGTTCCGGTGCCCCGCGGCCACGGCGCGAAATCATGCAGCGGAGAAGAGAGAGAGAGAGAGAGAAAGAACGAAAGAGAGAGACCGAGAGGAAGAGAGAGAGACGGATGCAGAGAAAAGGCCGTGACGGCAAGGTGGACGGGGGGCACGGGAGGGGCGGAATGGCCCGCGGGGGCGGCGCGGGACGCGGGCCAAGGGGAGGGGGGCACGCGAGGATCGAAAGAGGCCCCCACCAATTTTGGCCCCAGGCGTTCCGCGCCTCGCACGTATATATATAAGTGCGCGCGCCGGCCGGGTGTACTGCGATCGGTCGAGAAAAAATTTTTCGAATTTCCCCCCACCCCGTCCCGCAGCTCCCTTTTTTGCCCGAGCTGGCCCAACCCTCCCCGCGAACCGAGATGTGCCTATTTTCTTAGATTATTGTGTTTTGCGCGGAGTGTGCTGCCTTGTGCTCATATCTGTCAAGGTATGGAAGACTTACTTCGTTTGATACGAATGATTTCAAATAAATTTAAAAGTTACTTTCTAGTATATTTTAAAAAATAGTTTAGAATAATTTTTATTAACATTTTGAGAAAATAATTGTAGAATATATCTTTTATGACAATTTTTTAAAATCTAAATTGCCGAAGTAAGCGCGAGCTTGCACATATCAGTAGTAAAGTGACGTGTCTGATAAGACAAGTTATTCCTACAACTCTTCAGTATATCAAAAACAAATTTTGACGAGAAATTTTTTAAAAATTGTATCAACGCCTCTATTGCGCAGAATTCAATCTGACCAGTCAGTTATAAGCCAAATTGAGAAAGCTCGCGATAAAGAGCAAGTAGCGCAGTCCGTAAAAGCTAGGAAACTTCGCGAGCCAACGAAAAAAAGGGACGCGAATCGCAAGGTAGATCCAGTAGCTGCGGCTTTCCATGTACGGGGTTGGAGAGAGAGAGGAGAGAAAGGGAGAAGCGGAGGAGGAGTCGCTCGCGGAGCCGAAGGAAAAGGAGAGACCGGGCGCAGGGGTAAAGAGAAGGCGCCCGAGGGCTCGAGTGAGACAATGCATGCGGCGTCGTGCCCCGGGCGCAACGCCGACCGACCAAGGCCTCCTCCTCTCTTCCTCTCTCTCGTTCGGCTTTTCATCTCCCGCTCTCCTTCTCTTCTCTCATTTTTCTTGCTCCATCGCCCCCACCACCTTCGCTGTACACGTCCTTCTATCTCCGTCTCTTTAACATACCTTTCTGCTCGTCATTTTTTCTATCTACTTATTCCTGCACAGCCTCCTTTTCCCCCTTCACCCTATTAGCTTTTTCTAGTTCTGCCGGCGCTCGAGTCCTTTCCTGTAGTCTAATTTGCATTCACCTCTTTATTCGTGGATAGTGAGCTTGCCAGAAAGCTCGAATTACTATACTTCGGCAAGAATAATTAGCAAACAAAAAAAGATATTTTACATCTCAACTTATAAGTTTTCATTTGAAATGAGCAATATTTAATTATTAATGAAAATAACGTTTCAATTCATTTAATAAATTAAAACAAAATTTTGTGTAAATTTTCTTAACTTATTTATAGAAATGTTTAATATCACCATTAATAAAGCGCTATCAATAAAATACTTGTAAAGGAAAAGTTGCAGGTAATTTATCTTTAACGATAACTTTAAAAAAATTTATTATATTAATTTGTGCACTTTGAGTTCCACGCTCCCTTCCAACGACCCGTAACGCATTCCAACATTAATTTTATCACAACAGCCAGAGCGTAGTCAAAAAAAAAAGTTGGTTAAAACCAAAATTTCTGTCCCAGCTTGCATCTCTTCTCTCTCGGTCTCGTCCCAGTCCTTCTGCCCGTCTCCATCCCCGCGACTCCCTCTCTCTCTCTCGCTCGCTCGCTAAGAGGCAGTAACGATGCCCCGTGGCGGTGCGCGGCTCCGCACTCGGGCGAAGCCGCGCGCCTCCGCAGCTTCGAGGTAACGATAAGCAACGAAATGAAATATTAATGAAGTGGGGTAGAGGCCGCGGCGTGTACGCACGCGCGCGCCCGGCGAGCCCCGCGGCGCACCGACGGTTTTCAAACTCTCCACGGAGGTGCCCGCGGGCGCGCGGCCTCCTCCTCCTCCCCCCCGCCGGTCTCGCGCCCTCCGGGCCGCGCTGTCATTCCGCCTCTCGTGCGCGCCTTCTTTATCCGCGGCGCGCCGTCCCCCGGCCGTCATCGGATCATCGACGGGGTATGCGAGCCGGGGCCCGAACCGGACCAGCTGCGAGCGATCCCTGCACCGGCGAAATTCGCCGGGCCGACGTGGCGCCTTCGCGCGCGAGGCCTTCTCTCATCCTTCATGCGTACGCCCGATTGAAATTATGGTTTCTGCTGTTTGGATTGATTTATTTGTAATCAGCGATTAACTGTAATTTAATTGAATTAATTAAAGGCAAATGTACTGGTGTAGGTTGTTATAAGTATCACGTATTAATGCAGTTTCTTTTTATTAGCAATATTAAAATAACTAGACAGTGTCCGAAATTTTTTGTGTACGAGATATATTTATTTCGTATTTTCTATTTAAACGCAAAATTTTATAATTTGATAAGAGTACAGTTCTATTCTATTCCATTCAATACAATACATGCAAAATCGGCTAGAGTGAACTCTCATAATGAAGAAAAGTGAATAGTTTTAAAAATTACTCTTTTTTAGAAAAAACTGAGCCACTCGAAGTTTGACTTCAATGAAGTAAAATTTTGACTCGAAGCTAATTCCCACCACTGGAGCGAAAATAGAGTGACTTTTTTTACTTAAAATTAGAGTGAAAGATATAGGACTGCTCTGCTACTAAAAAAATGCGATTTCCCCCCTAAGAGTGAAATTAAAACACACTTTATCCGTATAGAGTGATCATTTGTCTCTTTAGAGCCAAATTTCTCTCCTGTAGAGTTAAATTTGATTTTTTCAGCAACTTTAGAATAAGAAATAAGAAACTTCACTCCAGCTGAATATCGTGTAAGATAGAATCATTTTGCAAAAAAAATAAAAGTAAACAATACTTTATAACATCATACAATTATCTCAAATTCAATAGGTACACAGTGTGTACTAGTATCTCTTATCGCGAAGTATCTGCAAAACTTCCTAGCGTTGTACCGTGCATGATAATGACCGAAAGAACGAAGGCCCACAGGCGCCGCGTATTATTCGCGCGACACGATCGATCGGTTCGCTCGATCGGCTCCCACGGGGACGGGGTCACGGACCCGCGGGTGTCGCGAATCGCCGACCAATTTGCTTTCCCGGGAAAAATTCGGAAATCCCCGTGTTGTTGCTGCCCTATCTCGCCACATACTCACGGCGTAATGAGAGCCCGAAGTGCGATCAGCCGAGGCCGCGGGCTGCAGTTTCGGCGCCTGAATCATGTGTGCGTGTCTTGGCGAGCGGCTAGATTGGAGGGTGAGCGATGCGCAACCAAGCACGATCGTCGACCCGATTTTCGACGGACCATTAGATGCAGTCGGCAAAGAGGTAAGTACTCTAACGATGAAATGTGTAATGGTAAGCATTGCACCAGAATATCGAATTTGAAATTACGGAGTAGCTGAAAAATCAAACAATAGTCATGGGACAAAACGTACCTTTAAAAACAAATAATACCAAAATACTTTCTTCCAACATCATCATTTATAAGAACACTTAGTTATTGACTCGCTAAAAGTCTACTATTTAACAAGTGCTCAGTGTCACTCAATGGAAACTCCTTTAAGATTACTCTGAAATAGAATGAAGAACACAATAAGACCAGCAAATGTCAACAAATCTACCATAAATAATGAAATAATAACGAAATAGATTTCTAGAGCCACTATACTATCCAGAGTATCCTAAAAG
Source organism: Eurytoma adleriae (assembly GCA_900480045.1). Lineage (NCBI taxonomy): Eukaryota > Metazoa > Arthropoda > Insecta > Hymenoptera > Eurytomidae > Eurytoma > Eurytoma adleriae. The sequence continues at coordinate 744,135 of UXGC01000009.1, read as the reverse complement.
CTCTGAAACAATTGGATAACTTGGATCGAAAATAACTCCAAGTAACTTAAGAAGAATATTATTTAAGAAAATTTGATCAAAGTGACCACTAAGGATCAAAATCCGAAGGATTGATTAAAAGGATTAACATTAATGGTTATTAATATTATTATCGTTAATTAAAAATAAACAGTTTAAGAGATTTGTTAAATAACGAATATTTTGTCTAAAAATACATTGCAAATCGTTTTCTCCGCAATAAAAAGAATAAACCGAAACTAACGACCAATCCGTTAAGTCGCGCACTCTATCATTTATCTTCCACCTACAAAGTGCGAAAATATTCGAGCAAAGTGGCATAAAGCAGACAAAAGCAGAAAGAGATGAAGCAATAAAACCCGCGCCGTTTTTATAAGACTACTAAAAGGGGAGCCAGGAGAAAAACACTAACAGCCCCGAGTGAATCAAAAGTATCGGCAGTCGTCGTTATTATAGGCGGAAGCTCGGCTCGGGGTATAGACTCGCACCTCGCGGGCCCTAATTATCGCGCGCGCCGATAATTAGCGGGGCGTCGTGCGACGACGTCTTCGCCTGAGAAAATTGGCAGTAAACCCCGGCGCGTCGATAACGAGGCCGCGCTCAGCCGTAAACGACAACTGTAAAAAGCATTACGGCCGCGGAACTTTTACGCGTCCCCGGGGAGGATACTCGATTGTCCTGCTGTTTACTGAAAAGAAGCCTCGCTGTACTGCGAAGTTACTTGGGGCGCAGGGCTTTTTAGTCAACGCACGCTTGAATGTAAGATCATTTCTTAATAGAGTTTCGCGTAAAAAGTCATTTTTGTTTTTTGCTGCGATCAATTACTGGATTCTTTGTTTTGCTACTACGTACAAGTATCATTCTCTGAACAATCGTTGAATGAAATATTTTGAATTTAAATAGGAAACTAGGAATAATAAATAACTTTGTACTTTATTTAAATTGTTTTTTTTTTATTTAAAAAAATTCACAATAATAATATATTATTACAAGTTTTTTACGTACTTTGAATTATACTAAAATTATATAAAATATACACCAAAAAGTGTATAGATTTGATATCTCATCTTTTGCAGAAGCGATATTCAGGTACAAAATACATGATTTAAAATTATATGATTTAAAAAACTAAATACTAAAAAACTTCCACGTTACTGTAACAAGCTGTACAATCCTTCACGTTCCTCTTCCTCAAGCAATCATAGCATTTTTTTTCAAATTTCTTTATTGTCTTTTTTTCGACTTTATTTAATGAATGTGCATCAACTAATTCACCAGTACTTGAGTTGTCAAATGTTATATACAATTTTTCACTTGCAATATCCTTAGCCTTCACAATCAATTCTTCACTTATTAGTTTGCAGCTACGTATTTTGATAAATCTAATATTTGTTGAACTAGCTATTAAATTTAAAAATCCTTCGTTCGTCATGCTATGGCAGTCTAAACACTTAAGATATTTTATCTGAGTTAACTTCTCTAAATTTTTACCGGTGATCGCATCCATTTCCTCTAAACGTAAATGCTCGAGATATGGAAACCTGGCGATATACGAAATACCGTCGTCAGAAACGAAATCTGAAGCTGTAAAAAAATTTTGATATTAATGTAACAAGATATGTCAGTAATTGTAAAGAATATGTGAATTATTTCTTACAACAAAGCTGCAATTTTCTTATGTATTTGCATTGGCGGCTGACTTTGTACAGTACTTCGTCGTTTACAATTTTGTACCCACTGAGTTTTAACTCTTGGAGATTAGTGAGGAAATATATAAAATTGACTTCTATCGATGCGTAGAAACGAGAATAATTCATCTCCAGGTTAAGCTTTTTCAAATTAGTTAAATCACGGAGTGCTTGCAGAACTTTTGCTTCCCATGCCGTTTTACTGAAACAGTATACAATGCTCAACGTGTGCAATGCTTTTAACTTTTTCATAACCTGTAATTTTTAATTTATCAAAATTTAACAGAGGAGTTATTATTAGGATAGAGAGGGGCATAGTGGGCCGCGCGCACAATTTTTTAGAGCAGTAGATCTGCAACCTAAACTCAATGTATAATTGTTGCGATACCTTAAGTTTAGCGGTTGCAGATCAAATTTGGATGATAAGGTGGCCCACAATACGCCTCTAAAAAATCGTATACGAGGCCCACTTCCCCTACATTACTGTAATGTTATAATTGATTATACTTACAGTTACTATGCTCTCAACAGCTTGAAATTCACAGTAGTAAAAGTGCAGTTCCTCTAAATTTTCAAAATCAGAAGTCAAAAGACAAGTCTCTGAAATTTTAGAGTAGTTCATTTTTAAGTACTTTAAATTTTTGCGAGTCGAAAGTATATTTTCAACCGCCCATTCGTAATAGAATTTATAAGTAGAAACTTGCATTTCTAGGCCTGTAAGATTAACAAAGTGCTCAGCAACAAAATCTATTGTCCTTGCTGAAGTCGGTTTTCCAATATTGAGGAATCGAAGATTTGGACATGTTTCCTCAACTTTTGTAATTACAGCGTCGTTCGATTCAACGCGGATTCGAGGTATTCTTCCAACTTCGTGCTTCGATAAGTCAACGTGAGTCAAGTTGTTACCGCACAATTTTAGAACATTACAAAAAGCATATGGATTGATGGTTACTTTACTTTTATTATAATGGACTCCCCAAGCATCTTCGTTCAAATTAATTTTTTTTACAGTCTGCCAAGCTAATGTATTCAATGTATACCATTGTTTGCATACTGTAAAATAAGTAGATCATTATTAGTAATTATTTAAATAGTAAATAATTTAAGAATAATTTATAATATTTAAAATTTAAGCTTAACATTCGACAACTATTCATCACATACCTCTTCGCATTCTAACTCGATCGACAATAGGTAAAAATGAGAAAATGTGAATAAAGCAATCGACATCTAAGTCGTTAATATGTGTTGGTCTGCATCTGAAATGAAAATAAATAATTATTTATAAAAGATAAATATATTGATTAAAATTGTAAATAGAATAAATTATTGGATAAATACGTAATTTTTATTTTTCAATACAATTCCGTGTTTTTACGTTAAAAAAATAATTCTAAAGAATTTAATATATGTAAAATTTTTCATGATTTTATTTTATTATTTTTGTCTTCTACTTCAATTTATGTATACAACCGAAAACACTAACTTAAATTGCAGTAAAAAATTGCTCGTAGTAAGTGAAACCAGAAAAACAATACTATGAGTGGATAAAAAAATGTACTTAAGCCAACACTGAATCAAAAATAAATTTACTCAAAACCTATCTTAGGCGGTAAAATGTGAATGCGCAATGAGGAAGGAGGAAAGAGGGGATGCACTCGAGTACTCCAGCAACTTTGTGCCGGTGAAAAATAGACCGTAGAGAAGCTCGTGATCTTTGCGAGTCGCCGGGGGCGCGATCGCCCCGCGGACCGGCGGTCCGGGCGCTGGAAAAATACTTGGAAACTCGGTTCTCCTGGCCGAGGTCAGCCTGCTTTCAGGGCAGCCCAAGGGGGTCGAAAAAATTATACGTCCGCGACATCGCTGCAGGACACTTTTTGCCTCGTTGCAATTAGAAATGCATTTTAATCGCATCATCTCCTGAATTTCTTACTATCCTACATCAGATATTAGCGACCCTAGTCTTTCTTAAGTACCCAGTTAAAAAAAACCCAGCTGGAAAATTAACTTCATCGATTGTATTGCGATTATTCCGGGAAAGTACGCGCGTTTGAAATTGAAAATATTATCGTAAATGTCAATTTAAATTGCCGCGCGTGTACGTGCAGTTATCAGAGTCGATTTCTCAGACGGTTTCGCACCGAAAGCCGTGCAATTTTCAGCCCCGTAAAGCGATAAAAATAAAACAGCCGGAATCCCCGGGCCATTAACCAACATAGCATTCCGAACGATCTGCGTTCGCTCCGCGCCGAGATATATACGTATACGAAAAGCACCTAACGAGGTGAAGTTTAATCGTAAAACACTCCCGTAGGACATCGATAAATAAAGGTCGGCATCTCGCCGCGATAAATTAAGACAAAGAAGGCGACCCGCGAGCGAAGCGGGACTAGAGTAGGGAAGGCAGGAGAGTAAGTTCGGCGAGGAGGGAGAGGACTGCGAGAAAAAAATCGCGTGCATACACGCGTGGTACGAGCCGACCCCGCGATTCTCTCACGACCTCCTTATCGTCCTCTCTCGTACCTTCTCTCCTTCCTTTTTTTTTCCCCCGCCGCTCGGCCCGATGGCTGTCTATAAAACGCGCGCTATTACCGGGGCCCCACCCGGGGCCCTTTCTCGGGCCTCAAAAAGTCTTTGTGCTTGCGCGGCTGCCCCGGGGCCCCGATCGCGAAGCCCGCCTGTCCTTACAGCGTCTCTCCCTTCTCTCTCTTTCCTCGGCTCGCCGACGCTCGCGGATTCGCCCTCGGACGGACGTCGAACGCATCTTATATGCGCCACGCTGTGGGCGGGGACATTACTGCGATGGCTCAACGATTTTCTTTTTACGCCGGCGAGGCTTCGTTTTTTTTCTTATCGCCGGTGGGAATGTTTGCGGATGCAGATAGCCGGGCGGCGGCAGCGCGAAGTTTCTCACATTGCTCGTAAATGTTTATGAAAGGAAATTTAATTGCGTAATTGCGATTGTATTTGCATTTTACGAATGTTTTTTATCGAACTGTGCACTGTTAAAAATCGGTTGACCTAAATGCACAAATCGGATGACCCTAAAATGCATTTCCTGTTCTTAATTTGTGCAATTCATTTAATTATACACAACATTTACACAATCATTTTTTGTATATCTTTTCTAATTTCTATGTTTTTTGTCGTAGATGATGTACTACAAAAATCTTCGATTAACTATTTAAACATTTTTAACAGTATGTAAGATCATTTATTTCATAAATGATCAGTTTCATTGCGTGCATTAATGATTTTTATCTTGTGGAAAAAAGAAAGATGAAAAATTAGAAGAATGTATCGATCAATTTTGAATTTTTTCTACGGGTAATATCTTTTTTCTGCGAGGTCTATGGCGTGCGGAACGGCGTGCCGGAATCCTTTAGTATTTTTCTCATGTTTCTCTCTTTTTCCGACGTTACAGTATAAGGCTATCCCGAACAACGGCTTGTATTTAAACTCGTGTGCGCCCGCGGAGTTGATCACCCACGCATCGGCGAATGTAAATTACCGGAGGCTGTGAATCATTTTGAAAAGAACCAGACGGCTCCAAGCCCTCTATTCATTTTTATTGCACTCTTTTTCATTGCGTATTGTTTATCCTATTAGTGGCATCTTTTTGTGATACGAAACTCTAAGCTTAAATGCATCAGATTTTTATCTTGAGGTATTCTGTTCGAATAAGGCTTACAAAATTCCGCATAATGAAGTTTTTATTGAATTCAAAATTTTGAAAACAAACAAGTTTTTACTAAGAGTCTAGACGTTTTACTAAATGTATTGCAAAATATGCAAAACTCTTGTACATTTCTGATTAGTTTCACCTCTTACACCCGAAAAAAACTATTTTGGCAGAGTCATTTAGTTCCTTTCAAATCAGTGTGTACAATAAACAACAAATTCACCCAATTTTATTAGATTTAGTCAGATTTGAAAAGAAGACAATTTTAATTGCAATAACATATATAACAACTATATAGTATAAGCAATCGTTACTGAATTCAACTTCATATTTTCAGAAAAAACTTAATGTATTATGTTAAATTAAAAAAAGTATTTTCAATTTTAAAATCACGTCACAAAAGCTGAAATCCGAAACCGACGCGAAACATCATGATTAACAATTTTCAATCTGTGGAAACAAAAAGACAAGTAATAAAATCTGGGCAGAGAAAATTCATCGTCAATCAAACATCAGCGTAGTCGAGTTTGAGCAGAAAGAGAATTCGAGTAAACTAAAGTTTCATGTTGCGGCGGTGCAGGAAACACGAGTCGCATTTTGTCCGGGCCGGCACGCAATGACTGACGGACCCGAGCTCTTAATTAATCGCACTGGCGTAATTAGTAATATATACCACCGGGCCACAGAACAAAGGATTCCGTTTTCGCGGATAAGCAGGCATTAATTAATCGGCGGGGGCGGAAAGAGAGAGAGAGAGAGAACACAAGCACTAATTAATTGCAGCGCGACAAGCGTAATATTCGAAGCCCGATTAATAGTTTCAATTGACCAAATGGACATTTTAATGAAATCGCTTTTCAAAATATGGAAAAACGTATATGCGACTTTAATTCTCTTCGCAGTTTAATACTTTCGCAGTTCGCAAATGCCAATTATTGTCAGCGACAACTTCGTTCTTCAAATTCAGATTTAAATTTAATTTTCTTAAAAAGCTACTTTAATAAGAAATCGATTTTGCAAAGTTCAAGTATCCAGCTTTTAAATAAATCATCGCTTTACTTTTAAACAATTTCACGCGTAATTCCGAAAAGGAGTCGATCGTCCGCTTGCGTAAACTCGACTTTTCTGGAGGGGCTCTTCCGCAATCGGCGCCGCGACCTCGAAGTGTCGCCTTCGAAAACGCATTATCCCGCTGGTGTGTGTGACCGCGAGTTGCCCGCCCGCCCGAAAGAAGGAATGCGCGAGCACGTTTTAAATATTCGCAAACCCGCCCGCAAGGTCGAAACGTCGCGATAAAAAAAGGATTCGGACAAAGATCCTCTTCACCGAGAGAGAAAGAGAGAGAGAGAGAAATGAGGAGAAAAGAGCGCGCGTCCTTCGCCCGAGGCGCGACACGACCCGTTTCAAAGACACGCGCGCGCAACCGCCCGAAACGAAAGGATGCGCGCGGAGCACGAGATGAAACTGGCCAAATGCACTGTGGGTGCAACCATGGGGTCCGAGAAGAGAAAACTGCATTTCTGTTTTCTTTACTTGTTTCGCGGTTTCGACCTACGACTGGTAAGAGATGTTGGATCGATGTGTTAGTTAATTGAATGCTTGTTACGAGAATGTTCACGTATCCCGTTTTCATATCCCTTATAAATTGATAATGATAGTATCATACTGTAAAATAAATGGAAGATGCTTAATCTTTTTCATTATTTAAGTATTTAACTCTTCAGAAAACTAAAAAAAATTCCTTCTTTACATAAACAAATATATTCATTTTATTCAACAAGTAGACGAGATAGGAAAGATAATGCAAATAAGTGCACTCTCGAAATTATGGAACAAACAAATTTTGTCCATAGCATTGAAGATCTTACGTCAAACGCAATTACAACGCTGCAAGTACTACTCTCATCTATTGCAACCGCAATAAACAGAGAACTGGTATCTTTTTGGTACCGAGTAAACCCTCAAGGGCATGACGGCTAGATCCTCTTTTTGCGACCAACTGTGGACGTCAACCAGTTCAAAAAAGCCCGCTGAAAATTCAGCGCAAGATCTCGGTAAAGAGAAAGCGAGAGAGAGAAAGAGAGAGAGAGAGAAAGAGAGAGAGAGGAAACGAAAAAAAGAAAAGAAACGAAGGGGCAAAGGGAAAGGTGCGCCCTAAAATATGTGAAGCCCCCGGGGTGGGCCGCTCGCCTCCTCTCGCTCGCTCCCGCTGGACGCGAGTTCGTTACATCGCGATGTCGGGAGGGGCCTCCGGCGCATCGGCCCGGACCGATGCTCTCCTTCTCCCTCTTGCCGTGTATATATCGTATGATACAAAAACATCGCATTATTTTCTCGCTGCCTCTCGCTCCCTCTCGCCGCTGTACCTCGTTCTCGAGGATGTCGAGGAGAAAGAGAGAGAAAGAGAGGGGTGCTTGTCTCTGGGCGGAGGAGAGGGACGAAGAAGTGCCCGCGGCCAGCGCGACCGCCATTATGCTTCACTCTAACACGCGCGCGCGGAATTTTTATAACAATAATGACGAGCGTCGCCGTTTCGACCGACGGACACGTTCCGCGAGCCTCGCGAAAAAGTTCGCGGGGAGAGGCGAGCAGGTGGACAATTAAAATTTCGTTTGTGATTTTGTACCGGTGAGTTTGGTGGGGGGCGAGTGCGCGTGAAATTGTGCTGGATTGCCGGGTAGGATTAAACTTTTACCCGAAAAACAACCACACTAATTTAAAGATATTTTTATAGATATGTAGGTTATTTTATAGTGTCAAACGGCAGTCGGAGGAAGAAACTGAGGTCGCGAGGCAGATAATTCAGTAGGTTGACCTGGGACCAGACAGACCTATAGTGTAAATCAAAGAAAATTATCCCGAAAAGTATTTATTGTAGCATTTTGTTTGAAAAGTTGTAAAAGCAATATTTTTTATGAAATTTATTACCTATTTGCAATTTTTTAAAACCTTTTCTTTTTACAACTGCAATTACATAACTGTAAAATCTTTCAGGATTTTATCTCAAAAAATGAGCCATGAATCTCAAACCAAAATGTACAATTTAGTATAAGTATTTTAATGAAGAAGTTAAATTAAACTTTATTAGGTTTTGGTTTCAAATCGATTAAAAAACAAATCTCAACAACATTCGATTGTAATCTCAATGGATTCTACCTTAAATCTAACCGAGCATAGATACATACTGTTACCTCATTATGCGCAGCGGACTTGGTACAAACAATCGGAATCGCCGCGGCACGATCCCGATCGATTGCGTTTTCCCAGGCCCGCGCACTCACGACTTACTCTTGCTTTTTCTTTTGTTGCTTCCGACCTCCGCGTCTCCTTCTGCGAGGAGCTTCAATGGGCGCAGGTGACAGTTTATCCACCAACGCTTGATCCATGAAGTCAGAGATCGTCAGAGGATTACGTCGTGGACGTCCTCGTGAATAATTGCGACCGGATCTCTCTCCTCCCGCGTTGCGAGCGTTGACGTTCATTATCGTGCTGTCTTCTTTTTTCACAACTGAATTATGCATCGTCCACAAGTGTGAGATCAGACTATTGAACTCAGATGGTGATACACGTGGGTGGGTTGTTCGATTGCTGCAGCTGGATGCTGAAAAATGAATGTTTAATTGTATTATGCAGTTTAATCAAATTATATAGGTCGTGAGTAAAAATATACGTATTTAAAGATATTATGGTTTCAAAATTATTCTTTAGTGTTGTTTAAAATTTAGTATATTATTATTCAATTTTCGTATGAAAATATGAAATTGTATTAATTAGATAATTGCGCATTCGTTCATTTGATCAAAGTTCTATTTTATCACCTTCATTTCTATATATATGTAGCTACTAAAACAAATTGCAGCATGTTCGGCTTTCCAGTACGAAACATTGTAAAATCTAGAAAAGTGTACCATCGCTATACATGTACGAACGCAAAACTTCAGCTACTAAAACGAAATAGTGAAAACAGGGTCCAGGACACCGCCGTCCCTGGGAACAACAACAATCGCCGCGACACGCCAGAAAAGAAAGACGACGCCGTGCGGCAAAAAGGCGGAGACGCGAGTTGTCCCGCGTGCGCACCGGGCGAGCGAGCGAGACGAGAGGAGAGAAGCCCCCCGGGCTAAAACGGCCACGGCCAACAACATCGTTCGGAGGCGCCCGGGGCGCTTCCAAAGCCGCGCGCGGCAGCGGCGTCGGCGGCGCACCCGCAGGCGCGAGCGCGCGCGGCGATTTCGTCAGGGACGCGCGCAGGCAGCCCCCACTGAAGAGCTCCCAGCCGCGCGATAGCCTTTTTCGAGCGAGCTCGGAGGAGTTTTTATCGGTCGAGGCTCCGCGTGTATGATTTACGGCGTTTCGGAAACTTTTTGCCGATTCACTCGCCCGGTCGCCGATGCTTTCTGCTTTTACGGAGTTTCGCGTCACGGTGCGCCGTGGTAATTCGCGAATATTCGTGCCGAGCAGTGTGCCGGTGACGATTTGATCTTTCGAGAGAAATGCAATAACCCGATGTCGAATCAGCGATTAGTTTCATAGAGGAGCTTTCGAAATTGTTTTTGAAATGATTTTGCCAATTTCCTTCTAGTATATCTTCCAGGAAATAGTGCTTTTTAATATAGGTGGTAGGGGGATGATTTCTGAAAGTGTACAGGGCCAAAAAAATTTTTGGATAGGTGGATTCTGAGGCATTTAAACCGATAACTGGTCTGCTGTCTCAGTTTTTTAATTGTATAAACCACCAATCTGGCTTTACAAGAAAGCTATGCCACTTTACAATGATATCAATTCAAATAATAACAGCTGAATAAAAAATCATTAATTAAAAACATTTGTTTTAAAAGACCAATTTCCAACCAAATGACAAGAGTCATATTGTCAATTCCTAACACACTGGTTGTTGGACCTTAAAAAAATACAACTTCAAAAGAAAATTCATTAAAATAAAAGGGTAGATCTCGAAATTAATTTGTTAATATTTAAGTGGAATCGTGTATTATGTACCAAGGACGTAAAATGTGTTCGAATGAAAGGCTATATCCAGTACGAGCTAAAGATGAGTTCGTACTGCTAATCGAAGACGAGTACAACAAACATACAATGTCAAAAAGTACTGCACTAGCTCTTAAGGTGAATTCTGAGTATTAGTTCCTTATTTGTGTTGCAAACAGTACTTTTGTCCGATGGTCAAAAAAGAAGAACTTTTGCTCAGCTGCTTTTGCCAAAAATCTCCAAAAATAGGTACCAAACCACCTTTACCTTTCTTCCTTCACTTTTGAAGAGACCAAAAGATCATTCAACAATGTAATTGTAACCCTAAACAAAAGTGATAGTACAATTTTCACCAACAGAAAAGTCCATTCTCAAAAGTCCACGCAATCTTCTAAGAAACTAAAAAATTCTTTTAATCACAATTCCCTAAGAGAAACTCTCCAAGGGAAAAGCAAAACAAAAGGTCCCGCAAGCGCGCATCGGTCGAGATCAAGCGCCGCGTAAAGGGGGGCTGGCGCGCACACCCCCGCGGCTGCGCAGGTGCGCACGTGGTCGGCTGGCGCGCGCGTCCGTAGCGGGGGTAAAGGAGCCAATCGGGCACGCTCGCCCGGCCGCGCCGCGTTCAGTTCGAGTCGGACCGCTGCGTCGCGCACCTCGGAGTCGCTCTCTGCACTCGCGCACACGATCCGCGCACTCCACGTGCTCCGCGGCCCCCTATTGCAGTCGTTCCAACCGGATCCGCGGCAGGCAGTTGCGAGGGGACTCGGTGGGCAGCCTCGGCGCGCCGTGGACGAGGCGCATGTCGCGCGGCCGACCGGTACACCGGCGCAACCAGGCGTAGAGGCTCGATCGAGAAACCTGGACGTACGCACGGCCGTCAACCTGGAGCCCACGTGCCAGAAACGGTGAGTGACCCGGTGCCGATCGCCGATGTGTCCTTTTGATGCTTTTCTGGATTTTACTAATCAATGGCGAGGAAATTCATTTTACTATGACGTTTTAACCTTTATTTTGTGGAGAACAATTGACTGTCTGCATTCCTGGCTTCGCTCGGATACCAAACTCTTTATACTCTTCCGAGAAACATTTTTGAATTTTGCGAAAAACACTAGGTCTGTCGTATATGTTTTTTATTAAGTAAAAAAAAGCGTTAAAATATTCAATACATAACGTAATTACATAAAAACTGCCTGTTATGCCATTTTTTAATGCCTTTCAAATAATTTTTGCAATGAAATAATTCAATTTACTTATAATGAAGTAGTAAAACATGAAATCGTTAGAATTACTCAAGTTACGAAAATTACACATGTTGCACTCAAGAAAATGTCAGTGCGCAAAACTTCATCTACCACACACTTCGCGAAATAGATAATTTTTCCTCGTTTCTAAGAAACTTTCAAATATTTCGTCAGAATCAAAAGCTGCCATTAATCACACATCTACGTCGCTTTCGCAATCGCGCAAAATAGAGTCATCGATCGCAGAAACCACGCATCGCCTCTCCATTTTCACTGAACCAAAAACGTAATTTAATCACGAAAACCATTTGAAAACCGCCCGACAGCTCGAAAACGATAATTTCTAACGCAGTTTCCAGCGGGCGCGCAATTTTCCCGCAGCGCGGGCCATAATCCAGCGCGGGCACTTATCGGGGTGCCAGCGAATCGACCCTCTCGCCGCCTCATCGGTGTACGCACGCCCGACCGCTAATGAGGCTTTTGACGCTCGAATTCCCGAGTGCGTTTGAATTTCGTTTCTGAAATTGACAAGAGGTGCAGTGCAGCGGGGCTTTTCGCAACGCGTCACGTCGCCCCGAGCCAATTATGCGTGAAACGCGCGGGGGTGGAAATTGAGATGTGCAGGCGCGATAGAAAGAGAGAGGGCTGGGGGATAAAACGGTGGAAGAGGGGGGAAGGGTGGTTGCTGGTAAAAGGGTGGCGAATGCTCGATACATTTAGAGGCGTCACTGTTTTGTGTTGACCTAGTCAGTATCGTGTTTTTAAAACACTATTAAAGGATTAATAAAGTTATGTTTGATAATTAGTGTACTTAATAATATTATATCTTCTATAACTGAATTATTTATTAAAGTTTTTTAAATTGTTAATGATACAGTTACTTTAATTAATAAACTTCCGAGTTCGTAACTGCGTCAGAATTAACTATTTCGTAAATGTTGTTGATTGTGATGTAGTGAATTGTCATTCATTTTGATAAGCTACTGTAAATTTCGAAGTTTCCACGACTGTTCCAATTTCCTTTAATTACAACTCTACGATAATAATTGCTAAAATCAATCCTAGTTAATTAACACTCAATCAAGCTGCACATTAATTACGTTCGAACTGAAAAAAATCGTCTACACAGAAAGAATTAAATGAAACAAAGGGAAAAAGATGCAAGTGCGAGGACTGCAAACAATCATTGCATCACAGTGTAATCTAAAAGACACAAAGTAAGAAATCGTACACTCGGAAGCCTCGGGATTTATGATTCGCTGCGTTAATTACCCAAGCGCATTAAACCCCTCACTTCGTTAGCGACGAATTTATCATTGGCTATACCGTTGCTCCGCGTGCAATATTGTCCGATCGTTGATCACGCACCGCGTAAGTCATTGACTCCCGTCGACAGGATTCTCGGACGAACGGTGCAGCGACCTCACCATCGATTTTCGTATCAATTTCGAAAAATCCACAAATATATCAACGTTATCCTTACAAAATTATCCAGCGGCGTAAAATTACACTTTCGCCACGTGCAAATATATTTTGTACCATTATAATTTGTTTAATATTAGCTTTAACAATCTCTCGACAGCATGTGTGAAACCCACAAATTAAACACTATTACCTCGGAGTAAAAAACGCAAATTCGATGATAACATTTTCCATTAACTTTAATATCGCCAGTGCAAAGAGATAACTCAATCGCGAAGTCGCAGAAAAATCCTGGACGCGTGAACCTCTTTGAGCCTCGGTTAACGGCAGAAAATATCTCTAGAAAAACTCCCGGGGTATGCCTGGTCGGAATCGGATCGATTTGCAAACGGAGGGATATCATTAATTTAATTAGAAATCGAGCCTCGCGCCGCGCTCGGAAATTAATAAATCTCGAGCGCGTGTTTATGGGTGATCGTGAAAGCATCGCGATGCCGAGAATTATACTCGCGGCTAATGAAGAGGGATTGTAAATAAAATGCGGAAACGGGCCGTTTTATTTATTGGCGCCCGCGTGGTGTACTATGGTATCGAATTATAAGTGAGTCTGCTTAAAAATCGCGTATTTATAGAGGTCAGATGATAGATTTATCGTTGTGTAATAGATATTCTCGTAAATTAATTTTAAGTCATAAAAAAATACCTGAATTTTAACTACAAAATTTAATTTGATTAAAGATTAAATATAATATAATACAAAATAGTAATTCGGCAACGATTAAAGTCAAAGGAAAATGATATAAATAAACTTATTTTTAAAATAATATTTTTTAATTAAATATTAATTAATGGTCTTAAGAATTTTGCAGCTTTTTAATAAGCCAATAAACTGCCGTAATAAAAACTTTCATTAAACGCAACGTTCAAATCATAAAAAAATCTACAGACCTCCCAGATTCAGTCGACACTAAATAAAGCATATCAATCCCTAATCAAAAAAGGATCGCGCTGCAAAATAAACTAAAAGAAAAAAAAGCTCCGCAGAAAACGAGACGATCGTCCTCGAGGTAAGAAAGCCGCGACGCTATAGCAATTCTCTCGAAAACTTCCATCGCAGCTGGGCTGCGCGAGACGGGGGGGACAGGGGGCGAGGCTCGGGTTGGCCACGCTGCCAGCAGCGAGTCTCGGCGAGAACACAGAGAGGGAAATACTGCGCGAAAGGCCCGAGGGCCATCCTGGCCCGCGGGGGCAGCTCACTGCGGCAACAACCCGACTTCCCTCCCCTTCCCCCCCTCGCTCTCTCTCTCTTTCTCTCGCTGCGCCGTAATTAGAACCGAGCGCCCGAGGGCTGCAGCCGCGCTCGGCTCCGCGGGCCCCTCGGGCTGACGAGTCTCTCTCTCTCTCTCGCTCGCTCGCTCGCCCGCCGCGTCGGACCGAAATTATTCATGAAGAGGAGCGAGAGGCAAAATTCGCCCGCAAATATTTCATTTCCGCGATGAGGCGCGCGTGTGCGCGCGCGCGCGCTCACGGGGATACTTTTTTGCGCGCGTCCGGGAGTTGCGAGAATTTCGGCGCGGACTCGCGAACTGGGCCACGGAAGGACGAGGGCGAGCCGGCGCGCCTGCGGTCGTAAGGAGAGTTGGAAATTGTGCGCCTTTTAAAGAGACTCGTCGATTTTTTTTCACGGGTTAATCGCTGAGTTTCCTTTTACTTTGCCGATTGCACCGTGTGTTTAGCGTATTATTATTCAAATATGTTAATGGCCAATTACTCATTTCGAAGGTGTCGGGGAAAATATTTGAATAAAGAATTTCACATGCGAGCGCGCGCGCTGCGAGTTACGCGTCTTACCATACCTCGCTTGTTCTACTTAACGACATGCAAATGGTTTTATCCTATTGTGTCACCAATTTTGATTGAGCCTCACCGTAATAATTTATTTATAAAATGCTGATTGTTAATTAACGGCTTGTACCTAATTGCAAAAACGACGGTAAAATGTTTATTACAGCGAATAATAAATTCAATTTTTGATTGATACTTGTTTAAAAAAAGTCTAAGCCATAAATTTCAAGTAATCATTCATCCTAAGACTCCGTATCTCATCTAAGTCTGAAGAAAAAGGACCAGTCGAATAAGCATCACCGCAACTGCCCGCGGCAGAATGCACGCATCAACCGACCACTAATGCCGGTCTAAGTGCTATCGCCACTGGAATGCCCCCCAAGTGCCTCGCGACAATCGGAGAAAAGGCGGTCGTCACGTTGCAGCCTGTTGATAGCGCGGCTCCGGACCGCCGCGTGAGTTTCCGGCGGCCTAAGTGGGTGAGAGCCGGAGTGCCGCCACCGGGAGGATGGGGGGCGGCGAAATGGAGCGAGGCACGCATTGGCGCGTGTCGGGAGTGTCCCGCGCGCTGCCCGTTTAAGTGTCGCACGAGGACCGGGTGAATTATTGTCCGACAGAAAATTTGTTTACGGGACTATTCGGCGTATTCTTTCTGTCGTCATTAAAGTACCTAGTTAGATACCTTTTGGAGTGTAAATTTCACTAGGAATGAGAAGAAAGGGGTGGGATTGTTTTAGATGGGTCAAGCATTAGAATTGAAATGATCGTAGAACATTTTTTTTAGATTCCATTATATCAGTTTCGTAAAATATTAAATAATCGATACGAATTTGCGTGTAACGATCTTAAGCCCATCTTTTATAGTGACATTTCTGGAAACCGATCAAGAGAACTTATCAAGATCCAAATTAATTTAAAATCTTGTATAGGTACAGATGCAAAAATTATTTAGGTATGAAACCAAATGAAACGATCTTGACTCTCAATCCTATAGTACAAAATAACACTATGTAAACCCACGCAAATCGGCGACCTAAGTCGATCCTTGCCTCGTACACTCTCGGCATAAGAAACACCGTCGTCTTACAAGGAGCAAAGAAAGCAAGCCGAGATCGGGGCACAAAGAGCGGCCGATAAAGCTTACGATATCCCACGGAGGGGACGCGACTTCGACGTGTACACGCTCCGCGGTCCTGTGCATACAGGCCGCTCAAGAAAGCTGGGAGAGGGTGAGGGGGGAGCGTCGCACACGCGAACAGTGTCAACGAGCACGTGCGCAATCTCCGCTGACCACATAACCGCTTATATTGGCACGGGGGAGCGGCGCGCGCGTGGGCCGGGGCAAACACACGCCGTCTTGGATCGGCCGGTTGTTCGTGCGTGTAACGCGAGCGAGGATCCGACGGGGCTATTGATTGAAGGCCCGATGCAGGCGCAGCCAAAAGGGACATTACGACGACGAGAAGTGGACGTCGAGAAAACGGACGCGCGGGCGTTAGCCGAATTTATTGCCCGGCCGGGCTGGTTGAAGAACCGGCCGATGTTAATGCTGATTGAGATTTGTAGTTATGCGGTTGGGCGAGTGCTCTTAGTGCGATCATTGAATTCATTTGTCGTTAATGAATTATAAAATGATTTTATCTAAGTTTCTATTGTTTATTTCGATACTTTACAGTTGATTTAAGGATATTTTTCTTTAGTGGAATTTTTAGTTGCAGAATTAATTAAAATATATTTTAGTAACTTTTTGACGATAAAAGAGATTAAAACAAAGTAAAAAGCACCGTATCATATTTCTAGTTCATTTCCATTAAAATTCATATTGAGAGGTAGTAAAGTCCGAAATTCCCTTTATTTTCAAAAGTAAAATTCGTTCATTTTTCCTGAAGTATAAAATTTCTTTTCATGTCAATTTTACAAAAAAAAAATAAAGCACCTACAACAAATTAAAATCTTCATTTGTAATTTTTTAGTTTAGTTAAGAATTTTAGTTGCAAAGTCGTTTGTTTATAATGATCTGACGAACGATGAATTCAAATATACAAGAGATGCGAATGACAGGCGTTGATTATATTCAAATTATTATAAAGGAATCAATTTTACAGCACAACACACCAAGTGATTAATAGTTCCTTCACTTCACAACGATTTCTAATCCCAAAAATAACAAACTCATGGTAGCCACTAATCTAGCAGATGCCTGATATCTGAAACATCAATTACAAACTACATAACCTCGATCAAGCAAAAAAACACCTCCACTCTTCGATCAGAAATTTGATAACATTGCGCCTCCCTTCGATATAATCCAAGCGAATAAAAGAAAAACCCACAAAATAAGGTGGTAGCGCGGGTAGATAAGCTAACTCGCGTTGCGGTGCAGCACCACGCAGCTCCTCGCGGCGTGGAAACCTGCGCGGCTTAAATTGTCGTTTCCTCGCCTGATTACCCTGTCGCTCGTTTTTTCTCGCCTTATCCCTCGAGCGAGTTTCACCGTTAGCCGCGCGCGTGCGTGACTTTGTTTCTCGCGTTTTCCGTTCGATCGCCGCCGCGGACGGACGAAATGCGCGCGTTTGCCTCCGCCGGAAAGCGAGAGCGCGCCGCTCGCAGCCGTTATTTCGCCGGGATTTTCTCCGAGAGCCTCGCTCGTTCGTTGCAATAATTCGTCGGTGCCTCTGGTCTCCTTTTGCCGCGACACACTTCTTCGCTAGGTGAATTTTCACTAGGGCCGTTCGCTGTTAATGACGGGATCACTTTTTATGCTTATAGTGAAATGAGGTTTAAGATACCAATGTTCGCTGATTTATTTTTCTTACCGACAGTTTTGTTTCTTTGACGATTAGGCAGCGTGTTACTGACACATAGGTAGGTTAGCGACGACTATTGTTTTCCATGAACTTTGGTGCTGTGAAATTGACTACTTGTTTTTCAATCTTTACAGGCAATTCGATATATAAAGTTTGTGCGCTGATATAAATAGATTTTATGAATTGGATATTTAAAAAGAGTTTAATTTAATTTTTGCAGTAAAAAATGAATATGAATTTATGGATGTGAATTATTGAATATAACAATCGATCTCAATATTCTTCATTCGCGCGGGCTATAAATCTAAACAAAACCTTATGTAAGGTGCAAGATTAAGTAACAAAACAGAACAAATGATTAATGACTCAATTACTATCGTTTGCGTGTTCTACCTCTTTGTTACTTTCTAACTATTAGCTGTGGTTTAAATGACTTTGATTATTATGAACAAATTTTTATACAGATTAATTTTTTTGTGAAACATTTTTATGAAAAATTTTAAAAATAAAAATGTTTTTTATTTTTATTTGTCAGAAATAATGGAAAAATGGTATTTTCTTAAAATCGATTCAAATAAGTTAACTGTTTGCTTTTCCGTGCGAAATTTCACAAAACGGTGAAACGCAATCAATGATCCGTTGAACTGGATTGGCCATGGGAATTGTTTCTAGCGAATTCTGTTATCTTCAAACGGGGCAAAAAGAAACAGCTATTTCATTCTTTATTATATTTTTCAAAATTCTGTTCATAACAAATTGATAAAAATTCTGATAAGATCCAGTTAAACTTTTTATCTCACAAATTTTTACTAAAACTTGCTTTTTATCTCTCTAAATTTCTCTTAACAAAGATGAACATTACCAGCTCTAAAACTAACAATATCCTCATCATAATCTAGAATGTGCACTTCAAGAAGCAATCCTCTTTGCATATCTTCCAACAGCAGTCTGCACTCAATAAGCAATGAAATTCCTTCTCGAAAAAAAACGAAACCACCAGTGCAATCAAGCTCGCCGTGCAAAAAACTCATCCGCATCCGCTACGGGCGATCACTTTCGCCAATAAACCCGTGGCAGCGCTCGTCTCAGTTCTGCGCGGCCGAGCGAGAAAAACGGATCTCCGGCAAGACGAGCGAAAATCGACGCGGCGCTATAAATCACGCGATATTACGCATCGCGCACGGCCTCGTTTTCCCCGGCCTCCGCGGAGGACGCGCCGCGGCGATTTCGCCCGTGGCCCTCCCTCCCGCGTGTAACGGTGCATACCCCCACGTTGGATCTTTCATCTCGCGGCGACGTCGCGCTCTTATCGTCGCGCGCTCCCTCGTATTACTTCCGAGTGCTGATTTATGAAAGACGGCCCCGGCGCCGCCTCGCTGCCGGTCTTTGTCCCGCAGCTTGTTAATGAGTCCCGATCGCGGGTGCCTCGGCCGCTATCCGGCAGCGCAGATTCGATCGTGCAATAAGATAATTGCGGTAGTTTTATTCGATTTTTTGATTATGTAACGAGATATTTTATCATAATTAATCTAATAAATAAAATATTATGTTGTACGTAGATTTTAATTAGATCAGTTACTCATTTTTCAGATACTAATAAATTTTGAAATTTCTCTTTCTGTTGTTATAAAAGTCAGTGATTCATTGAATTGTAAGGGATCAGGGTTACGTATATGTATGAGTTTAAAAACACCAAGATCATAAACTTCCCATTAAATTATGTTGCAAAATTATATGGCAAAAATAAATTGTAACTTAATATTAAACAAATATCATCGCTTCCTGTGATTAAAACTAGCACGTCTTAAAAATGAACGAAGAAGTTGAATTTTACTTAAAAAAAAGTATGTTTAAATATGATCCTAATTAAGAAAAATTAATCTTATATCATCATCTCAAATTCAGGAACGCAAAGTTCTTAAATCTAGGTAACATTCCGTTACAATCCATTAAGCGATTTCCGTAACGACGGAGGGCAGGTGCGATCGAGTACGACGGCGGCGCATACCTCGCGTCTAATTGAAACAGAGACTCGCGCGACCGTTAACGAGTTAATAGCGATGATATGGTGTGCGCGCGCGCCGCTTTAAGAGGGGCCGCTCCTCCGCGCGCCGTCAATAAATTTGCGACTACCAGCCGGTATAAATAGATGCGCCGAGGCGAAAACCGGTCGACGGCACGCGCTTCCCCCCTTCAAGACGGTACACCTCCGAGCCGCACGTGCGACCGACCCGCGCGCGCGCGCACCTCCAGACGCGGCTGCCCAACCTCGGCGTAATGATTTCTTCGTGCTGGAGAGTAGACTCTTCCGTCCGGTGCATGCTATTACGAAACACTGGGCGACAGGGTGCTTGTTTTGTGCAAAGTTTGCGCATTGTAATGACTTAGGTTGTATTTTGGGGTGGGTTTTTAGTCAAAATTGTAATTTTTTTGTTTTTGGACATATAGATTTTTGAAAATTTATATATGCTATGTAAAAGAAACAAACAAAAATTTACTTACTTAATTTTTTGAAAGCATATAAAGCTTTTTTAAAGCACGAGTTTAGAAAGCTTCATGCTTATATTAATTTGAGACCTAGTTCCTTAAGATCTAGATAATAGTTTCCAAAAAATACTTATATACCGCCTGCGTCAAACTATATCATAAAACATAAAAAAATCAATTTTTGGATATAATTTAAACAGAAACACACCGTAAGAAAATTTCGAATGTTTGAAAAATCGGATTTTCATGATTTACTTGTACTACTTAATGTACCTACTTATTTTATAGTATAACAAGTTATAACAAAAATTAAAAAAGTAATATGAATTTAACTTTTTTTTAACAATTTTAGCAGTGGATTTTGATGAAAAAGTTATTGTTTTTACGCTTTCTTGAATACATACAAGACCCGGTATTTTCAATTTCCTGTGTTGCTCCGGCTTAGCGCGCCCGCAAGCTTTCGCCCATGGCACTATTTACTTTTTAATTAAAAAAGTATTCATGTTTTTATTTTGCATTTCAAACTTTTTACCGAAAAATATTTTGCTCGGAATATGTACATTCCAGTTACAACAAATATTTATTCAAAATATGTAACAATATTTTAAAAGTTATGTTTAAAATAATATATCAAATTTTGCATCAAATTTTATTGAATAACTGCCTCAAAAAGTGCTTATAATTCTCAAATCGATCCTCTCAAAATAAATCGTTCGATTTAGTTCCTTCCTTTCAAATCGAATTAAGCTCAACCATCGCCGGAGCAACGTGCGACCCAGCGAGGGATCGCGCGGCCACGCGATTTCAATTCCGCCGGTTCGTAATCGCAATAAAGCGAACAGAAACCCTCGCGTGCGGGCAGGAGAATGGACGTGGCTCTAACTATTTTCGGTTTTTTATCTCGGCACAGAGCGAGCGCTTCTCGCAAGCGCACGTCGTAAAGCGCGAGCGGGACGCGCATAACGAGCTCGCACGCGCGCCACAGGCGCTTGCGGCGCTGGGGCTGGACGCGCGCGGCCATACGTGACGGATTAGCGCGACGAGCGTTTTAAAGCTCCGGAAGAAGAGCGCGGACCCTCGGCGGCTTTAACGACGCGGTGCACGCGGAGGTGGAGCACTCGGATGGGGATGCAGTGAAAATCGCAAAGAGTCGAGCATTGAAATTTTGCGGCGATGATTTGTGCAGAGAATGAGGACTTGATTTTGTGCTTGTAGAGATTAATTGATTGTTTTATGGGTTCAATGTTTGACGCTATAGAATTGCAGCTATAGAAATTTTCATCGTACAGAAATTAAATTCCTCTTATTAAATTTCATTCATTTCATTTTTACTCTATAATGGAGTAAGTAAAGTGTCTATGAAAGAAAACTTATTTTGTAATAGACACATTACAGAAATAACATAACTATTACTTTAACAAACAACTTTTTCTTTTTAAAGCGAAATTTCACTCTATTCGATTGAGTGAATTGCTTTTCGTCAAGTGTTTCGTGAACATTGCAGTTTACTGCTTCAAAACATTCCCAGAAGTTTTCCAGTTACCTTAGCTCTAAAAGAATAAACGGCAATATTCACTAAACTTTCTTATTAAAATCCAAAGAAAGCGTGCAAAAGTTACGTTAATTCATTAATTTACCTTAGATTTGCATAAAAATATGACATTTACCGCACGCAATTTACCATAATCATATTTAACGCAACAGATAATTACCGTCAATTCATCGAACAATTAAATTAAAAATATTCCGCACTCGTAAACCGTCACGTCACCGTTCCAAGCGCAAACTCGCTTGCGAAACGCAAACATATAGCATTGCAACGACGCAAATCAGCATAACGGAAAAAAATGAAACAAATGAGCTAGGCAAGATAAACGGAGAGTAATAAATGGAAAGAAGAGAAAGCACATAACGAGATATGTGGAGTCGGTTAAGTCCTTCCTGAACGGGCGAGTCATTTTGAACTGTCAAAGGGCCGGGGAAAAGGGTTTTCGCACGCGCGCCCGCGAGATAAGAGCATAATGCAGCCCTGCATAATCAGTTACGCCGGGCTTTGTGTGCGATTTACTGTCCACCGGCGAAACTGGCTTTTCTATGCCCTCGTAGAGCTCGCAAAAAGGAAACGTCAAAGCGAAATGTCTTTGTGAGTAACGGTTTGTTGCAGGCCATGTGGGCAAACCGGCAGTAAAGCAGGCATTCGCGGCTTTAAAGGAAAAACTCTTTTAATGAAACATTAAGACATTCAAAAATAAAGACATTAATTTTTTTATCGGTGATAGAATTGTTATTGCGGTTTAACTATTAATATTGAAAATTCAAAATGAAATCGAGCAATCTAATGTAAAATAAACATATGTTGCATGTAGGACACGTTCATAAAGCACATGTATATTTTTAAATGCATCGTTGCATGCCAATCATGCAAATTCCAAATTTATCAATCTGATATCAAATAACAATATTATGGGTCATGTACTTGCATACAAATAATATGTGCGAAGGTAGATATGCGTATAATAATTTGCATATATAAAGCGAATTGAATACGTGAATGAGTAAAAACAAAAGTATGCACGCGACCTATCCCTTATTCATTGCACTAAGATTTTCGAGTGAAAAAAGAAAAATTAAATTTATCAAAATTCTGATATGATCATACCTTTTTGAAAAAAAGTTATTTTAGTACTTATCATTATAATAGGCTCGAAATCCGCATATACGTCAGAAAGGCAGCAGTAATGACATTGATGTATTATCTACTTTGCTCTCATTGCGATGATAATAAGAGAGCGCAAAACGTGAAAGCGGGAAGTGCGCGTAGGCTGGCACAGTAGACGCGTATGTAACTAGATTTCATCGATTAGATCAGGCTCGATAAGACTCGCTGTGATTTTAATGAGCCTCGCGGCTTATGTCCTATCGGAACGGATGATTGAGCAGACTTTAAATTTATGTAAGGAGAGTCGACTTCCGCTTGCGCCTTTTGCTCAATTCCAGTCGCCGTCGGGTGCCACTTTATCCAATATCGATTAAATTGATACAATAGTTGCTTGTCACATTTAGAAAATCTTTTTTAGGCGATATTTTTTTTTTAAAGAATTTTATTGGCTATTTATCTTTCTCCTTAAAATCTGCAAATGAAATTGCATAAAGCTTCGTCGTAAAAGTGACGCGAATGAATCTCATGACGAATCCTTTTGCAACGTCATCGGCATGCATTTCTCAGAGAAATTATGATAGAGCCGTTTCTCAAAGATTTACATCATTTCCATTTTTCCCACTCTTTAACGGTTTCATTGCACTTTTTCATATAACCAAAGATTCGAAAAAAAACTAAATTTATCGCTCCATTAAGCAGCAAATCAAAAGTGCAAATTTCTACCTCGTAAAATTAAAATCTAACAATGTAACGCCGTAATGAATATCGTCAAACAAAACAGCGCCGCGATAAATCCAGCGAACAAAACACACTGCGCCCGTAACAAGGAATCGAAAGCACAAAAATTTCATCTTTACCTTCGGCCATGATTTACGACTATGACCTCGACGATTGATGCCCGAGTCCAGCTGTACGCGAGGCGCGCGCGCGCGAAAGTGCGAAAGGCACGGCCCAATCCATATCGGACAAGGCGCGTCGGTATCCGTTTCCCGACGCAAATCCTAGGCTCCCCCGGGGCCAGGCCGCCGGCGGTGCATTTGCAATCGGAGCGGCCCGGCGAAAAGGTGCAGCGCGCGCGAGCTCGTACGTAGGAAACGAGTTGGCTCGCCCACGCGCGGCTGCCCGCAGTCTTCCTACGCGCGCGCGCCACCCGAGAGGTGTGGGTTTATGCGCGGCCGAGCGACTTTGAGGAGAGACGAGGAGCGACGCGTTCCAGCCGGCCGATCGCGATTTACAGCTCCGCCGGGCTGGGGTGAAAAAGACGAGGCAGCGAAAGCTTTTGTTGCTGGGAGTGTGTGCTTCGTTTCCGGCTTGGGATGCTTTGAAAAATTCTCAAGTGCACTGTTCGAGAGGTGCTATTGAAAATGCAATTTGATCCTATTTGCTTGTATTTCACAAATAATAGAATGCTTTTATGGTTTTGGATTTAGAAGTAGGTATTGGAAGAAAAATTGATGTATCTTGCGATAGTTTTCTTGTGTGAAAATATTTTATGAAATCTCAGTACAATTTTGACACGTATTACAATATATATGAGATATTATGAGAACTCAACATATTTTTCGCAGATTTTGATGAATACAAAGATAAACGATAAAATAAAGGATAAATGAGAATAAATCGATAAAAATTATTCTAATTTTTTTTAAATTGCTTTGAATTTTTAATAGAAATGACTTGTTTGGTAAAAATTACCACAAACTAGGTAAAAATTACGACTTTTTAAAGTATTTTTTACAATGTTGGGAATTTTTACCAACCAGATCACTTGCTTCGAAGATTTCTAGAGAAATAGTAGTTTTTATCTCTATACCTCCGTATAAACTAAAGGACGAAAAAGAAATTCTGATCAAAAAGCTCTTCGCAAAAGAAAATTGTTTAAATAACCAAACGTATTCCAAAAAAGGGCATACACCCCCCGGCCTGGACAGACGGACATATTCAGCGTAAAATCATTGACGCTGAACCAGCAAAGCAGCATTTGTAAATACCGCGCAGTTGCAAAGGCAAAAAATGTCGAAAAGCGTTTTCACCGTCGCTCGCAAAAAAAGAGACAGAAGTATAAAACGCACATTGGAAGTACCGTCAGGCAATTTTAATTAAAGGTTCGCGCTCGCAAATGCGCGGCGGCCATTTCCATCGGTCAAATAATTGACTCGCATTAACTTCTAGTGTAATGCGCGAATACACAACCGCGGTATTTATACACGGGCCGCCAATCGCTAAGGCTTGTGTGTTCAATGGAATCGACATGCCCGTGCACGTGCGTGCAAAACGTCGAAATACGGGCTGGAATTAATCGCGCGAGGTCGAATTCAGTGGCACACGCACGGAAAACTAATTAAATCGCGACGCGCCGGTCAAAGGAATTTTATGAAAAATGTTTTATACGAAAGAAAAATCAGTGATTTGATGGTTCGCGAAGGTTTATTAAGCGGCAGGATATTTTTTAGTTAAAATCGAAATAATACAAGGCTTTGATACTTAATTTACACTTTACCATAATATAAATATAAAATCATGAATCTAGTACCGTAAGTTATTGCTAATTTTTTACTTTAACGTGGTATTATCATATATAAGATTATGTAAAATAATATCGTGAAATAAGTGCAATTGGTAGCACGAGGAACTAGAAATTGGAAGAGAACGAGTACTTGAACAGAAATGCGGGATCATATAAGAAATTAGACTGAAAATTGGACAGGACAGAAGTTATAAACAATATAATAACCAAAGACTGGACTCTGGATTTGCAAAGAAACATGGACTTGGACAGGTATACAAAATTAAACTGAGAAAAATTTTTAGTCTAAAAACTTGAAGAAAAAACTTTGCAACAAAATAGGAGCTAGATTCCTGTACATTTATAGTAACGTTTATATGTAAAAATATTGAAACAATTTAAGTAACGTACATTTAGCCATTCGAACGCACATTATTTCAAAATGTAAACAGAGAACTCGGTCAGACGTAAAAGTTTTTACGTACGAAAAAAAATGTACATGTTAACGAATGGTTATTCGCGTATCTTTCATACTCGTGCATTGCTATCGGGCATTTTCCGGTAAAGGTGCAAAAACTCAAGTCTGCAACTCGTGTTTTCGCGTGTACGTTCCTCGATTTAAGTCGTGAGCATAGAGCACGAAGTTTTTCCGTACTGATTTTTTAGAATTCCATTTCGTACTTTTGCCTGCTACTCGTAACGAAAACTAGTAATTAAAACGTTTCGTACAGTCTGACTTTGTAGTCAAGTTATGTTATTGGTTTTATTACTTATGGCTTCAGCAAACGGTACAAAGATTGGTACATACAGAACCTTTAAAACAGACGTCTGTTATGAAGAACTCTGAACAAATAAAAAATTATGAAAGAAATTTGTTTTTTATTCAAGCATGATTGACAATTAAATTATAAACTATTATGGTTAAATTATAAATATTTAACAAATATTATGTAGGAAATACTAGGAATTCATAGAATTTCATAATAAAATGATCAATCAATATATCTTGCTATAATCACATCTGTTTCGAACTTTCAGTAGTTACAGCCTTATATAATCAGACAATTGGGTTTCACAAATACGTTGAATTTTCTGCATATTGTTGGATGATTAAGTGAAATAATAAGTTAGCCAACCACAGTGAAAATATAAAATTACCGTTATTATATATAACCGTAGTAATAACAGTATATGTCAACTTAAAAATTCCATAAACTTTTTCACATATCGCATACAATCTACTTGTAATTTTATAATTCCAGTGCAATCATACAAAAATGTACTATAAATTCTATCATAAACTTTAAAAAAAGAGTTACCCCACAGAAAAAAAATATAATACCCCTGCAAAAAAAGAGAAACTTGAAGTCTCGAAGCAAACTTGAAGCATCGAACAAACGACGCGCAGCGAAGTAAACGATCCCGCGCAAATGACTCCGTTCACCGGCGAAGCGCAACTTCAAAGAGCGCGTCGCTCGTTCGGACGCATGTACTTTGCGCGCGTCGAGATCGCAATCGGCCGCGTCTTTTTCTCGCGGACGACGACGCGCCCCGCGGAAGAAAAAGGGACCCGAGGAAAACGCCCCCCCGTATAAAAAGAGATCTCTCTCGCGGGCCCGATAAAGCGCGCCTATATGTTTACGGGCGCTCCGCCGGGGCCTGGGCGCGGCCGTAAATCTAGGCGCGCGCGCCACGCGAACGCAGGAAAAGCGACGGTATCGGCGCGGCCATCGGGCACGGGCCCGGGGGTGCGCGCGCGCGGAGCCGCCGACGCTCCCGGCGAGGCGAGGCGATCTCCTCGCGGGGGCCTCCCGCCTACACCCCGCTCTTTAATCTGCGAGCATCGCGCGCCGAGCCGCTTCCTCTCTCTCGCAGCCCGAGGAAAGTTTCGGCTGCGCTGTGGGGGATACGTATATACCGGGTGCGGGGGACTGTTTGCATTTTCCGTCGCGATTAATTGCGTTGGCGCTGCTTAGCAGCTCGAGGGGCTGGCGAAATTTTTCGGGATTAGCCGAGGGGAAAGCGAGTCGTGAAATGATTCTGGAAAGTTGGCTGCGTGATAAATGACCACTTGTGATGGACATGGCGATTTAAATAAAAACTGACATTAAGTGCGATTGGTTTGCCAAACTTTTTGGTTCATGCATGTACTTCTTTTTAATGAAGATAGTTGTAAGGATGTTGTTTACTTAAGTTTATGATAAGAGTTGTGCGTACAATTTATTTAATCTATTTTCTGCTCCTCTATGTTCAAGATCTGATTATTTAAAAGCGTAAATCCAATTAAAATTTATGTTAACTTAAAACTAAAAACCATAATTCGATTAAAACTTATGTTTAGTTCTTTTTTATTTGCAGAATGGGGCTTCTTGATTGTTAATTAGAGAAAAGCATTTTAATTGGTGTTTTTTGTTGAAAGGTTTTTATAAAGAATTAAAACTACCTCCTAAAAATAAAAACAGCAGAATATTTAATACTTTTATTAGAACGTTTTAAGGAAATTTTAAAAAATTTCTGAAAATCTTTGATTTATTTTAATTTTAAAATTTTACGAAACATATTTTTAATAAAATATTTCGTATAAATGCAAAATACTCTTCGGATGTACTCTGCACTATGGAAATGCTCAAACACGAAAACATGAAATTAACCGTTCATTTTGGGAGAAAAAATATATAGACTAATGGATGAAGTGGAAATGGTTGATATAACATTGTGAATGGCGAATGGATGGAATATTAACATTGACAAACATCAACTTTGATTGCAGGCGGAAATGTGAGGCCGACGGGAAGGACGCGAAAGCAGAGCTGACGGCGCAACGCAATATGTTCCCTAGCGCTCAAATTAAAATGAGGTGGGTGAGGCTTACCGGCAAATATTTACAAGAGCCTATGAAAATCTCTTCTCTCCGCTGCAATGCTGGCAATTTATTAGCTACTCCCGCTAATTGAAAATATTCGAACGAATGTTTTCGTACTTTCAAAGCAAAATATTTCAAATTTGTTGTTGTCATTTTTCCGCTTTTATGAATTTATTTTCCTTTTCAAATATTCAGCTTTCATTTAAATTATTTTTTTAAGATTTTGAAGTACCGAAGTAACAAAAATAAAGTAATACATTTAAAAACTACTTTAAAAATAATTTACGATAAAAGATTTAATTAATATCTTAAATCAGTCGTAAACAAATATTAACACACTCCGCTGATGCTCGAATGTACTCGTCAAATTTTAACGATGATCGACATTATCGCGCGGGCGAATTGAAATACAGCTCTTTCAAAGTAGTACTTCCAATCTACCGCTTTCATCTCTATCCTGCCGATGTTTCCTATTCCGTTAAACTATGATCACGTCGAAGCGAAGGATTAGTCGACACCTAATGGCGCCTAATGTCAAAAGTATTTCTGTTAGATTGATGTCGCCAAGCAGTTCGCCGGCCACGTCACCCACGATGTCGAACTCGTCGTCGCCGACGCCGCCGACCCCCGCCGCTTCCGCCTACAATCAAAAGATGACCGGCATCCCCTGTGTGGCGGCAGCCTCGCGGTACACCGCCCCTGTGCACATCGACGTCGGCGGCACCATCTACACATCCTCCCTCGAGACTCTCACCAAGTAAGAATAATTTCATTATATTTTTCAACGATAATCAACCTTTAGAGGTTGAGGTGGAAGCCATCTGCAGAAGAGCAAAAGAACTAGAGATGGGTTCGTTTAATGATATACGAATCGAAGTAGACGATCACCTTCAGGTTTTCAATTAAAAAGGTTTTCCACACACAATAAATAAAACAGTTTCTTTCATAAAAGAATTTAATAGTAATTATTTCGTAACTTCCGCTAGTAGTACTTATTTATTGTGCACTAAATAACAGGTTCTAGGAATAACTTAAACAAAATTTAACGTTTACTCTTAAAGAACCTTTATAATTAACTCTTAAAGAACCTTTATAATTAACGATTCTTTGAAATTTAAGTCAATTGCCTGCCGTATCATTGACAATATTTCCAATTTAAAATAAAACAGAAAGTAACGTACGACCACTTAAACCCAAAGTAAAATTACCAAAGAAAAAAAAATAACTGCTCCCCGGGAATAAATGAAACGCAATACAAACGTCGAGGAGTCAACCTCGCGACAGAAATCCGAAGGTAAAAAGTCGAATTTCGAAACGCGATCGAGAGCCGCGTCGTGACACTGGGAAACGTGACCACCGCGCGGGGAACGACGTCGCCCGGGGAGCCTGCGGGACTTGTCGGATCGGCTCGGTATCGCCCGAGCGTATCAGCCCGACAGCGTCCAAGGGCTGTTTCGCTTGCGCGGTTGCGTATTTTGTCTTTACGCGCGGCGATTGGTCGGCGACCTCGCTGTAATTTTTGAGTCGCCACCGCGCCTCGGGCTCCGCAAAAATGACGGGCTGGAAACGCTCTTCTTCGTAAACTAAAAAGAGCCGAGCGCCATGCCAAAAACCGCGATCGATCATACTCGACTTGACCTCCTTATCTTTTAAATCTGCCTGAACTCTGCCGAGCGGAATACGCGTATTACCCACCGGGAAAGTAAATTTAATAAAATCATCGTAATGAAAATAGTTTAATCATTTAATTAATAAAGCGTCGAACGATTTCTTAGAATCGTATGAAACTGAAATAAGGTTGTAAAGGTTCATCGATTATTTCATCGATTGTAATATTCTTCCCTTTCTCATGAAAAGTGCGAAATGTTAAAAAAAATAAGATCGGTTGAATAATACTTTTTCAGATAGTCAAAGGACTAGTATTTTTTGGAGTGACAGTAGTTAAAGATCTAAAGTCGATCGATCAATAAAAATTAGGCATACAAATAATACAATAACATTGTAGATAATCTATACTAAATCAGCTGATTGCAATCAAATTTCGTTACTTAGATTGAACATAATTTTCACCTTCAAGAATGTATTACACTAACTTACGAGAGCGTACTAACAGGCGAAACTTTCAATCCTCGCACAGCTAACTGTAAGAATAACTTCAAAAATATTTCAATTCAACGTCCAATATCCTCCAGACATAAAAAAAAACAAACGATCGGCTCGCGTCCCGCTACTCGCGCTTTTTCGTCTCTAACGAGCTCTGGTATATCTCGCGCGTCATCGGCTGCGAGTACACCTCCCGCAGAGATCGGCCGGCGAAATTTAATTCTAATTGACAGCCCGCCGCTTTATCGGGCTCGCGTGATCGCTGCACCTCCGATCGGCGGATCCGCGCGCGGCGTAAGTGCGTCAATTACCCGCGTTCTCCTCGGCGTCTCTAGAAAGGATTAGGAAAGCGCATACACGTCGCGCTCCGCTGCGCCTTCTTTTACCCCCGTATCGTTGACCTTGATTCCCTCCGCGAATACCGCGCGCACTTTCATCTCGTGCGCTCGATGCGCTGGATCCTCGCGTCCCTCGGGTGGATAGGAGGCGGCGAGCGAGGCGAGCGCGAAAGTGTGCCGATCCGAGTAATTAGATAAACAAGCGAAGCTACCGGCGAGCCTTGCATAAGGGGACCGCGTCCTTGCGGCCTGGATAACGATCGACGCGGAGGAGCTGGCCGATCACCCCGTTGGCGCCTACGCTTTATCAAGATCTTTTGGTTAGGCTTTGAAATCTTTTTTGCCGGATTTTTTTGCCTTGGTACGTGTTTGCGGAGCCTTTTGTTGGAGTGAATGGAGATCGTTATCGGCGACTCTTTGTTTAGGCTCAGGCTCGCGGACCCGAGAAAATTGAATTATTGGCAAGAAGCGTCAATTCTTAGGGTACTGCTGTTTTTGCTTCGCTTAGAATTGGTATATTTTTGTGAGTATTCAGAACTTTACGAACGAAAAGTGGAAAGTCGACCAACGATTAGGAACTGCGATTCTTATGTGCAATTCTGTACAATTACGTAATTACGAGTTATTTACATTTCCTTAGCTTGAGATGAAATAATTTCTCCATAATTGAAAATATTCTCTCTTCAGTGTATTTATATCATTTAAAAACATATTTAAGAAATTTAGAATTATAATTCATTGCAAAATATATATATACCCCGGCAAATAATTATACAAGACTTTTTATTAATTTGTTTAGAATAAGAAACGAACTGTCCTGGATCAAAGAATTTTCAAATAGGATAGATTTCCAATCGTAAAAATCTGAAGGGGGAAAGTACTGAAAAGTAGTTTAAAAAAAGTTAGTAATTGAATATAAAGAATTTAGTTTAAAATTTAAATAACTTCTTGATCTCGATTGTAAACAAGTTTTCATCCAATAGTACGCACTTTACTGACACCGCGAGTGCTCACCGCGCAGTGCATACTTAAGCTACTTATCCAGTCAAGCATGACGAGAGATTTCCATGCTAAATTTCTGCGTATGCATAAGATGATTTCATCTTCTTGCTCTGAAATACCGTGTAAGTTGGTCGACCCAATTTAGTAATAGTTAAGTTGACCGAAAACCAATTTTAAAATGAGAAAAAATTAAAAGATTGTAATTATTTGATGTAATTTAAATTTAAATTCAATGACATAACTTTTTAACGATTTAGCATTTTAAAAAAATGTTTCGCATATTTTTATAAAACCATGAAATACATTATTAAATATATCAGTAAACCTATTTTTCAAGAAAGTAAAAAACTAAAACATGATTCTTATTACTCAAATTTTCTATTTCACCCAGTCGGTTAATCGTTTTATCGATTTCTCTCTTTCTCACACTGATCAAGCGGTGGAATTCGAATTATATGTATCCGATGTTCGCAACTCTTGGGCCTTGTGTACTACAAATCCTACGTGAGTTATTGTAAAGGCTACATGGGGGTTTCACTGCACGATTGGTTCCAAAGATAGGCCGCAGAAATACATAGTTTTATCCATAATTGACACAGCGAGTTGTATATGTTGTTAGATTCAAAGAGCATTTTCTGCATTGGTTAACTGTAATGGTCATACCAACACTTTAATGTTTATCATGATAGATTTAGTTAAAAAGAGTTATGAAAATTGTATTTGATTTTAAAGCATATTATACTTAAGTTAATGTTAGAAGGTGTTTATTTATTGCTCTGATGAGAGAGTACAGAGAAAATTATGATTTTCATCAGTAGGATGTTTCTTATTGCTTCGGTAAAAAATGAGCGCGTAAGAGGTAAATTGCTGTAGCGATAGAAAAGAGACGTGATTTCAAGTATTGCTCTGAACACTGCGAGAAATTGAGCAACCGAAGGAAGGGTACACGCGTGACGGCCGTTCTTAAATGCATATGCAAACGATTAACGATCATAAAAGCAAACTTTCAATCCAGGGCAAGATTATTTAAGCAATTTTTAATGAACCATGATTAGGATTGTTCTTCATCACATTTTTTTTTGGCTCACTTTTGATAATGAGTTCTCCATCCCTAAATATAATCATGTAATACGAGATAAATGCATATCGTGCATCTATCCAAACCCAATCGCGATATTCCTATTCCCAAACTAGCAGCAGACCGGCCGAAAAGCAAAGGTGCGTCCGGCGTTACACGAAAACAGAGCAAGGAATCTGAGTGATGTGAGCCGATCGCTCAGCCTTTTCCCATAGTTCGCGGGCCCCGCAGTCCTTTTTCTCTCTCTCTCTCTCCCTCGCTTGGATCTGACCCGAGGATCGGGCAGCGTGCGCGGGCCCCAGAAATAGCCCGAGGTAATCACGGCTCTCTCTCTCTCTCTTTCTCTCTCCTCCGCCCCCGGTACCGTTTTTTTCCCCGCCTCTGCCCGCGAGTGAGGAGCCCTCCCACTCTCGACCTTTCCCAGCGTCGCCGTCCTCCTCCGCTTTCGTTTCGTCCTTCGGCCCTTCTCCCGGGCTCT
The DNA here is from genome assembly GCA_900480045.1 of Eurytoma adleriae. Lineage (NCBI taxonomy): Eukaryota > Metazoa > Arthropoda > Insecta > Hymenoptera > Eurytomidae > Eurytoma > Eurytoma adleriae. Next base: position 710,932 of record UXGC01000009.1, on the reverse strand, counting down.
TCCTACCCCCCTCAGTCCGCTCGCGCGTCTCGCTTCTGTTGTTCCCTCGGGAGAAACCGATTTAAATTGCCGCCTAATGCGATCTAGCTGACGCGTGCACGAACAGGTGAGAAGGTCGCCGGCGATGATTTCCGTGGCATGAGTAATGATGATATTCCTTTTTTCGTTCGTGCTCATTTTAAAATTCAACTTTTTGGTCAATTAGGAGCCATTAAATTATAATGCAAATTAAGAATATTTATGAAATTTTCTTAAATTTATAAATGTACGCTTCAAATTTCACATGCGAGAATTCAAGGGAATGTATAGTCGAAGATAAAGTGGATCAAGACAGAAATGTATGAAATAAGACTGCACTCTTCATTTCTTGCAAAAGTTTTTAAGTAAAATCTATTAAAAACTAGAAAAATGCAATGCATTGTTTCAAAGTGATCTAAGAAACTATTTTTCCTACTTCACGACCAAGGTGATCACTTAACGTATATCTCAATTAATCTTCCCTTGCCGCGTTTCCTCGTGCCCGCTCTTTTCCCATCGCACATCATTGTAGTTTCTCAACCTCTCTCATTCTCTTTTTTCCCCCATATCCCCATACAATCTCCGAAGTCTCGGGATTAGCGCGCGGGGCCCTCCGCGCGAAGGCAGAGCGATAAATTTTCCTCGTTCCTTCGGCTTTTAATGTGACAATCGACGTGCTCTCTCATTACGGGCTCTTTATTCGTGCCTTTAACCAACGTTTATTTTCGCGCGAGCGGATCCGACGATCGTATACATCTTTCACCTAGGAACGCGCGGCCGTAGCGTGTGTGCCGCGTTGTGTCGGCTTCATTGTGGTTGGAACATAATTGAATGATTAATGCTAATGGCCGGCTTTATGCTTGAGTTTACGTTATTCCGCTGTACCTGACGGCCCATTTGGAACATTTTGTAAACACACGCGGGTACACTGAGGGTAATTATTTTTTGGCTACAGCGCGTTTACCGTTGAATTATAATTTGTAAAGAAAGACGAACATTTCTAGTTGATACGTATTTAATACAATTTTCAGTTATCTAGAATTAAAAAGAATCAAGTTTAAAATAGCAGTTTTTTCAAAATAAAACAGTAAACTGATAATCCTGTAACTACTAAATTCTTGTTTGCGCGTACATATCTGTTTTTACGAGATAAATATCTTAAAAAATTTTAGTGAGAGAAATACTTTTATCCACTGGTTTAATGATCGCTTCTGGACCACTTTATAAATTCAAAAATCGCGAATATCGTATATTTTATAAAAACTTAACATTAATTCGAAAATCTGGCGTTACTTTTTTTACAGACTCTTTAAAGTTGAATTAGTGAAAAACTTCTAAAATCTAGTACAAACTTACTTTACTACTAAAATTTACTAAAATGTTCTCCAGTACATAATGATTATTAGAGAGTATTCCACTAATTTTTAGTGCATTTCTCTAATCTTACAGGTTCTTGACTAATTCAACTTTAGAGAGACTGTAAACATATTAAAAACTAAATAAAAGTAGCGCGCTCATGCAACAGCGCATTTACATGGCCGTGCGCTCGCAAAAAAGCCAGCGGAGCACTCCAATTTTCAGCGGGCACGAAAATAATACGGATCCGCGCTCGGGAGTACACATAAAACCCCGGTCGCTCTCGCATTGTTTCCAGCATCTCTGAAAGGCGCGGGCGGGCGGCTCTCCTCGTTACATCACGATTTTTCGCCCACCTCCTCCTCCACCCCGTGGGCGCGGGCGGCCGCGCGCGCGTCTCCTTATCTCCTCTTATTTCGCTCCTTTCCTTTTCCACGGCGTCGCGCTCGTACACCCGCGTGCGTTATGGAACAACGAGCGCGAACGAAGGAACGAAGGCGGCTGCGAGCGCGAGCGAGCGAGAGGGGAGGAGAGGGTATATAAGGGTACGTGCCCGGGGGCCGGTTCCCATACCCTCCTCCTCGGCGCGATAGCGTATAATAATGACGGGCTCGTGCGGCCCCGGGCGCCTTCGCCGTCCCCCCGCCCGCTCCCCCGCCGCCTCTCTCCGCCGCTCCGCGAGTTACCTCCGGGGCACCCGAGTGTATATATCTATACATGCCTGCACGTATAGCCCAGGCGAAGGTTCGCCGGCGAGCTCGCCTCGCTCTCTCGTGCCTTTGTTTTTTGCCCGCGGGCGGCCAGAAACTCTCCCGCGGATTTCGACGCGCGAGTCGTGGGACGATTTTTTCCGCGAGCCCCGCGAGTCAGGCAGATTAAAGAGATATATATGCGGGAGAGGCCGCATCTCGCCCTCTCCTTCTCCTCCTTTTTTTTGGGATCCTTTTGCTTTTCGCGCGGTGTGGGAGTGCTCGCGGCTCTTTCGAGGTCTTGAGAAAATTTTCGAGAGGTGCCGTCGAAAAGTAATTATTGGCCGGCTACGTCCTCCCTCGCGGTCGCTCTCGATACGTGGGAGTACACTTTTAACGCGAGGGACGATGGTTTCTTTTTCGAACGCGATCGAGTCGAAACAATGGTTTTGATGAATGGCAACGCGGGGAAGGCTGTAATTTGCGCCGCGAAAATGTAACCGTTTAAGGATAATATTCAATCGCTTTGAGGAGTGCGCTTGTAATTTTCCAATTAAAACGTTTCTCATAGAGTCACTGGCTATCAAACTATTAGCGGCCGAGCCCACGAGCCGATGACGTGAGCCCTGAAAATTATCGAGATGGATGCAAATCGGAATGAGCGGGGAGTATTGACAGCATAATAGTCGGTATCTGGCATCGCATTTAAGATAAATCGGCAATTGCACGAACTGCGAGGAAAAAATTTCTTCGAGCAGATGCACGATAGACTCCTATTGTTTTAATTTAATTATCTTTCCGTAAACACTTTTTATTTTACCGAGGAAATGTACATTCTAATTGTAATTTTTAACGAAACTTTGGATAGCGATTAGTGAGTACAGATAGGAATGAAACAATCGAAGCCTCCATTTTTCTTCCAAAAGATAATAAATCGGTGTTCACATGAGTATCACATTGTGTAAATAAGACACCTTGCAGTACCGCAGCGTTAACTCCTTTTAAATAATAATCGATCCATCTCTATAAGCTCAGTCACGAAAATCGAATCAATCAAATTAACCTTGCAAAAAAGAAAGACTTGGAAGTGTATTTCATTAAGGACCGAAATAAGCAGGTAAAATGAGTACAAACAGTATACGGCTCGCGACACTGAATGCATGACCTCTGAAATCCAGTTGCCCGCCGCAACCTTGAGTTTCTTTAGTCTGACTCAGACGGAATCAAAGAGCGGCGAGGTAGTGTGAGCTGCGCTTGAACTTGTCCGGCGACGCTTTCTCTCCCCTTTGGCGCAAAGAAAAAAGTGTCGGAGTCGTAAAAAGACGTACTAAGGTTATCTCATTTAGCAGTAGGCCGTGAAGAAGCGGTTATAATTCCGACGGGCAATCACAACCTTTTCAAATCACAATTTGTTTTTTATTGTAATTCAAAGGAAATGATTTAAGTTGGAATTATAAAGAAGCTGATTATGAGAATCAGAGAATGAAAATTTGTTCAAGAAAAGTAGCAGTTTCTTCTCTTGATACCAATGAACGCATGTTTAATAATTACTTTAATTTTGTTTATTTGAAAAGTTTCGAATAAAAATTATTATATCTTTTATAAATACATAAACAAAGATAGATGATTAATAAAGATAAAAAATATCGTCAAGTGCCTCTGGTGAATTTAAATGGAGTCACAGGCTCAATATATGTTATTTTATAGTGCACGTTAATTACATATCGTTTACTTTTATGCACTTCTTATCTTGACTCCAGGGATTTAATGATATTACTGTATATTTTCTTTTCCTGAATTCTAATTATCAAATTCTTAGTGACAGGATATGACATTTAATCATGATAAATTTTTGTTTGTAAAGAAGCTGATCATGTTCATTGATAAAAGAATGCCAAATGAAGGTGACAATTTGTCTACAATCTGAAATATTAGATGAGATAGAATATTATACAAATGAAATAATTCTGTTTTCATTTGTGTAATGGCTGGAATTACCAAAAGGAACAGTAGCCGTTGAGACAAACTTTGAACACGATTGCGAGACATATGTCCTTAATTAAAGAAATAAGGGGCTAGTTGTAAATTCAAATGCGAACATCTGCCGAGTAGAGCCTTTCGATAGCCCGAAGTGGTCCAGGTCCTTGGTTGTTTAGGACAGGTGGTACTACACGCCTGGCGTCACCTGCTTGCCTGCAGTCACATTCGTATTTTCGCCAACCACTATTTTTTACGACTTGCAATAAAACTTGATGCGTTTTATAAGTACATAAATCATTTACTGCTGCTGCTACGAGGTTTTAACATTTTGCAATTCTTTGTTTTCAGATACCCCGACTCGAGGCTAGCCAAGCTGTTCAACGGCAGTATTCCAATAGTTCTGGATTCGTTGAAGCAACACTATTTTATTGACAGGGACGGTGGTATGTTCAGACACATACTGAACTTTATGAGAAATTCGCGGCTGTTGATACCGGAAAACTTCGCCGATCTCGACTTACTTCTCGAAGAAGCCCGATATTTCGACATTGCTCGTAAGTTTCTTTCCCAAGAGTATAAATAAAACACTTTTTCTTTCATCTATTTAGCTGATAATCATCAACTCCTTTATATGATACCATACTAGATATCATAATAGACTTGGAACGACTGATTGGATAACTTGAAAAGTTACTGGTACTTCGAGGTTTATATAATAATCATTGACACAGGGGGATTTTGGATTTTTCCCTGGCGTTGTAATGGTGATCTTGATTTTGAATTCGACCATGACCTAACTCATTTCAAGGTCAGATTAACAAACATATTATTCACTTCAAACTCCGAAAGATCGAAAAATTCTTGGAAAAATTATATATTCAAGTATGTATCCACGTTAAGGATCAAAGTGGCCCGTAACGGTTCAAATTTTTCACATTTTAAGAATCTGAAATTGATCCTGAAGTATTACTCTAGGTCATGGTCAAAGACAGAGAAAGGGTTACTGTCGAATAACCCAGGAAAAAGTGCCAAACCAGCCCCCATTTTTATATACTCGATTCTTTGGTTGTCGTCGTCATTTTTAGGGCACGTTTGATTCAAACCATTATCACTGGATTCAAATCCTTATAAATGACAAATGGACTTTTTTAATCTCGTGAGTTTGCAGTACACATCCCCTTCGACTCCCACTGCAAACTGCACACTCGATTTGAAAAATCCATTTCTAACATACATTTTCATGAACTAAGAATCTTCAAAAGCTCAACCATCCTATCTGCTCCACAGCGATGATCCGACAGCTCGAGCAGATGCGCAAGGAGCGCATAAAGAACGGAGGCGCGCCTTCCTCCAGCACACCGAGCCCTCCGCCGGAGCAAAGTCTGCACCGCAGCTCGGGCGTCGGCAGCTCGAACAACGTGGGCGGCTCGGCGCCGTCCACGCCGCTGTCGGCGCGCGACCACGCGGACGCCAAACTCCGCGGCGAGACGTACGAGTGCGTGGCGCTGCACGTGAGCCCGGACCTGGGCGAGCGCGTGATGCTGTCGGGCGGCCGGGCCCTCCTCGACGAGGTCTTCCCGGAGACGACGCAGGCGGTGCTGGAGGCGCGCTCCGGCGTCGCCTGGCACCAGCAGGACGCCCGCCACGTCATACGCTTCCCCCTCAACGGCTACTGCAAGCTCAACAGCGTGCAGGCGATCACGAGGCTGCTGAACGCCGGGTTCCGCGTCGCGGCCAGCAACGGCGGCGGCGTCGAGGGCCAGCAGTTCTCCGAGTACCTGTTCGTGCGCCAGTCCTCCCACGCCAACAACACCTGACGCACCGAGCTCGCGCACTCGGCCGCGAACCAGCGGCAGCAGCACAAGGTCAGCAGGGCGCTGAGGGCGCGCAGGGACGACGACACCGAGTGAGGCATCCCCCGCGCGGCGTGTCAAGGGAAAGCGGGGAAATTCGAGAGTCGTCGTTTCGGGATCTTTCTACACGGCGGTCTTTCGGGGACGGTATTAGGCTGGAGTTGAATTGTTCACTTTTTGGAAGGTCGTCGAAATTTGGACAATGTTTTGCTTTTTTAACCGCGGAAACAAGGATAATTATAATTTTTTTTTTATGCCACTTGATTGTATTCCAGTGAAGATACTTGTATACGTATGTTATTCACTGATAAAACTTTCCAGTTGAAATTTGTAAGAATTAAACCGTGAGGTGGTTAGTCGGGCTAGAAAATTTTATAGGAAATCTAACGGTGAAATGTTGTAAAAATTGTAGCGACGATCCATGAAAATTTCTAATAAGACAAACTGTTCCACGGTCACATTTTTATCCTGCAAATTTAGAGGAAAACACTGCATGTAGATATCATGAAATTTATGCATTGGAGATACAGTTTTATGATTTGATAACTTATACCTTTTGTAAATATTTGCATTGTCTTTTGAGGAAAAAGCGATTCTTTTAACGTTTAATTGAATTGTTAACATTTAGAGAACGGAAATGCCTAAAAAAGGTATCTTATATATAACGGATTCACCAGTGCATTGGCATTCCGACCCTCTAAAGATTAAAAATGTAAAACATCTTTATTTAAGCAGTCCTTTAATTATAATTCTTTTAAATAAACTATTTAAAATATTGTTATAAAATAATTTCCGAAATGTAATGTTCATTAAAACTTGTCAGGCATATTACTTTTTAAAAAACCTTTCTTATAACTTAAAAGATTTTATTGGTAAATAATATATATTTTTTGTATATAGTTAAATAATGTTATTAATAATAAACAAATTAACGAAATTTTCTTTTAAAAACACGTGTAATATATATTGCAGTTGTAACTTTAGTATAGCCATTCTTCAAAACTATTTTACTCGTCTATATTTGCAGACATAGCCGCATTAACAAATTTAATTTTATTTAAACAATAGCAAAAATGAAAAATAGTGTTGTTAGTGCACATTGTGCAGCACAGTTCATTTTCATTAAAACCCCGTTAATTTCTCGGATCAAACTTGTTTACGAAAATATCTGTAATCAAAACTTACTTTAGCATGCTAAATTCGATTAAGGCTCTGGGAAATAGAAAAATGTAATATACCGACTGATTTTTCTAGTCGATTAAGTTTCATTCGATTCAGATGCAAGAGAGTTCAAGTGAGAGATATGCGATATTTCATGCAATCCCGACAGACCTTTTTTCATTTGCAGTGTCATTACCGGTGAAGTATTTATTAAAATCATAAATTAACCACGCTATTTTTTAAAACTGACAACTATTAGTTGAGGTAATAAGGCGGTATAACTTTTAACATTCCTTTCTAGAAAATATTGATGATCATTTTTCAGCTCTGGATATTGCTCAAACAAAAAATACTAACAAAAAATTGTTTTAATTTATAATTTTTGTTTGAGCATTGAAGGCACGAAATTACTTTTGTATATCTATAATAAAAATACTAAAATGCCCTATTTTTTGTAAATATTATGCGTTTGAATTTGAATATTTCGTGATAAGGTGTAAAGATACCCTAAGTTAGTTTCTTTACAGAAACTGTTCGAAAAAAACAACGAAACAAAGGCGATTGTTATTGAAGTAAAGATTTTGATCTCATAAAGTCAACTTAATATAAAAAAAAGCATTAACATACATTTGAATGAAAGGTTGAATTAAGAAATGTATTTCACATTAATAAAACGGCTGTCCTGAACCGTCAAAAACGCTTTGCTTTTAATGCGGATAGCTAAAACTTTATAGGTGGTGAGTTTAATATAAATACCTACTACGGACAGACGAAAGTGTCAATAAGAGATTCAAGAGATGTATCTATATATAATTAATTAAGTACGATCAAGATTGACGAATAATAATGTTTATTACTGTATAGAAACTTTGTTTTCTTTTTCATTTCCAATCCATACCCTCTAATTAAGTTACTAGCAGAGAATAAAAGATGACGTTGCTTAATTAGTTTCATGGTTAATGTTAAAAGATTAGTGAACAGAATTTTGAAAAAAATTAAACCTATAAAACGTTTTTGCAAATTGATTTTATAAGGACTGCACAAAATACAAAAAGAGACAAAATTTGCATTGGTAAAGTTTCCCAAACCACTATTAACATAATCTCAAGAAAAAGCCGCAGTCACAGAAGTCTGCAATTAAAACCCACCCTTACGGCCTACTCTAAAATATTCCGAAATTTAAAAAAAAAAGCAAACCCCTCGGAGCAGCGGCCGAGCCCGGTTCTGCATTAGCGTTCGACCGACGCAAAGAACGAAAAAAAGGAACAAAAAAAAAAAAAGAGTCGGCGAACAAAAAAACGAGGACCAGCCCCGGGGGGGTCACGGGCGGGCGGAGGTGGGGGGGACGAACATTACCGCGGATAACGCAACCGCGCGGGAATAAGGGATAAAGCTCGTGCTCGCGCTCGCGCTCTCGGCGGGCACAAACGTTGGCGCCGCGGGGCCAGTTTCCATGGTTACCCGGGCTGAACTCAATATCCGCGCGTTCGAGCTCTCGCGGCGCGCTCCGCGCGCGCCGGCTGGCTGCGGCAAGGCCCCGCGGGCGGCCACTCGCCCCGGGCTGTCATCCCTCGAACCTGCCGAGCGAAGCGCTCGCCTGATTATATTCCATTTCTGGATCGGCCCCGAGGCCACTCGCCACGCAGCGCCGCCGCGCAGAGCGAGAGAGGCGAGTGAACCGAGTCCAGACGAAAGAGGTTGAAAAGAGAGAGAGAGAGAGAGGGGGGGTTAGATAAGGTTATGTTAATATTTATTGTTCTGCAATATATGAACAAACAGGTCGGCGGATTTGAAAGAGGGAGAGAGAGAGCGATGATAAATTATTTTGTGCGTCCGAGCGCAAATTATTAATAACGGAGAGAGGCTCTGAAATGCCGGACGTTGTATTAACAAGCTGCATTCGTTTAACTAATAATTATTATTGATTAAACTTTACTCTGTATAGGAAACAAACAGTTCGTGCGTTATTTACTTGTCTCTTGCATTATTCAAATAATCGCAGGAATTATTTTTTTATTTAATGCATACAGAAGTACTTTTTTTTTATCACGGTTGCGATACAATTTAGATAAGAAATGAATTTATGGCGATTTTTCAAAACCGTTTTTATATTATTTTATATAAAATTTTATAATCGATAATTAAGTAAGTATGTAAATATAAAATTATATATTTATAGAGGAGAGATTGGGGGGCATAACGGGCCACGGGGCAAAGCGTACCTATACCCACAAAATCCGTTTATTTGCTAGGATCTTTAAACAAATTTAAATAAATTTTTTTATGTTCACCGATTGCAATGAGAAGAATGTTGCTTTTCAAAAGTATTTCAAATGCATTGTTTTTGAAATACGTGCGAATCGCTATGTTTCACGACAAATGAAACATGTTTTACGGGGTGACCATCCACTGTGCCCCACTCTCCCCTAAGTAATTTATATATAAGAATATAAATTGTATATTGATACAAGAGAATTCATTTTTATCTTAATTGAATAGCAATAACCTTAAGCAACTGATATAAAATGCCAAGTTTGTAAAAATATATAAAGAACCAAAAATTTATTACAAAGTAATTTGCCATTATGCAACGTCGAATCGAAATAAAGAAAACGAAAAGTAAAGTAAATCGACAAAGGAAGGAAGAGCGAGCCGCGCAGTTGAGAGAAGCAAGAGACAAGTAGCCTTCGGCATCGGCTCCGAATTTCGAGGGACCGTCCGAGTGGAGGTAAGTATCTGACTGCCTCGCTTCCTTTCGGCCCTCGAGGACAGTCGCAGACAGCGAAAAAATATGCAAACGCCTGCGGACCCGTCGATGGTTCAAAGACTACCACGTAGCTTCGAAAGAGAAGATAATTGCCCAGTAGGCTTCTTTTCTCCGACCCCACACGATATTCTCACTCTCTCTCTCAAACACACACACACACACTCACGTATACAGAGAAATTCTCTGCGAAAATTCGCACAGAATTGTGGTACATTCATCAATTAATGTGCAAAGTGATGTAATGATAAGAAATAAAGAAAATTTTCATAATTTTTATAAGAATATGAATCAAAAGAAAGTAATAGATAAAAAATTGTTAATCATTATTAAAAAAAATATTTTTAAGTTTTTTTTTAAATTCTCGCGGAAATATCAGCGCCCCCACTCCAAACTAAAAATGCATACTGCACTGTCGGTAAGTTATCGGCATATGACATGCAGAAGCAGAACATAAACGGATTGGTTTAAGAATTTTTCACTAGGAGTCTCTACTGTCTCCAAGTTTATAAATCTCACCACTAGATGGCTTTTACATAATGCAATAGAATTCAAGTACTCGCAAGTGGCAGACATTTTCACCAGTTACTATATAAGAAAAGTCTCAACATTCGCGCTTCCGTGTTGTATGAAAGGAGAGACGTTTAGCACTCCCCTAGACAAGGATGGAACACATATACTCGTAAGGCACTGTCGCATTGCGACTCTTACGACATTTTTTTTCAACTACCAAAATTAAAGGATTTCAACATTATTATAATGAAGGATTTTTAAAAGATATATAAATTACTATAACTAAAAGAAAATACTTTGGAACCGAATTTAATAATTATTTAATGTTTATTTTTATAAGATATATCAACGATAACAAAACGCTTTAAAAAGCGTATTTTAATAAAATGAAATTACAAATGAAAAAATACATAAAATAATAAAGACTAGGGTCTAAGTAAATTAAATGATAAAGAACAAATAAATAAAAATTATCATTTGATTTTTAATTTTACAGTATATAGTAATAATAAATTATATATGAAAAAATTATTATTCTTACCTATAATCCAAATAAATAACTGGAAAAATTGGAAATATCGCTTCTTCGATTCGATCACAAAAAAAGGCTAACCTTAAAAAAAACGCCTTTATTTTCCAAGCGTAAAGCAAAAAATTAAAATTTCAGCTACTGATTAAATACTTTCAATTTTGAATATGCAATTAATTTTTGTACACTGTTAAATGAAATAGTTCAATAATTCCTTTAATATTACTTTTATTAATGAAATTTAAACTAACACGCGTTAAGTTCTTTATTACTACATGCAGTAATTGTATAATTGAAATTGATGCACTTGTTTTTGTTATATGAAAAACTCAAAAAAGCGCTTACAAAGCAATTAAATAACACTGTGCGAATATTCTATTATATAAAGAAAGTTAATAAATTTTCTCATTATGAACCTAGCGTCTGACAACGTGAGCTGAACTAAAGTGCTGTTTCGTTTTCCCAACGAAATTTTCACTTTTCACGGCCCTCATGGCCCCCATCCCTTAAGCCACGCGTACCCTTATTAGTGATGCAGAAAGACCGTCTTTTTACCAACTGCGGTCATGCGACCGTCTTTTGGACCATCCAAAATGAATTAAAAAATTTTGCAAGCTTCACCTACAGTTCACCTATATAGATGAAAAAAGACCGTCTTTTTATTTTTGGTCTTGTGACCGCGTCGGTTTTTTTAAATTATAAACTATTTTTGTGGAAAATTAAAAATTAAAAAATATGAGACGGGGTCACAAAAATAGGAATGGTCTTGGGATCGTCCTAAAATTCGTGACGCGGTCCCTTTACATCACTACCCTCATGCATCCACCATGTCACCTGTGTATATGTATGTATATATACACATATACAGACATAACGCGTAAGCGCATCCTAGCGGAAAGGCCAGACATTTTCCAGTACCTTTCTTTAAAGTTACATGTTCATTGTTCATAGGCACGATAATATGAAAAATCCTTTTAAAAAAAAGTTAGTAACTTAGTAAATATATTATATATTATACATTAATACTTTAAAAATACTTTTATTACTAATCAAGAATAATTGACTATTGTCATATTATTTCAATATTTTCAATACCCGCTTTTTTTCTTACCTATGAGTGTGCACTTCTCAAGATGTGTAACTCGCATGGTACGACCGCGTCGACCGCAGGGTGCAGACGACTTATTCAACGACATGTGGATGTGAGTTTTATATCGGCTTTTGATATAACCTAAAAATATGAAACCGCATCTACATACTATTCAGTAAAAAACGACTATTTTCTAAAAAAATGGGAAATAACATGTTACGTGGATAGTGAAAAAGGTTTATTTATATATCGATTTAGCACCACACTCGATTTTATTAAGTGTTTTTAAAAATAAAGGACAATGTTGCCTTACGAAATTTTAGTCGGTCTTAGGAGGACCATGTGTACTTGGTAAGAATTTAATTTTTAATAATTTCTTTTATATGACACCTCTTATGTGTTAACTTCTGATTAATCTTATTTAATTTCAGCACACGTGGTTTCATCATTAGGCAAAAGTCATTAAAACTAAACACTGTTGAAACTCGACACACTCTTAGCTTACCTGTGGATATACCATCAAATTTATCTAGTTTACAAATACCTTATAGAAATGTAAATATAAATAATATTAGAAGATTTCATACCCAGATTTTGTCAACTTCTCAAACAAATGTAAAAGATACAAAATCTGTAGAATTAAGTGACACTACACCCATGGTAAAAATATTTTAAAGTATTTAAATACATTTTATAAGCAATTATTATAATATTTTTATACATATATTTAGGCAATGAATAACTCCATGAATAGGTTAATCGAGTCTATCAAAGCAAATAAATCTTTCCAAAATAAAAAAGAAGACCATAGAGAATTACAAAACAAAACTAACAAAGCTATGACAACTATACCAGATTCTGTTAAGAATTGGTTGTTTTCAAGTATTGAAAGACCTCCAAATAAAAGTAAAATTATATTTTGGTTAATTTATTTGTTACACATATTTTATATCAATTAAAATTGTATTCTATATTACAGATATAGAAAAAAAATTTCCTGAACCAAAAGCATTTCTCCACAATTTATATGTTGTTGTCGCAAATGAAACTAAAATACCACACGTTCTGTCTGGAAGTTCAAGACATGTTAATTTAAATAAGAAAGTTGGTTGGGAAAATACGGTTACAGTTAAATGGCCTCAAGAGATGACATTTTCAACAATAAGCCATTCAAAAGCAGCAGCTTCTTTATCATCAGCATTAAAATGCTTACATTGGTTGGATTTAAATAATAGAATTAAAAATCGATCACCAGTTTTATATGACAAAGAGGATACTAAGTCAATCATAAATGCTCCAGAAGAATTTTCAGTAAACCAAAATGTATTAAATAAAATTAATGACTTTTTGAACAAATATGAAAAGGTAAGAAACTTAAAAATGAATTTAAATTTTTTAAAAATTTAGAAGTGAAATAATTATTTCTTTCGCTCATCTATCTAATTTTTATTTTAGAATATACAGGAATTTTTAACAAGAACTGAAAACATGGAAGCTACTGAGGTTGAGACTACAAAGAACTCAATTCAACAACATCCTATTTCACATTTAAAAGTTGATACTGTAGCTAGAAATCAAGATTTAAAGCAACGTTTGCAAAATCGAAAAAATGTTACTGCACCTGATCTACCAATTTTTAAATTTAGGTAAATTATTTTATCTATTCCAAAAATAAAAATTCATTTCTAAAAATTCTATTATTAAATTGCATCTTTTAAAATCTATTATAGGTCTCAAATTTTGAATGAATTAGAAAATAATCGAGCAGTGGTAATAAAAGGAGATACAGGTTGTGGAAAAACCACGCAAGTACCACAATTCATCATAGATCATATGTCTGAAATGGGAAAAGGTTCTGAATGCCGTATGATCGTCACACAGCCTCGCAGAATCTCTGCAATTTCTTTAGCAGAACGAGTAGCTTATGAACGAAGCGAAAAAGTTGGAGATGTAGTTGGCTATCAAGTACGTCTTCAACAAATGTTACCCAAACAAAATGGTTCAATTCTCTTTTGTACCATTGGTTTACTTTTAAAAAAATTACAAAGCAATCTAGGTTTGGAAGGTTGCTCCCACATTATTATTGACGAAGCTCATGAACGAAGTGTTGATACAGATATGCTGTTAGTTTTAATAAAACGAGCAATGGAGAAAAATCCATCATTAAAAGTACTCATTATGTCTGCAACTATAAATGCTGACATATTTCAAGATTATTTAGGATGTAATGCAGTTGAAGTACCAGGAAGATTATTCCCTGTAAAAATGAATTTTCTTAATGATATTTTAAGTCTTGGTATACCAGCAATTAATAACAACCAACATGAAAGGCGAGCAAAAACTGACGAAGATGAAGCACCTGTTGTAAATTGTTTAGAAATTGCTCATTTAATACGTTGGATATGCAACAATAAACCACAAGGTGCTATTTTATGTTTTCTGCCAGGATGGCATCATATTCAACAAGTCCAAGCGTATTTAGAAGATTATCGTAACAACAGGCTGATTGTGATACCACTGCATTCTAAAATACCCTATGCGATTCAAAATAAAATATTTAGCCGTCCACCAGATAATGCAAGAAAAATAATTTTAGCTACAGACATTGCGGAAACTGGTATTACAGTACCAGATGTTGTTTACGTTATTGACTCTGCATGTCACAAAGAAGTTGTATGGCATGAAAGTAAGGGTGTATCTTCTATAGACAATCATTGGGTTAGTAAAGCAAATATTAATCAAAGGTACGTTTTTTTAGATAATTATAATTTTCATTTTTTGTTCTCTTAAAAACAGTATTTAAAATTTATTTAAATTTTTTTATAGGAAAGGAAGAGCTGGGAGAGTGCAAGAAGGTGAAAGTTATCATTTTATTTCGAGGAGTCAATATGAATCCTTGGAACCGTACCCAGTCCCAGAAGTACTCAGAGTATCTTTAGAAAAGACAGTTTTAGACTGTAAAACATACAGTCATGAAAAAGCTGTGGAATTTCTAGGAAGCATGCTACAACCACCAAGATTGAGTTCAGTGAAAAAAGCAGTATCAGATTTACAAATTCTAGGTGCTTTAGATGAAGATGAAAATCTTACTCCCCTAGGAAAACGAATAGCTCTATTCACAATTCATCCAAAATTAAGCAAAGCCTTAGTGTATGCTTCTATTTTCCAGTAAGTATAGAATTTAAAAATTTACTTATAATGTTTTAAAGTTGGTTCAGGACTTGTGGTTATTCACTGAAAATATTACTTTTCAAAAGTAGAATTAAAATTGTTTTACAAATTAATTGGTTTAATCGAGTATTCATTAAAGTAATCTACAAACATCGTACAAATGAAAATACACAAACTAAACATTTACAATTTTAAAATAAATGTACAATATTGAGGCACCAAAATTTATATCTCATTAAATCTATACAATGTACTTATAAAATACACGCCACTTATAGGTGTTTGAGCCCAGTGACAACGATATCGTCGGCTCTCTCCTTGGATTCTGAAATATTTTATGGATCACTAAACAAAAAACTTGAAATAAGGAAGGCAAAGACACACTTTCACCCAAGCAGCGATCATTTAGCCATAGCGTGGATGTACGCGCAGTGGTCGAGTTTTCTAAATAACGGATCGCAACAAGCTTACTCTTTTTGTAGACAGAATAATCTTCACGCAGAAAGAATGATGATTTTACACAGTAAGTTACACATGTCGTGAAGTACAGAATTAATGAGTATCTTAAAGATTCATTAACAATTACAAAGTACTGTTATTTATATAATAGTTATTAACGCATAATAAACATTAGCAGTAAAATATTGTTTTTTTTTTTTAAACAATATTTACAGAGGTACGTAGTCGGCGCGTAACATCAGTCTCGATGAGAAGAAGCTATGTACATTGTATAAGTTGATTCTTTTGTTTTTAAGAGATTTAAAATTCAATGTTTTCATTGTTAAGTAAAAAGTATAAAAATACAAGAGCAGACTTCAGGTTTAAGTATTAAATCTGTGTAACAAATGTAAAAGAATCGGCTACCTATATTTCTATTTCTATTAACAATAGATCATTTTGCAATATTATTTTGATTAAATGAAACTGATGTTATGTTAACTAAACCTATATTAAATAAAAATTACTACATTATGATGCTTAAAATACATGATACAAAATTCTGAAAGCATATAAAAATGTTAAACAGTGTTGTAATTAACACAAAAAATATTTAAAGTTACAATAATTATTTACTATTTCAGAGGTGCGAGACATAAATTTAGGACACCTTCAGGAGACAGGTTTGATACAAGACGTATTTAGCGCATCAGATCTAGATTATCCTATGAATAAATTTGCCGCCTTAGACGAATTAGTTCGCGGTATTTTGTTAGCTGGTATGGATCAAATTTTGAAATACAGAAATTTCGAATTTAGGAAAGGACGTTTCACGAAGACTGGTTCTTCGATGGTTACAGAGTGAGTAAATGCTTATACGAATGAACCGATCACTATTTGATAATACTGTCACAGGTCATGTCTGTTACAAATTGAAATTCTAAGAAAAAAATTTTGTTCAATGGCAATTAATGATCCATATTTTTAATTATACATTATAAAAGTTACTATTATGCTAATAATGTTGATATGTTTTCAGAGATAATGCAAAAGCCCAATTGACACCAGAGTGTGTAAATTATAAGCGGTCTACCTGGCCAAGCCCATATTTAATTTACTATCAAAAGACACATCACAGTGAACGGCGAACTACTTTAATTCGAGAAAGTAGTATGTTATCGCCCATTTCAGTGATTTTATTCAGTCAAGGAGAAATTAAGGGTTCTACGGTAAGACTTAGAATTCTAAATATTTAGCCCTTAAAAAGGCAATTGTAGATTTACTTTTTTATTTGCCTCTTCAAGGGGTTGAAAAAGAAATCTATTTTTATTTTACAAAATTATAAAATTGTATCTATATATCTTTTTTTAGCAAACTGACAAGAACAATAATAAAAAAGTATTATTGGAAATAAGTGGGAAAACTAATGTACAACTAACTTGTAATGAAGAGTAAGTAAAACTTGAATTTTTTAATCGATTAAATAATATTGAGTAGTGACCTAAAATTTTTCTTTTAACGCAGGACTGCAAGATCTCTTTTGCGTTTTCGAGATACGATATGGTCAGTGATTCGATACTATGTTGAAAATAAAGTATCTGCTGACTGCGGAACAAATGAAATGGAAGATTACAGAAAATATATGTTAAACACACTGGCAACTTTGTTAAGTACATCGTCAGAGATGATCGATTCGTGTAGATCCAACGATTCTGTCGATTCGGATGAATAATTTTACTGTTAGAAAAAAAAAATTGTTACTTTATAATTTGTAAAAGCGATCATGTAAATATATTTGATACCGTTATACCTATATGTGTGAATTTCTTTATTTTATATACAAATATGTTCACACTACACGGCAGCCAAAATTGCGCACGCAAAAAATATTGAAAGCATTATATATTTGTTAAAATAACAAATTTTAATTATGAATAAAATTTGTATGGAGACATTACAAATGTAAAATTTATACAATATCTGAACTCAGTGTTTTGCTAAAATGATGAGAAAGGCAATTGCTATACATTTGATTTATAATAATTTTTTTAGAAAATTGCTTATATATGAATATAGATATAATATATTGCAACTAGCATACTATAATTGACAATTGTAAAAAAAAGTAAAAAAAGTAAGAGTTACTTATTGCCTTTTCCATGAATCTATTAGAAAACAGAAAGTTAGATGTTAACATTTAAATTGCACAATGCCCGTGTAAAGATTACGAAATTATAGAAAATTTCGTTTCATCTTTAAAAAACTTATCATATTTAGACCAAAGTTATTTTATACGCTATACCCGTAGTTACCCATCTTGTATTTGAATAAATATTCTAATTATAAATTAAAAAATAGAGCAATAAAATTTATTCCAATTAATATAAATATACAGTTCATTTTTCTATTTTTAAGACTATAAAATAAGTAGTATTAAATTTATAAAAGTATATAAAACAAATTAAAACAAATTTTATTGCATATATACACAACGTATAAACTATAAATTCTGAATTACAGAATATCGTAAAAAATTCTATTTTATCAACAAAAACAAATACTTTGTATCTGATTATTTAAATAAAAATTTTTCTTTTTCCACGTGCGCTTTGAAGAAGTAAAAATTTTTATTCAAATGGTTATATCCCTTTTTCCATGCACCATGTATAGCTTCAATTAAATGTCAAGTATATTACAAATTTTCCTATATTCACTATAATTAACGCAAATTTATAGCATAATAAAAACCTGTGATTTCGATACAAGTGATAAAATATAAACTTTCATTCCATCATCCGTTTAAAAATATAAAAAAAGTAACAGTGTGAGACCAGAGTCACTCCATTTCTTCGAGCAGATCTAACGAATCCACTATTGAAAAAACGTAGAAATTAATTCAATAAATTACGTACATACACGCTAATAAGCTTCTATTTTTCAAGACCTCAACAAAATAAATCGCAACAGAATGCTTCTCTCATATCTCTTTTCCATTTACGAGGACGCTACTTTCTAAGCCTTATACCGTCGATCCTACCGGAGAAAAGCACATTTCAAAAGAGACCTATTTTAATTAGCCTTTTTTTAAAGCACTAGAGAAAAATAAACTGATGATACCTCAAATTTACCATATTCTGAAAGAGTTCACTTTCTTATAGTATTTTAAAATTGGAAAATTAAAATTGGCCTTTGTTGAAATGTGCTTTTCTTCGTTAGGAACGGCGATACATTCTCCAGAATAAAAAAAAAATAGTTTCTACCAAGTTACACTAACGCAACTATTCTCTATTCTTTACATTGCCATTACTATATTCTCCATTCTTTACTCAATACACCCCGGGCTCGATCTGAAAGTGCGGGTAGTCGAGGGGCCGGTGGCGCTCGCGGCTCTGCCGCTGGCAGGCGAAGAAGACGCTGTCGGTCTCGACGCTCTCGCCGCCGCTCTCGCTGTTGGCCCCGTGGCCGCTGCTGCTGGACTCGTCGCTCTCGGTGCAGCTGCAGCTGCCGGCCGGCTCCCGGTGGGCGCACGCCGGGCCCAGCGGCAGCAGCTGCCGCCGCGAGCCGCCGCTGTCGGGGCTGCTCACGTACGCGCTGTCCTCGAGCGCCTGCTGCAGCTGCTGCAGCTTGACCGACGGGTCGGCGGAGCCGCGGCGCGACTTGGAGCGCGAGCGCGAGCGGGAGCGCTGGCCCTTGTCCTGGCTGCTAGAGCGGCGGCCGCGCTCGGAGCTGCGCCACGTCGTGAAGCGCTGGTACTGGAAGGTGCGTTTGTGGTTTTTAGTTTTGCTTGGGATGCGGAGTTTGCTCGAGGGAATTTTAATTATTTGAATTGTACGGTCTCATTTAAAGATACGTGAATGAAGAAACGTCGTATAGTTAGTTCCTATTGGAAAAAGCACGTCCTAAGCTCTCCCTGAAGAAAAGCACATTTTGCAAGTTTTCCAGGAAGAAAAGTACATTTTACAAGCTCTCCACGAAAAACGCACATTTTGCAAGTTTTCCAGGAAGAAAAGTACATTTTACAAGCTCTCCACGGAAAAAGCACATTTTGCAAGTTTTCCAGGAAGAAAAGTACATTTTACAAGCTCTCCACGAAAAAAGCACACATTTCAAGTTCCTCACGAAGAACTGCACATAAAAGCACATTTTATGAAATTTAGTTAAATGTGCTTTTTCGCAAGGAACTCGTAATATGTGCTTTCTTTTTTCACGACAAACTCGTAAAAATGCGCTCTTCTTTTCTTGTGAAAAGAGCTTTTTTGGCGGCAGATTTGAATTACCGCGTACTAATTTTTGTTGCAGAATACTTAAATGTGCTTTTCTTCGATTGGATAAAAAAAATCAGTAGTAAGAAATAATGCTATGAAATTTGTTTAAAAGTACTTGAAGTGTGAATTAAAGGAATGCAGCAAAAATTGAAAGCTCACCTGTTGCCGTCTCTCGTTCCTCCGCTCATCCTCTAAATTGATCAATTCCTTAGCATCTAAAGTCCTGATACGAGGGATATCCGAAGGCTCGTTTTCTTCCGTACCAGTGATGTCGAACGATTTGGTCTCCTGCGAAACGACCACTTTGGTGCTCCCGTTTAAACCCCCGGCGAACTGCGGCTTCCGACTGATCGCCGGCGGCTTCCCTACGACGTGCGCAGGTTCTTTCGCGACAGGAGCATCCTCGCAGGTCGTAGGGTCATCTGCTTCGGCGGGGCTCCTGTCCTGCGCGTTTTTTGCTGCACAGTGTAAAATATTTTTCTTTGTTTTTTAATATATGGAGAATATAAATTATTAATTTTGTATTTGAAGATGTAATCTTTATTATAATCACACTATCTGCCCATGATTTATCAATAGAAAGAAATTAGTGTCGGAAGCAGAATGGGATATCTAGTAAAAGTGATTTATTTAAAAACTAAACTTTAAATAAAAAAAATTTGTTTATAGGATGAACTGAAACAACAAAATACATTATTTATCTATCTGAATAATTTTTTTAACACCTCTATACTAGAATTATAAATTATTGATCTTTTTTCCTCATAAACTAAATATTTTTCTAAATTATTGTTCATTATTATTTGCCCTACTCTCCATTACAAAACAGCATTTTCATTGCCTATATATCGAATTGCATATACGTAATTGCTAATATGTGCGCTGGATCAAAGCCCAGTGCATATGGCAAATAACATCATGATTACCAAACTGATCGACCGGCTCTGCGTCAGGCGGAGGCGGTGGAGGTGGCTTTGGCACTACGTCCGGCTGATTATCGGCTTTGCGCTGTCGACGCTCGTGACGAGGTACGGGAGGCAGAGCTGCATTGACGGACTTGTAATTCTTCGTGTACCAAGTGTCCGTGCCATTGCTTTCCATCTCCCGCGCAGGTTTCGCCTTTTCCTTTTCTTGCTGTTGTTGTTGCTGTTGCTGCTTATTTAGTTGCTGCTGTTGGGGTTGCTGCTTATTTATTTGCTGCTGCTGGGGTTGCTGCTTATTTAGTTGCTGCTGTTGTTGTTGTTGTTGCTGTTGCTGATACTTCAGTCGAGCCTCGTATATCTCGCGCAAGCTGTTGTACTCGCGTGGTGGTTTAACCTCGGGTTTAACGGGCGTATCTTTTCCTAAGAAAAATGTGTGAAGTAAAATAATTTATTTTTAAATACATCTGTTACTTCCTGGTAGGACATAAATCTACTTTTCATATTTTTGTGATATTTGAGATTTTTTGTTGTTATAATTTTCACTAAAAGTGTAGTTATGTCTTTTTGCTGAGAAGCCTATAAAATATAAAAGTGAAGAAAAATTTACAAAAATTATTTAAAATGAGTATTATCGACAATCTAATTAAATCTTTAACGAAGTAAGCCTTACCATTTTCTTCTCTGAAGCTTCTTCTGCTTCGCAGGAAAATCTGAGAGGAGCGTTCGAGGGAATCCGCGTAAACCTCGTCGGTGAAGTTCTTCTCGAAGGGAATGTCGCCGTTGATCTTCAGTTTCATGGGCTTCCTGTCCAGCGTGTCGGGCTCGTACTCGGACTCGTCCTGCTTCTCGTAGTTCGTCGGCGAGTCCACGACTTTGATGGTCAAGTGTCCCGGGTTCTCCGGCTCGTACTGGATCTCCGGGCCGGAATCGTCGTCGCTGCCGTTCGGACTCGCGTACCCGTTGTTCACGTACACCTCGCTCACCAGCGCGTAATTGTCCGGGCGGAGGGGCACTATTTCCGGAAGATTGTGCTGAAATGATTTCAATAAAATTTATATTAAAGTGAAATAATTATTTTGCCAAAACAAACTATCTTTAAAATAAAAACGTTTTTTTAATAAATAACAAGTGAAGAACAAGTTATATTTAATCAATACAAGAAACACTTTTTGTTATAAAAAATGAAGATATAAATTTTAATAAATTTTAATAAATGTAATTTTTTTTATATTACACATACTAAAATTATTTTTACCTTCTTGACGATAGTACTGTTCTTCGTGGACAGAGTCTCGCTGATCTGCACGTCGATGATTTCGTTTCCCATGGTGAGCTCCTCGGCCATCGGCAGAGCCGAGGCGGAGGACTGAGTCGGGCTGGACTTGCTGGTCGAGTCCGGTGAGCTGGATAACTTCCGGCTAACTTTCGACCTTTCCAGACTGTCCGACTCGTATGACGATGACTTGGTTCCGGCCTCCTTCTCCTTCGCCACGACCAGCTCCTTGATCACCGCGTCCATTATGCGCTTCGCGTCGCTGCTGCTTCGCACGGAAAATTCGCTGTTTTTCGCACTCAGCGAGACCCGCGGCTCCGGGTCCTTTTCTTTCTTCTGGCAGCCGTTTGATTTATTGATGGTTGGTTGCACCACTTGGACCTTCTGAAAATGAAGATTTTTTTTCATGTTCCAAATTGTTCTTTAACGTACGATTTAAAGTTGAATGAATGAAAAAGTACTACAGTTAGTGAAATTTTACTACACAAATTAATAAAAATAGTTTCATTATTTGTTGATGAATGGATGAATGTAATCTTCTAAGTGATGATTAGCGCAATTAAATAATTTTTAGTACATTCATTTCGAAGCTTTTAATTAATTAAACGTTAGAGAGCAGGTCTTCGATAGTAAACAAACGACTTAAAAATACAATAATAATTCTCTATTTAATTACTTTTTAGTTCGTTTAATTAATTAAATAAAAAATAAATAAAATATATAGCCTGTACTACGCGGTGTTAAAAAATTTTTTTAATCATATTCTACGACTCTTTTAATTGATTTGAATACTAGAACAATTCAACAGCTTGATTAAAACAACGAAAGCATTGATTAAACGGAACAATCGCAATAAATTTTCCGTATCCCGTTTAATCCCCATAAAATAATTCAGCCCAATCGTGGCCAATGCAGCTCTATAATCGGGCTCCCTCGGCGCCTCATTAAAAAGCCATCAGCGCTGGCGTATGGAGCGTCGATTTACCGGTGCGTCCACGGCGCTCGGCTGCTGCTCGGCCGTCCTCCTCGACGCGGCCTCGGCGGCTTTGTCCTCGGCCGCGCGCAGCTGCTCCAGCTGCCGCTTGAACGAGCTCTCGATGGCGCGGCGCACCTCGGCGTTCGCCGCGATCTCGGTGTGCTGCTCGCGGACGCTGCGCCGGGACCACTCCCCGTCGACGGTGTCGCCCAGGCGCTCCAGGTGCGTCACCGAGTGCGCCCCGCGCCGCGGAAGTGCCGCTGACGCGCCGTCGCCCTCGAACGACTTGTTCACGCAGCCGCCGTTGATGGACAGCAGGCGGGGCTGCGAGATCTGCTGTCGACGGGAATTGCGATTGGAATTATTAATACCTCCGGTTAATCCGGCTTCGCTCGTCAACTGATTTATAATGATATCGTTCATTTTATAGTATAAATTTGTGTTTTGCTATTAATTTCAGGGTATTGACATTCTTTCGAAACGCATTATGAACAAAAAAATGGTCTGTAACTTTGACAAGGCTGAAGTTATTATAAAGAGGAAAGTAAAAATACGGTATCCCTGATTATGTACAAATTATTGATTTATTGATTGTACAAATTATGAATTTATTGATTTTGATCAATGAATTGAATTTTTCTTAAAAACACACTATATCCAATTTTCTGTTCCATGAGGATGTGATTAGGGTAAAATCTTTTTTATCTATAATCTTAAAGTTTCTAGATCCACCAATTTGATTTGGATGTAGGATAAGTGAGATAGTAAGTATCGCGACATTTTCTATGCAAAAGAAGAAAGCGATAACAAAATCTACAAGCTGAATTTAATCACAAAATAAGCATACTAGTTAAAGATTTATAATTAAAAACATTCGAAAGCTTATAATTCAAATACTTCTCGGGTATGCACATTTTAATTTTGTCATAAGAAAAAATTTTGAGCAAATTATAAAAATAATGGTATGTTTAAGTAATTTATTTTGACTGCGACAATTTCAATAAATTATTATTAAAATTTTATTTCATTAATGTTCCAAACTCATCTCCAGAATAATAAATCAGTATACAGATTTGAAAATTCCTACCAATAAATTTACACTTGTTTAGAATTCCAAAAAATTCCGTTACCTCACATTTGTCCCATTTCGAAATTATACATAACTTAAAAATCTCTCATTTAATTTCATCAGTGATGCAACGAAAAAAAGTTCTTAAAATTATTGTAATTGTTTTATTTCTTTAAGCAGACTACCTCATACATTTTTTTTAATCAATTCGAAGTAGAACTTTATAACAAAACAATACCTTCTTAAATTCTTTGACGAAAAATCAAAGGTTCTTCTAAATAAGAAATCAGTATTCTTATCATAAAAATTATCATTTCTTTATAAAACCTAAGAACATTACAAACCCATTTATCCTGACACAAAAAATAAAAAATCAAACTTACCTCACTGAACATCGGCGGCATCGACTTGATCGACAGCCTGGTGCTCTCGGTGTCGACGTCGCGCGACGTGGTGGGTCCGTGATGCGCTCCGCGCGCCGGACAGACCCGCTGCTCCTCCTCCAGACACTTCCAGCGGGTGTCCAGCAGCTTGACGTCCTCCAGCCAGGCGCGCACCCGGCTCTCCCCGGAGAGCTGGGCGGCGGCGGCGGCGGCCGCAGCCGCAGCCGCAGGCAGGTTCGGCGTCGACGAGCCGTGGCTGCATCCCGGGCAGCCGACGCACCTCAGCGAACGCCGCATCGAGCTCAGCCGATGAGACGGGGGCGGCGGCGGCGGTTGCGACGGAGGTGACACCCTCTGCATGGAGCTCGCACGCTTCCGCATCGGCCGCGATCCCACCGAGCTCGGGCGCTCCGACGGGGTCTCCTCTGGAATTTCTGAAGTTTCATTGAGTTAGAAGGGTTGGGGATGATTATTTATGACGGATGATGTTTTGTTTTTTGGGGTACGTGCACGATTTTCATGATTTTTGACCAGCGGGTGTTAAAGTGCACTTTTACGCTCGCTGTTCAAAAATAGTGAAAAATCGAAGACGTTATGCTTGATTTAGTATGTTAGATGAATATGACAGTGCTTTTTATGATATTTTTATGTTATGCCCTTAATACAAAATGCTGTTGTGTGATGAAATGAATTATGGAAAGTGATGCATTTTTTTTATGATGCTTACCGTTGAGGGTAGGAACGAAGCGCTTCGCAACCATTTTGTGCTTTGCGATTGATATGACCTCGCGAATTTTGTGGAGGAATTCAGTAGCTGCAGGGGGCGGTGCCTGTTAAAATTGCGTTGATTAAATTATAATTTTGAAACTGAGAATTTTCCAATTCTTTATTCAATGCACATTTGAGTCGTACCAGCAGTAACGGCCTCTCGAAGTACGCAGGGTTGAAGTAAAGCTTTCTCCTTTGAGTCCCCGGAAAAACTGGCACGTGGTGGTGGCTTCCACTGTCCGTCGTTTCGACGACCCTGACGTCTTCCTCGGGCAATCTTTCTCCAACGATCGTTCCCGTGTTGCAACTTTGCTCTTGCGGCTCCGAAAAGTCCTGGTGTGGATGAATCACCGCTGACGTTATCTGTATGCACATTTTAATTAGGAAAATTAGGGAAACATTTATAAAATTTCTTCTGAATATTATAATTTCGACCTTATGCAAGGTCAATGAGTGCATTGGTTTCAATTATTCGAGCGGGCCGTATGAATTGCATTTAAATTGTATATATCTGCATTGTAATTACTTTATATAAAAACTTGAAATTCTTTTAAAATTCCTATTAATTATTCTTAATTTTGTTTCTCTAAGACGGTTACGTATCAGAAACTGGTATCTTTTTCATATCATTTTTATATATATCACCTTTAGTTTACCAAATGAGTCGGTCCGACTTTCGAGATGGAAATTAATGATAATTAATCTCTGCAACGTTAAGTATAACTAATGACAGTAAATTATCAAAGGACCCACATTGAGATTTTGAGAGAAAGCACTTCGATTTTAATCACTATAGGTACATTCAATAATTAGGCCCTGTTTAACCCGTCACCCAAAATACAGATCCTTATACCGCACTCCATAAAAATCAATTTATCCCCTAAATAAAATTCGTTTAAAGGCATCTCAATTAAATTTTCGAATTTTTACAATACACAGGAAGCAGCCTCAATTAAGCTAAATCGCATAAAATAAACTAACCAGCAGACTTCTCCAAATTTTACACTGCACGAGGAGCCTCCTCAATTAAGCTTAAAGTCGCAAAAAAAAAAAAATTAAACGACCATCACCGTCAAGACTTACATTGACGTTCTCGACGTCGGACTCGCTCTCGCTGTGCAGCAGCTTGTCGGCGAACTCGGTGTCGCTGGTGGCGCTGTTGCTGTCGCTCTCGAAGTGCCTGGCCACCTGCAGCAGCGGGTTGCACTTGACGATGCCGGCCGTCTCGGCCTCGACGTGCCTAGGCGGCGGCGGTGGAGGCGGTAGCTTAGGGCAGCCGGCCTCGAGCTCGCCGCAGGTCGAGGAGTCCTTGCGCCGGCCCTGACGCACGTGCAGGTACAGCGAGACGCTCGCCATGTAGATCAGGGCGAGCAGCACCGAGGCCAGGCCGATCGCCGTGTACTCGGCGCTCGTCAGGCCCTGCGGATTGCTGCCGTTCTGGATGAACGACACCTCCTTGATACCTACTGAATGGGTCATTTCACCGTTTCTTTTATGTTTTTCTTGATAATTAATTGTGGATCGTATATTTTTTTAATGATGTCGAGGGACTTGTTTGAATACTTCGAATAATTTTTGTTATAATTTGATGTAAAATTTATTTGTATCTAATTAAGAGATTTTTAATATATTGGACGATTAAAAGAAAATTAACTTATTTAAAACTGAAACAATTTGCAAAGATCATCTCAATAAATTTCAATACAATTCTTGTTTTCTGTAAAATATTTATACTACTTGACCAACATTTCTTTTATTACACATAATCGAAATTTTTGCATAAATCTTTCATAAGTAATTATTACTGTACCCTAAAAATTTTTTGTATCAAGATTATGACGTCGTCTATACAGCTATCAACGATAATTCGATTTGTCAATAAATTACGGAAGATCGTACGTTTTTACGTTATTTATCACAAAAAGCAACAACTATGTTTCACGGAAATTTTCCGCAAATAAACTGTCGCTTCCCGTTCCGTGTAAAAAGGCAAATTTATGTGATATTGCGCGCGCGTACACGTGTGAGCGGCGTAAAGTGGCGCATCTTATTAACACGGCAGTCGGTGACCATCTAAAATGTATCATAAAGCGCCGAAGCGCGCCGCCTGCCACGAGATTTATCCCCGATGCGCCTTGGCGCCCGATCGCCCGGCGCAATCTCAAAAGCACCATATGGCGCCGCGCTTAATTTATCGCCCCGCTAAATACTGACGTCCTCCGCGGCCTCGCGGCTTCCCCGACATTCAGGAATCCTCGTTTCCCAGCTCGTAACTCAATCTACACGCAAGTGTCTTTACCGGAGGGAAAATGGAGAGAGAGAGGGAGAGAAAGAGGAGAGGAGAGAGAGAGAGAGAGAGAGTGCAGAAAATGCAAGCACACCGTGCTGCTATAGAATACAGTCAGGTAAAGGGAGATGTTCGAAGACCGAGGTGTTTGCATCGATATTACGACTTACTGGTTTTGGAAGGTGTGCCGGCCACTCGGAAGGCGATGCACGACGTGAAGACCTTGCGGTGAGGTGTCGTCGCGAAGGAATCTCTGCAGGCGACCTTGGCCATCACTATCTTGCCCTCCGCCAACTCGTGTAGTTTCGTATCGCCGGACCACTGTAACGTAACATTAACCTTATACGTCTCGCTTTGTTTCTCCGCAAGTTGCGCGGGTGGCGATTTAATTACGCATTAATGGTCGCTGAGTACCGTTAGTTAGGAGGCTGATAGTTTTTCATTATTTTACGTGTAACAATGGAGCTGGTTTTATATAATACGAAATACATTTAAAAATTATTATTTGAGCTTGCAACGTAATATTGGCCGATTTGTTAACAAAAGTTTGAACAACAACATCAATATCTTATGAGGGTCTAATACAAAAGTTTAGGAATATACATCATTTTATTTAGAATAGATAAATTAGAATTTATTTTCCTTATGCGGTTGTTAAATCATTACTATTTTATTAGATTTTTAATAAAAGCCACGTAAGATTCACATTTCAAGGCAACTCCAGCAGTCGGAACTAGCAATTAGTTATGGTATTATCTAATATTACTTTACGATGCGTAATATAAATCAAAGCATTTCTCGGTAATAAATAAATGAACGACATAATAATATTACATGCGAAGTAGTAAAATAAAATAAGAACAATTAGCGTCGCCGTTAAAACGCCTAACTAAGCTACCGTGAACCAAGGGGTTTACCGACTTTACGGCGTAATTTAAGTGTCAATTTTAAAGATGCCTGCAATAATGTACGTTTTAAAACAACCGTATAAAATCGACCTTGATCACTTTTCTCTTAATTTATTATTTCACTTTTTTTAACAACAACAAAACAATAATATTTTACTCTAAAAAAACCAGTATCGTTACAAAATCTGTTCAACCTCGCGTTGGCGCGTAACACGAAAATTGACACGGTAGTACATATCCAAATAGTACATATACAAATCCGCGTGAAAATGAATCCAAAGCAACGCGCATCCTGTATGAAAGTTAGAGCGCCTAATGGATTAGCGAAGGAAAGTGAGACGCTTTCGCAGGCGGAAATGAAACGATGACGGCGGTAATTGCGATCGCCTGGCTCCTCGGTAATTTCCGAAGATACAGAATCGAAAAAAGAGAGGCGCGACACTTGCCTGGAGAAAGGTGCGCTCCTCGTCCCGGTACAGGCTCAGCGGAAATGTCACGCCAGAGAGGTTGCGCAGCTCGGACCATCCCATACTGCCCAATTGCTGCACTCCCGTTACCACGCATACTGGAAACACCGCCCCTGAAAAGCGAATTTTTTTATTAAGTATAAGGAATAAATTAATAAGCTTCTGCAAGTGCGAGAAGTGTTTTTCATTAACGCATTGGTAATATGTACCTAGAAATTAATTTTTAATGATCTTTCATTCATTTAATGGTAATTTATCAAACTTGCAATTAAATGGTAAAAAATTTGGGTGATATCTGAAAAATCGTTTTAGTAAAAAATTGTTATAGTGACGTTTCTACTAATATATTAAACTCATTAATACTTCAACTCTTTATGAACAGATTCAACTCATCACAATGAATAATAACATAAAATTTAACATAAATTTTATACTTTAATAATTAAAAAAAATAATTTTTTTTTATTCCATTCCAATAGCGATGACTTCTAAAAGTTATATTATCAAATTATGCACATTACAATTTAATCTGCATCCTCAGAGTTGAACATCTTTCGTCATCCTCTTAATGCCGACATAAATCTCCTCGACTTAGACAAAATTCGCAATAATCGCGTTGCTTACCATCAAATTTAACTTCAGCCTCGGGGTATATAATCTGGCCGTACTGCGGAAGGAAAACGTATGGCACCCTTTCAAGTAGGCCGGAACTGCTGACGAATCCGGCATCGTTGCACTCTGCAAAAATAAAGAGGCACATCGTGTAATGATAAGGACGACGCGCTTGCCGCGGCGGAGGAGCAAAATAGAAAAAAAAGGGCCACAGGCGCGGGTTCAATTTCAGGCGCCGCGATTTTCTCCTCGACCGCCGGCGCTTTCGAGGATGCTAAATCGCAGCGTAATCTCGCTTAATGATGGTCTCTATGTAATGCGTGTAAGCCCGTGCACCGAGCGAGCCGTGACCACCTGAACCTTTTTGCCCGATCAAGATTAAGTGAACTTTTTTTCTTTCGTTATTTTTTTGCGGGAAGGGCTGGAAGCGCGTGTCAAGAGTGAAGTATTTGCTATGGGTTTTCTTTTTCTTGCGGTGGAAATAGACGTGGTGTCAACACTCGAGCCTCTTGAATGCAAATGCAACTGTTGCATCTGGTATAGAATTTTTATTCTGCCGCGAAATTGTGTAATTGCATTTACTTTACTCTCCAAATGTGATCGAGTGAAGTTCACGTATTCTATGTTAGAGTAAGCGTATATACTAATTTAACTTATGTTTAAAGGCATTCATTATTCGACAAGTGGATGATAAACACATTAAACAATGAAATAAAAGTGCGAAGTATTGCATCTGAAAAATGTTATGCAACTTTCGTATCAGCAAATTGTAAATTGTTAACGAAATTTGTTATGGGTAGATTTAAATTTGTATTACCTGTGAAAAACAGTGTTTTATACTTTTACATTATATTTTATTCATAAGACTAAAGCTCCTTGAAATAGACAAACTAAAAGAAATTAAATCTCAATGTAATAATCTTTTTTTAATCAATATTCGTCGGCTAAGTTTCACAATTCTTAAACGAGGAAGATGCAACTTCGCGGATCGCTCGGGGGTCTATTAGCGCATCAAGGTGTCGCTCATTATTCTCTCCAGCGAGCGACAAAAAGCCGCGTCATTACGCCGCTGAAGCGAAGGCGCTTGGCTCTCGCCGCCCTTTTTTCTCCTCACTCTAAATATCATACGCGCGCACCTCGAGATGACACTTTTCCGTGTTTACCTCCTTAAAAGCGCGTTTAAGCTCGTCGCGAGGTCGCGCGCCTTTTTGCCCGCCGCCGGTGTTATTAATTTATACTTTATTTAACACGGCGATAAGTAATCGCACTGCCTCATAAATTCAAATTAAACGAAACGTAAGACACTTATGTACCATATTTAGTCATTACATCTTCTTTCCTTCATCTTCTCCGCAGCTGATTTCAATCAAAAAGATGTAAAAAAGGAACTAACAAGTAATACTTGGAACGACGAAAAGCGATGTAAACATTTTTTGTCAACGGAGCAAAGTAGGCTCTCGGCAAATTGATTAATCGCCCCGTCTCGATCGCTTTAAAAACTCGCTAATGTTTACAAGCGTCCCGTTCTCGCGATCAAACGTTACACGGGACTTCCGTTTTGCAAATCGCCGTGCGCTCGAATCAATCGGGATTTATTCGTCCCGTTTCCCCCGGCGCTCAATGGAGCGCGCGCCTCGCTTGATTAACGAGCGGCCGTCGCGTCGCGCCGCAGCCACGCAGGAGTCCGAGCGCAAGAAGCGGGCCATTAATACAGCGTCACTGGGCTCGCGGATCAGGTCGTGGGACGCCAGTTTTTCATAATCCCCGCGACATGTAGAACTCGTTGATTTTCTTTTCCATTTTTTTGAAGATTAGGTTTACGGTGTTTCCGTGCCTCCGAGAGGATATAGTGTATATGATGTATATTCACGAGGAATTAGCTGGATTTTTATGGGCGCAACCAGTCGGAGTTAGGGACGATCGAAAGTTGATGGATTCGTTATGAGCTTTCGCCGTTTCGTGAATTGCAATTTGTGAAAAGTGAAAATTTGTAGCGAATTTTTAATTTACTGTAGACGCTTCAGCTTCATAAATTTTGAAATAAGACCTTCTTAAATTGCACAAAATGATTTATATTTATAACAATAACAAAATACATCCTATATCTGTTTTTCTAAATCAATAATATAAATTTCTACAATTTAATTAAGAATTCACGTTAAAATCCTGAATATTAATAATTAATTATTTCTTAAATATACAGTATACCTCGCTCTGTTAAATTTTCATTACTTTCTCACGACTTTCAAACGAACGCACGCAGCCACCTCAAAGTCCATTCCGTTCGACGGCCCATCGGAGTTTGATGGCCCGTCGGAACTCGATCGTCGCGTACACGACATTCCACCCACGGCTATGTCGACCCCGGCTATTTGCCTACGGTGCCCGGCGTCCGGCAATCTGGCGGCGATAATGTCGGCGATTTCCCGCGGCCGGAATCTCGCGTGCGCGCGCGCGCGTCTCCGGCGATCGGCTAATTAAGCGATTACGCGATTTCTCGCCTCTCCTGCAGGCGGCGAAACGAGCGGGGACGCGCGCTAATACCCGGTGCTGGTGCGCCGAGAGCGTAGGAGCGTGACCGCGCGTGCCGCGGGGAAACCTGCGCGAGAGCGATATCGGACCGCGGCTATCTCGTCCAGCGTCGATGCTCGCCGGCCCGGGGTAATGATACAGTGGATGGTACATTCGGGACGGTAGGTGTACTGCGCGTCGTTCGTGACGGAATAGTCGCGATTTGCGGGGATGGGGAGGTGAGATTTGTCGAGGACATTATTGGGGAATATAGGTATGCGTGAAATTGGTTTGTACTTGCGGTAAAGTGTATTCCTTAATGATGAATTAGTGAAAAAGTATTGTAAGTGTACTAAAAATTAGTGAAATATACTCTGCTAATCATTAACAAATTAATAGTGGGGCATGTTTTATTAAAGTTTAGTGCATTTATAGAGATTTTTGACTCATTCTACTTTAGAAGGCAACAAGCACAGTCTATATGACTGCAATTTGCAATAGTTGGTCTACTTTTAACCGAAATTATAAATTAATTTTATATTTATATAACTGATATTTCATTTAAATAAATAATTAATAATGACTTATAATTATCGCGACGTATATGTTATTTATATTCAGTGAAACCCTTTTGATATAAAATATTAGCTTATTTATGAATCGTTCCACTTATTCCACTTTAGGAATATTTACCATAAACGTCGCGTTTTCTTTAAGTTTGATGGAAATTTGCAATTCAATCATAGATCCTAGATCGCTATATTGTAGTTACTCGATAATAAATAATAAAGTTTCAAAATTGCTGGACGTAAGAGAACCCATCAAAATTTCCCTTTTAAGCATATTATACTACAACGCAAAGTAGAAAGTGAGATATCGGCATAAAGCCAAAATAATTTGTGGTAATTAAATTGCCCCGGGTGCACCTGCCGCTGCGAAGTCCAAGCCGCAGACTCCGGAAGGATTTAACGCGCGGAATTATACGATCGCGGGGCTGCACCGGGTTAACGCTGTAGTACGCAAATCCGGGTAATGAACGCAGTCCTGGAAAAGCGGCTTTTATCGATCAGGCGTATATAGTTACCTTTGAACTCGCTGCGAGTCTAATTAACGGCGCCGCGCGAGCACGGCTATCCCGGTCGGATCGACGCGCGTAATCCGATCACAACCATCTCCGCGTTTTCCGGGACTTTCTTTAACTCACCGACACCCAGCCTCTCACAATTTCGTCTCGCGCCGCTTTTATTATCGCTGGCATCTGCCGTTAGGCTAACGAAGCGATTATAGGAATTTCGAAAATGCAGTTGCACTGCATGCAGATGTGCGGGTATTAAAAGAAGCCGCGGCGAGTGTCGAAATGAAATGTCGATCGGTGGCGATAGAAATTATTATTTCAATTTAATGATTATGTATACGATTTTCAATATCGATAAATTCTGATCCCTCCTTTCACGCCTCGTAAGAGGCCTTATGGAAGCCGCTGATGATTAATTCATTATGAAAACGTTTTGGAAATTAAATAAGCCACTTAATTATTCATGAGAAAAAAATGGATACAAATTTTCGGCATTAATGACTTGTTTATTTTAAAAATTGAAAAGCAACACTTCCAAAATAAAAAAATCTTCAAAATCATCTTTACCACGAGCGAGTCCAGACGGAAGCCTTGCTCGTCGTGTAAGTACACGCTGCCGAGAAGCAACGAGGCTCTCGAGCGCGCTAATTGCGCTCGATAATCGCCGCGGCTGGCTCGCGCGAAGATTAATATTCGCCGCTGATTTTTCGTCCCGGTGCTGACGCGCCGCGAGGGAAAAGCCGCCGCGCGGTGAGCGCCGGCTTTTAATGGGGCGCGAGAGAAGCGAAGCCGCCTTTCTTTTTCCGCCTGTCCTCGCGCTTTCTTGTACCCGCGAGCCCGTATAATATCCGCGTGACGCCGCGACAATGGGTAATAAGCGTAGTTGATGCTTCCCCGGACTCGACAATCAGCTTACCTCCCGCTTTTTCATTTCGCGTGGTTTTTCACTTTTTTGCCTTATCATTGCGCGATCTCGCGTAGTTTCCCTTTTGAGCCGAATGAGGTAGTTAAGTTCATTCATATATTTTTTGCGGTCGAGCGACAATGCGGTGCTGTGAGATTTGTAAAAAATGATAAAGTGTATAGTGTTTTAACGCTTAATAAATAATTATTAATTAAAAGTATAGTTTACGCGATCGTTGAACTTAATTGTTTAAGAAATATTATATAAAATTATTGTTTAATTTTATTTTTTACAATTCAATAATTTTATGATATAAGTATTAAGTCGATTACTGTATCGTAATATTTCTATATTATAATGTGATTCATGATAATCATAAAATTAAAATTATATTTAGCATGTAAGTGAGAAGTATCTATACGAAATAAATTATGCTAAATTGTTTTATCTGCAAGCTCGATTTTAATAAAAAAATTTCTGTAAGTCACTCTAATACCAAGTATAAATCTTCATTAAATTTTTACCAGCATAATAATTTTAATCACGTGACAATGCACTCTAATAAATGCGACTATAATTTGTTACAACAGAATTTAACAAAAGGTAAGAAGTATTTACGTATTTATAATGTATTTCGATTAATCCAGATAAACAACGTGAATAATTTACTACGAGATAAATGGCACCGATCAAACTAATTAAAATATAAGTGTATACACAAATTTGCACTTACCGCGAACAAGAATCTTTTTTAAAACCAATAATTTATTTACGGGCGCGTGGACTGGTTTCCGACGTTTACGATTCATTAGGGATTTCCAAGGCGCTATTAGGGAGTGTATTGTAGTAAAAAACAGGTGTCCTGTTTCGCCTATAAATTCGAAGATTACGCGCCGATCGAACTTTATCTTCGGATTGTTTTTGAATACTCGGACGTTTAGGCGCGCGTTTTACGCGACTTCCCACTTTAAAAGTGCAACATTTTTTATTCGGCGCCATTCGTCTGTTTACGGTCGCACCTGAGCCTTCGGAGATTAGACGCTTTACAGGAGCATTGACTCGGATCGAGCGGGGATCACGCTAGAATTATAATATAAGACCCGCGATATAATTCCCCGGTAGTCCTTTTAATTTTATCTTTATAGTTATTTCGCCGCATGCTAATGCACCTTTCATAATGCGCGCTTTACACTGGAGAAAAATTTGGTATCGGGTAATTTCATTTAAGCGCGGCGACCGATTTCTACTTTAATTTTATAATAATTATGATTCAATAAAAAATTTTAAATATAGCAGTTTTTTTTTACTGTTTCTTGAGAATTTAAGTGACAGGTAGTTCATCAATTATAAAATAACGTAAACAAATAACCGGACAATAAAATTACGCAGTACCTAATTCGTTAATTGTGTAATTATATTTCGTAGCAACTGTGATTATTTTAATGCACATGACGAGTTTCATTCGCACGGAAGGAAAAAGTAGAGGTGCTATATTAAATCGTAATTTCTCACGTTCTTACATTAACGCCTGGACATAATTGCACACGTGTAATAGACTCGCGCATGCAACTGGCGCTGAAAAAGACTGTACTAAAAGTCAGCTGTCGTTCTGTTCCTTGATAAAACTTCTGGTCATCGCACACAACGTGTATGTATAGTTTATGCTGTGGTCATGGATAATACAACTTTCAGGCGAGTGAATTTTAGCTTTTGCATAATAAAAAGGTTAATGAGATAGAAACTACATGGTATTTAAACACTATTATTTGCTTAAAATAATTTCTTTTCAAGAAAATTCATTTGTAATAAAAAAAACAATTAACTAATTGGTAATCATTACTATACATAGAAGATTTATAGTTTTGGCTTAAACTTGCTAATGGTACCAACATTTTTAAATTTATTTTCATTTAAAGTTAAGTATAAAAAATATGATATTTTGAGCGCTACTGTTATTTTATTTATACAAAAGTTTGTAACGCAAGAATTTAAAAGACATTTCATATTAAATTTCGACTTAAAAACTGCTATCAGCCAAATCATTTCGCGCGCATGCAAAGCAGCGACGGAGACGCGCGCGTGCGGCCCGAGCGACTTTATTACAGGATCGCGATCACCCGATGCCATCGTCGACGCGCTTCGATTGAACGCAAAGTGCGCGTGTGCGACGGAGCCGCACAAATAACGACTTGACCATTAGAAGCGAGGAAAACATAAAATTATGTTAAAAAATTGTTATGAAAATTTTCATGTTCAGCGCATAATTTTATGACACATTTTATACGCCGTTCATTGCGAATTTTCATATAATATTAATGTTACTGCTCCTTCCATTTAGAATATATGTGGTTTTTATAGACATTGGCGAGTGCGACTCTAAATTCAGTCGCTGTTCGATATGAAAAGTAGTAAAATTTATTCATTAATTTTAGGAAGATGACCGTTTTTTAGTTCAAATATAAGTTTAACTAAACTTCTAAATATTTTTACGCAGAATATTAGTAGTAAAGATAACTAATTAACGATCGAGCGATAAAGTCTGTTTTAAATTTGCCGCCGAATTGGCTTTTCGCGAGACGGTGGCGCTGACATCGCCAAGTGCAATCGATGGAAGAGGACAGACGACGAGCAAGAATCTGGTAATCGGTTTACTGTGCTACGTAATGTAAATAAGAAAATAACGTGATTTTTACTGTTTGTTATTCAACAAAAATATTACGGTAAGTTTCTGAATATATTTCTTGTAATTGTTTATCTTAAAAAAGTGTTTTACGATGCTGACGTTCATTTAAAGTGATGTAATGCTCATTTCCCAATTCTAACCTCTCCTCACGTTCTTAATATTCTTAATAAAAATTTTATTTGAATATGTTGATTCACACTTGAAGATTCAATTAAACAGTTTCCCTAATTTAAAATTTATTTATTCAAATTTACTACATTTTAGGTGTACCTTATTTTGAGGAGAAATGTTTACTTTCTAGAATTGAAATAAAAATTCCATAAACAATGTCTTACATAAACAGATAATTGATACTAAAAAAAGTTGTAGTAATTTTGTGAAAACTTATAACTAAAACTTTACTAAAATCCCAGTATTTTGTTACAGATGACTATTCGACATCAATATTTCTTAGCGAGGACAGTTTTTGTGAAAAACAATGAAGTCGAACAAGCCTGCAGAATACTTAACAGAATTCTTGGTAAAGAGGAGATCTTGGATCAGTATCGACGTACCAGATATTATGAAAAGCCTACTCAAGTAAGGAGAAGAATTAACTACGAAAAGTGTAAAGCAATTTACGATGAAGATATGGATCGAAGAATCAAATTCATGATGAGGAAAAACAGAGTTGATCCATTTCCAGGATGTTCATAAATTTACAAACTTTGTAATTGTAAATAACAAAATAAAATATTTAAATTTAATAGAGACTAAAAAGTTGTACCTATTTTCTTACAGATTAAGGAAGAAACCTTTATTCATTATTAACATATTTTTGGAAAAATTACTTTTGTCTTTAGTCTGATGATGAAACTATAAAATTAAATAATTAAAACACTCACCTTGTATACGTTCCACGCATATTCGTAAATCTTCTCGATACACAGGCATCCCATTATTGCACTGGCAAGTGCAAGTGGTGCTTATCGCCTCCGTTGCCGAGCCAACAGGACTTGCGGTGTCGTCACTGAGTATCATGCAAGCTTCGTGACAGGAACCTTTAACAATTCATTTATTTTTCATATTTCTTTTTTATAAAAACTTATTTTTCGTAATATTTTTTAATTCTTTCTTTTTCAATTATTTCTTCAATTTACATTTCTAGTCATGCAAAATTTTAATGAGTTTAATTCATTTTTTATTATATTAAGAAAATGATCTATATTCATTGATAATAAAAATGAAAGTAGCTTGATTCGACTATAACTTTTCACGTGAATGAACTGAAAACTACACTAGGTACTTCAAGATAGCGCAAAATCTGTATTTTTTCGTATTGATTGTTAAATTTTAAATAACATTACAATTAACCATATTCGTCGAAGAAAAAATCTTGTAAATTCTTACAAAGCGATAAAAAAGGAACTGTAAAATTAAGCAAAAATAAAAAACAAACAGATCCCTCATAAAATAAATGAAAATAATGCTTCTCGACATTCTTTATACCGCATAATGAGTTTAATTTTTTCGCCGGTCATTAAACCGATGACTCGGCATAACGAAACGATCGCGCAAAGGCCGAATAATTAAAAAAAAATAAAAAGTCATGACGCATATAGAGGGAGGGCAATGAAAGCCTCCGCTCGGCCGCACTAATAGGACCCCGTCGGATTCGCGGCGAGGTCCTCGCATATAAAACTCGATTTTTATCGTCGGTCCTCGCGCCGATAAAACGTCGCGGGCACGCGCCTTACCTGGTATGGTGAAAACATCTCCATCGATGCGGCGCGTCAGGCTGACGTCGTCGGCGCGCGCCGCGCGGTACCAGCACAACGAGAGAATCAGCAGTGGCAGACGCATCTTCTCGGCATTTCTGCAACGGGAGAGAAAAATTAAAAGATCGGCGTTACACGTCACGTGGCAATGTAACCTTATGTTAGCCAATAAAAACCTACTTAAATAAATAAAAGATCGGCGCGCGAGCACACGCGAGTACAGACGCTTGTATAAAAGGCTACCGCGGGTTTTTGCATAGTAGGGCCCCCGCGCGCTGAAGGGAGATATCCCGAAATGATTTATCTCGCTTTAAAGCGAGCTTAATGGGCCGCGCTCGTTTTCCGCGGCGTAAAACGCGCGGATAAAAGGCGCGCGTTTTAGAGCCCGCTTATCGCGCGCCGACGGATTTAGCGCGACTCTGCCCGTTTTCCTCTATATCTCTTTTTCCGGATTTCCCCGCGGAGTTATCGCGCGGCCGGATCGAGCTTTTAATTGTAATCGCATACCTGCGACGTTTAACGCGCGGCGACGTCATTAGGGTTTATATAGGTGTATATATACGCGCAAGTGAGCTGATTAACGCTGCGATGAGCTTCTCAATTTTATCGCTTGCGGTTTATAGTAGCGTTTTACATCGACATTTGTATCTACACTGGATTTAAGTAATTTTAGTGAATTTTTATTTAAAGGAACTAATTAAGGATTCTTAATTATTTCTCGTAGTGTTTGTGTACAAATTA
The DNA here is from genome assembly GCA_900480045.1 of Eurytoma adleriae. Classification (NCBI taxonomy): domain Eukaryota; kingdom Metazoa; phylum Arthropoda; class Insecta; order Hymenoptera; family Eurytomidae; genus Eurytoma; species Eurytoma adleriae. Next base: position 671,768 of record UXGC01000009.1, on the reverse strand, counting down.
CGAGAATCAGGATAGCGAATTCAAATGGAAGTGTTGATTAGGGTGTTAACTGATGACGTTTTAATACCTCGAAATATTAAGTGTCTAATAAAGTTTGTCATTATACTCTCTTGAACTTCAAAATAATGACTTTTCTTCATATGGTTGCGATGTTTTCTAGCGTAAACCTTTGAAAAAGTCGAGTATTGCATTAATCACATTTATAGTGATTCGCATTAATTGAGAACGCCTTTCAAGAGGTGCGCAACTAGCTAATTTCAGGTGCAATTTCTTTGTCAATCAAAGCATAGAAATTATACTACTGTCAAATGAAAGAAAAATGTTAGCAATATCAAGAATCTGCATGTGTCATTTAAAAATATCTTAATTTATGCAAATTGTGACAATCTGATCAAAATTGAAAAATAAAAATAAATTACTATATTAAAGTCCCAGGAGTAAAGGATCAGAAAATAGAAAAGAGGAAACTTGAAGAAAATTTTTTCTCTTACAATAGGTATGTAAAAACAAGGAATAATGGGTACCTTAATCAAAAGAGAAAATATATAGAGAGAAACATAAATTGTGAAAACAGGAAAAAATGAAATAAAAAAAACTTTCTTGAAAAATAATTGTAATTCTTTTCTAAAATTGCTGTCTCGACATTTTTCTCAGTTTTCAAAAAAGTAAGTATTAAGCTTACAAAGATAGTCAACCTTGCCATTAATTCCAAAATTGGACACTTTCATCCTCTTAAATCCTTTTACTGCAGGCCCATCTAACTCGGCCGTTTAAACGGTTTAAAGCCGCCGATAAAACCGAATTTAACAGTTACCGCTTACTTTTTCAATAACCCTCCTTCCGCGGAACCCCGCGGACCCCGCTACTCAGGCGTTGCGAACAATTCGCCGACCGGCGCAGTTATAATAGCGACAATTAAACGGCGCGTTCATCCCTGCAGCTGTTTGCTCTCGCGGCCGCCGCAAGCTCCCCGCGCCAGCGGTACGTACAAAAAGGGGAAGCTAAACACATAACTCCTAAAAAGTGTCAGCGGTAGGCGGGGATCGCCGGTAAAAAAATGACTCAAGGCCGCGCGGCGGGTCAGCCTCGTAAAAGGGAGCGGATCCGCGGCGAGCTGACCGCTCGGGCGAGCATACCATTAGAGACGCGCGCTGTGGAATGTCGCGGCGGCGGCTTGCACTTAGGCACCGCGCGCCGGCCGCTCATTACACGGCCGGACGGCCGGCCCAAACGAGGGGCCCAGTCGAGCGGTTCCGCGGCCGCAGGGCCCATCTTCAATCTAGCGCGCTCGATTTTTTTTCGCGATCGGTCAACTCTAGGCATCCAGCTCGTACATCTCGCATACGAGTCTGTGTCATGTATATGACGGTAGTGGACACGGTATAATGAGTTCACGTACGTGAAGTGCGACGGGCGCCGCGGGATTATCATGTCGAGCGATTATTTCGTGCGGTATTTTGCGCGCCCACCGCAGCCGCGGCCGGAATTCGTTATCGCATTTTATTGCGGCGGCGGTCGGGATGCGACGAGGCGCTTCGGATTCCGCACTGCGGTGGAACCAGCTAATCGTTATCGAGCTTTCGGTCAAGCTTTACTGCGCCGAGAAATTAGCTGTTTTTCAGTTAATCTGCGGCTGCATTGTTAAACATTTGCTTATATCACCCGCAAAGAGGGTGCGTAATTTAAACGTTCATCTGTAAGTAAATTGAGGGGATTTCAATATTACTTGAAGTAATTTTGTTGTTTATTAAATTGACTATTTTTTAAATAGTTAAATATCCTGTCGCAAGAATATATGCTAGGTATAAGAGAAAGAAGACGTAAGAAGCTTTGATTTGTTCTAATTATTTATTTGTAAGTTCTCTCGATGACATTAACCGGGAAAATATCGAATTTTGAAAACTACTGCTTAAAAAAATTATTATTGCGTCTTCTCATGATTGCCAAAATATAAATGTAACCTTATCGCAGTAATGAACAATTAATAGCAGGAAAAAAGTTTACGATGCATCTGGATCTCAAGAACATACATTCTGGATTATAAAATTTCGAGCGTCTTCGTATATTTTTATTCAAATTAAGATATAATTTAAAATAACAATTCAATCGAAATTACATTACATTACATTTCTTATATTGGTTCTTATTTATCTGTAACTGGCTCATTATATCTGCTACTAATTGAAATAATAATCAATTAACCCCTTTTTATTTTATAAACAAAAAATATTCTTTTTTAATAAAAAAATCCCAAATAGTTTCTTATTCTTTAAATTACTCTATCATACTACTTAATTTCGTTCAAATAAAACAATTTTTTTATAACACATTGATAAATCAAATCTGTTTCCACTAAAAAAACCTACACTACCCTTTCAACATGATCCGCTCTAATTATCACTGACGAGAAGACTTCTTCAATAACCCAGGCTACACAGTAAGATCCCCGTTGGTCAATCTCAATTCACCCTCCCCTCCCCTCGCTAAAAACCGCGCGCTCTCCGCGACGTCCGACGATTTGACCATTCCGCGGGGTACGAGCGACCGCAGGCGTGCGCGAGCCCCCTCGGCTGGTGCTCATCTGGCGCGTGCTGCACCGCCGAGGGGGCACGCAGGGTGGTTGATGCAAATCGCGGAAATTTCACGCTGGACGAGCGCACCTTAAAGACAGTCCTCGCGCCGCGCGCTCAAATTGCCCAGCTGCGGCGCGGACAGCACCTGTTCCCCTCTCCGCGCCGCACGCATGTCGCGGCAACGGTATTGCCCGCGTCGTCGTAAAGCCGCCGCGGAAGAACGCGGAATTCGATCGAGATTTTTCGAGAAATCGAGCCCACCGCACGCGGGACCACGGACGAAGAAGGAGGTGACCAAAATTTTGGAAGATTATCATATTATACGTTCAGTGAGGTGGGATATAACTGTACACGCGGGCTTAGGCGTGTAGGTCATTAAATTTTCGTTAATCGATTGTTATGAGTGTCGCGGGGCAGACGTATAAGTTAAAAAACAAGACCGTAAATTTGAAGACTACCGGGTGGAGATTTACGGGGGGCTATAAATTCGAAAAACTGGAAATGCTCCTAGTGCGCTTTTCACGTGAAAGCGCCTAATGTACATCACACACGCTTGACCAGCTTTCGGAAAAAAATTTCTTTTTTCGAGATGTACCGTAAGGTACCCGCCGGTGGACCGCGCGGTAAAGTAATTTTTCAAATATCGATCGGGAGCGTTACAAAACCAGTTGATGCGTCAAAGTTACGGAAGATCGAAAAATCTTTAAGATAATAAGCCACAACCACTTCGAAGTTTATCTATTTATAGAAAGATTCGTTTAAGTGATTCCGCTTATCAAAGAGAAAATTTTTTTTCTTAATGAATTCTATGAATTTTTTTATCTCACAATTTTACCTTTAATTTAAGGTAAGGAGTTACGAATGCCGTTTGCGCGGTCTTCTTTAAAATTTGGAAAAGGCGATTTAAACATCACTAATAGAGAGAGGTTTATTAGGTTTAATGCAAATGCAGACTAAAATATTGAAACAGTGGTTAGGTAAATATTTTATTAAATTTTTCAAATGTGAATTTAAATCACTCCAAGCATCAAGCGGTAAATTATGATTTACAAGTGCATTAAAATTAACTCAAACGGTACGCACAATTGCCAGAGCTCTCGGCTGATCGATCAACAAAAGTTCGAAGTAACGCTCCACTTGTCTACTTTATCACGTTAATTCACTGAAACACTGTGTTTAGAACAAAAAGACTCGAATGATCGCGCAGATCACAAATTACAAAACACTGTGTTTCCCACCCGCCAAATGATTAGCCATTATCGCAGCGTGTAAAAATCGCACAATCCACTTTCGATCGTACCGAAAAAGTCCGGGATTTTTATCGTGTTCTAATAACGCAGGGCAGGAGGAGAGAGAATGCCGGGCACGTCGAATTACACGAGTCGGTCGGGCGATAAGCGCGAAGGAACGTATCATAAGGGGTTAGACGTTCGAGAGCAGATTCACGGTGTTTGCGCTCGGACGCGCCTCCGGCTGTAACGAGCCTGCGCGACGTGCGCGCACCTCCCGCAGCTAGAAAAGCGCGACGACGCTTTATAAGCTCGTCGCTCTCGCAGATTTATGGCTTATTTACAGATTGTAAATGCAAATGTTGCGCGGCGCGCGGAAAACTAATCGTCCGCAAACAAATCGTCAAGGCCTCGCCAGCGCGAAAATGAGAAAAGTGAATACGCTGGGGTATTGTAATGGTCGGAGAAATGAAATTTTCTGGACGAGCCGCGCGCGCGTGTTTAACATTTCAATGGGTTAACGCGAAAATTATCGGGAACGTCGTGTTCTCCGGATAATTAAAAGGAAGCGACGACGCGTTTACTCAAATTTACAATTTACTACTGTTTGCGAGGTAGGAAAGGCGCGTGTTTAAGACTTTTCTGAGTAATTGTATATTGAAAGACTTTCAAAGTTTTACTAATTTTTCCATTTTTCCGAGATCGTAAATCCGATGGAAAGTAGTATTTTTAAAAAGGTTCGGTACTGTAAGTGCAACGTTAGTGTTGAATTATTGGATTTTTTTCTCCTTGTACTATTTTTATACATGTTATTTAAAAAGTTTCTTGGAAAGTTATGATATTTGAAAAAATATAAATAATTATTAAATCAGTAAAACATATTATGCGATAGTTTTCCCTGTGACTTGTAAAGCCGAATATAATCAGCTTTTCTCACCTACAGTCTAAATTATACTGCAACGAAGTATTCTCCTGGCATTTCCTCTGAGTAGTACATAATTTTATAATATATATACGCTACCGCACTTAATAAATTCAACCACAAATCTTCTGCAATTCATCTCGCATTACACTAACATAATAATACCCCCTTCTCCTTTTCATTAACTCTAACACCTAAAATTGAAACAAAACCCAAGAAGCTGCACAATAACACCACGCAATTAGTTTCCATCCTCGCGGTCCCAGCGCGCGACACGTATATAATACTACCGACTCGAAAACGTAATCGCGTCGTGCGCGTCGCAATATCGCGCCGCGGATTTTCGCGTGTATAATACATTAATTCAGCCGGTACGTGCCTGGCCTGCTCGTAGCCTCTAAAACGAGATTAAAACTAATGAAAGCGCAGCGCGGCACAAAAGGCCCGCCACGGGATTACAATGAAGGAGGCCGATCCTGCGCTAATGCGGCGCTTGATTGTGCCCTCGAAAAATCGCGCCTCGCGCACGTATGCACGGCCGTGTGTGTCGACGTCCCGTTGCCGCGCTCATCGCGCCGCGGCTCCTCGTCCCGCAGCTGACTTGCCTGTCGAGGGGGCCTTCTACCTCCTTGTATATCGGCGCAGCGTAAAAAAAGGAAGGATGGAGGAGCGAGCGACCACGCGAATTGTCCGATGCGTTTTACGCATAAATTTCTTCTCTTTCATCGCTTTTTTCTTTTTTTCCTTTTTAATCAGATTTAATGCGCGAGGGTTAATTAGTTGGAGTAGTGGAATTTATTGTGTATAAATATTTTTTATGTAGGATAAGCTTTTGTTGTCGATTATGACACCCCTTGAAAGTAGCTGTAAAATACGCTTCAATGTCGTGGACTTGAATGGGAAAGTATTTTTACAGGGCCTTTGATGTATTACTTATTTTAGCGAGAGATTCGTAAAATTTTAGAGGAAATAATGCCGATGAATTGTACCGTTTGTATGTAATATGGCAGGGAGATATTTTTATACAAGGAAGAAGGGTCATTATAGATCGTTGACTTTAATATTTCATTATAATTTTATGTGTTTAAGACCAAAATTATGTTTGTATGTCCACTGAGTTGTAAATCAAAAGTACTTACATATTTCCACGATAACAGAAACTCGCACCTTCTGTAACTTGGGGAAATAAAGATAAATTTTTAAAGCTTTGATTTTATAAACCAGTAAAACAGTAATTAAACGTTTCTACATTTTTAATAGTTTCAATGTAAAAGGTGTATAAGAAAAATTCGTCGTGACTAAGTTAGCTTTTTATTTGATCCTGATGTTTGTTACGCTTATTGAGGAAATTAAATTTGTTCATCGCAGAATATAAATTTTTCCTAAAATAAGGATACTTGCAAATCTTGCAAAATAAATTTGTTTTAACTTTCGATATGAAGTAAAGCGTCAAAATACCACCAACCATGCTAAACTATCATAAAATCAACTAATTAGAAGGCACTTCACGAAACTATGGCTAATTTACAAATAGTACATAAAAATATTTCATTAAAATTTAACGATCCGAAAGCACGGCAATAAATGTAATACGTAAACCGCCCTGCCACTACGACATTAAATTTCTTCACACAAACTTGGGTCGAAAGTTAAGAAAAAAAGTAAGATGCTCGTAAAAGCGTTAGTAAAAGTTTTAACGGAAGGAAAGAGGTGTCGTTTTTCCGAGAGTCCAAACGCACGGAAAATTCGATCGCCGATCGTTGCACTTTACACAGGCATTTTATTACGTTTGTACTCGTCGAGCTTCGATTTTATCACCCATAAGCGATATCGGCCACCACTTAGATAATGCCCCCGGGCTCTGTCAATCTAAACGATCGTACAGCGTATCATTCGCTTTCACCGCGATAAATTTCAATAAATTATTTCGAAATAAACGTTTAACCGCCACCAGAAGCGCATCACATTCTCTCGGATTCGATAAATGATCCAAGAGATTTTTTTTTAACACTTGCGTAAATATGGTTATCAAAATTTTACTGCCATTAATAAAGTTAATGAACACCGCGAAATTTAAAAACCGCCAGTCGAAATTTCTTCAAATTGAATCGTCCATCCCTGACGAAACTATCAGATTTCGAATAACTAATTTGAACACCCTTTTAAGATGCGATTCGGGCTAATTCGAGATAAAACCTTTTTTTAACGACGCACCCGGGGTGCCTTCGTCGTAAAGCAGGGGAAACCCGTCGAACGCGAGAGGCCCGCGCGCAATTAACGAAAATTTTTACAGCGCGAGCGAAAAAAGTGTTGCTCGTCGCCGATAAGTCGGGAAATGCGGATGCTGAAATTGAAAAAAAAGTGACGCAGAATAAAATCGAGAGGAACCGCGGGAGGCGTTAATTAAAGGCCGGGGGCTCGGGCGAATTTAGATAAGGAGCCGCGGCGACCGGTTGCGCCGTAAGCGATCGTTTCGCCCGGGAAGCGAGCGCCGATAAAATGTTGTTCGAAATTTCGGCGCTTTTATTGTCGGGGCCGTAAGGATCGTTTAATTTCGCCGGGATGCGTTTCTTTATATCGCTTAATGTCGCCTTTTTTTGGCCGGGGTCTAATGACTTTATTATACCTTCGAAGGTGGTACACGCGGAGAGTCCGCTGTTTATTGGGCAGGGCGTATACCGCCGAGACGGTGCAATGGTAAGCGGGGTGATTTACTTTTCGGCGGTGGTGGTAATTAATGAAAATAGCGTGATTTATATTGTTGACGGGGAGGTGCTCTTATTACTCGGCGTAAACACTCCAGTAAAGTTTTTGTTTTTAAAACAACTCTTATGAGGGGCATATTTAGTTTTTTGGGCATTAAAATACTCAACTGATTAATTGTTAAATATACAGCGGTTAAAAAAAATAGACGTGTATTTTTATGTTTATTTTTTGTTAATAAAGACGTGAATTTATATCCAACATTTAAAACTTTTTGAAAGGCTACAGGTGCTGAATACAAAGTATCAGTTGCACAATTTTCAATTATGCCTTTTGCAAAAATCTGACTTGATAATTAAGAAAATAAGGAAAATATAAAAAGAATATATGCGTTTTTAAATAAGAAATGAGTGAGGATTAAATGTTTAATGGATGGAAATGTTTTTTTTTTGTAAAATGCAATGTATTGTGAAGCATAAGATATTTTCAAATGTAATTTTTAACAAAAATAACGAATTTAAATTTGCATTCAAATGTTACTTACAAGAAAATTTACGCAACGGCAATATTTACCAACATTGATTCTAGAAAATATCCAATTTCATTATATCGAACGCCACTCACTTAAACAAAAAGTTGCATACAAAAATTTCCTTACTAATTAAAATCAAATACCAGAGATTTTTCTCCCAATAAATTCAATTGCACCCGAAACCCAATCCCCGCCAATTACCTCGAAAATGTCATCTCATTAAAAAAAAAGTCCAGGAAAACGCTTGCACCGGGAGAACGCGGGCTCCCCCACGCCGCACCGTCAACACAGCCATCAAAGCTGAATTGAAGAGACACGCCGGGAGTAAACAGACTCGTAAAGTCGTGTTCGGGAAAAAACCGGGCGTCAGGACCTCGGCCTCTCGCTCCTTTTTTTCCGCGCCCCCGGACAAAGTAGAGCGGCGTCGCGGCGACCGATGACCGATGCTTCCGCCGCGCGCCGCTTCCTTTTTTTATCCCCTCGCGCGCACACACATCACGAGATATGTGCCTACTATGCCCTCGGCTCTTCGCGTCCGCCTTTCTACACCACATCCCTGTGCAGTCGAATATTCCGCGGACTTTTTTTTCATCGCTGCCGATCGATTCGTCGAAACTCGCGGGAGGAAGCGTTTTTCCGCGTCCGCTTTCGTATCCTTCAAGCGCGTCTCGTTCGTCATCTTGCGAGTGGTAATGAATCGCCGGTTCGTCGCGGACCTGCTTTCCGGGAAGTTTGGCTGAATGAAATTTTAATGGCGAGGCGAGGTCTTTTTTTCGCGACTATTTATACGCGATGATCTCCTTGGGCACCGGCCGCTGAAATTTACTGCAAATAAGAGTCTCTGCGTGGAAACGGCTTGAATTGTGCGCGCACAGTCGCTGGAGGTGCCGGCACCGCTACGGGGATTTTACGCCGAGCGGGACTCGCCGCGAGAAGGGCTGCTCGCTCGTTGAGGATATAAGGCGTATTTTCAGATTTCTTCGGGGAAGAAGGAGGAGGCTTCGGGTATCGGCGATGATTATTTCGAATGGCCGATTTTATGGTGGACGTGCATTTTCCTTGGAAACTTTAAGTGGACAGCTATATTTGTAGTTTTTGAATCCGTTCTCGAAAATTATGGACTTTTACTTCGCGTTGATAGCAGTACTGCGCATGGTGCAGATGTTACAATAGAGGGGATTGCAAGGGCTACGTACTTTAAGGATTGATCGTTTTTAAGAACTTGGTGTATATACTTTTCGAAATCTATTACATTTTTACACATACGTTGTATGTGCTGTTTATCTTAGGCATTTTTTAGGGTGTTAAATTATATATATATTTTTAGATTGGATTCAATTCACAAAAAAATTGTTTTTTTTCGACCTGGATTTATTTTAAAGTGTCCAAAGCACATTTAAAATCGACTGCTCTACTATAACATTATTTTAATTCGTTTTACATTTTTTAAAACCATTTAAATGTACAGATTTATTATTTTTACACGGTATTTTAGGTTGACTCCAATATTTTGAACCTTGTAAGTACAAGCATTTAATCAAGAAATTCAATCTCTATGTATACGTATCATTTTTATTTCAAAAGTCACTTATCAAGAGGTATAACAGTAATTTGTACAAGGAAACTTTCTTTTTATAAATCAAGTAAGGTATTCTAATCCTTGTAATTCAATTTGGAAAGTGAGAAGAAATGTGTGAGGTTTTCAGTACTTAAGTTTCGATTAATGGGCAATCATCAATTATTATCAGTATTTCCTCTAAAGAAAAATTCATTCTTCTTCACCTCGAATCCGAGGTATGTGAATCTCATATTTCAGTTTGACATTTCAATTTTAACTCGAAAGAATCCGAAAAAATAAGCATCCTCAAAACGGCAATCGATCACTGTACAAGCCCTTACACCAAAAAAAAACGAAAACAATTAAACAAAAACAGTAAAAGCGATCCGTGCAGTGGGCGTCGCGAGAAGCGAACGCGTATAAAAGAAGGCAAACAAAAGCACCGGTGAAGGAGAGGTTTGATCGCTCGAGGAACCCTCGGCGACACCTGTTCGTCCAGTGCGATTTTTTCTCCCTTCTCGCACAAATATTTGACTAACGCGCGACGCGCGCCTTGTGCGTCGCGCGCGCCGTCACTACTCGGCTTCGCTTCATTCTCTTTCCGTTTGGCGGATGATTTAGCCGCGGCGCGCGCGATTGTCATGCCGCGCGAAAACGGGAATTCGCTCCGCGGTATTTCCGGGTTACTTATCCCTATGCCTCCGTCCTGCACTCGAGGTATTTTTTCTTCTCTTGCGGAGCTTTCGATGCGGCGAGTGTTACGTTAACGAGATTTTGGGAAAGTATATGCAGTGCCGTGACAGCACCGCTCCGAAGTTCATGTAACTTTTTTACTTTCGAATATAAATTTAAAGGATAATGTCGCAGGGTACTCAGGTGGAATCAAAATATTCAGGTGCTATTTGAAAGCTTAGGGCCGAGTGCTACGATTTATGTAATTCAGTTAATTTTTTTTGAGATTTTTTAGAACGGTTTATTGTAATCTGATATTTTTTGACATATTTCTACTTTTTGCTCTCAATATTTACAAATTTTAAAAATTACGATGTCTTAGAAATCGAAAATTTTTTAGAACGGTTTATTGTAATCCGATATTTTTGACATATTTTTACTTTTTACTCTCAATATTAACAAATTACAAAAAATATAGAAATTTTAAAAGTTCTGATGCGTTCAAAAGAAAATTAATTAGTACTATAAGAAATTTGATATTAAGTTTGATGAGTACCAGATATTTTTCGATTCATTCAAGTTGGATGTAACGTCACGAAGGTAATATATAAAAATAAAAAATTACCATATTTTGAGTTTGAGATTTTTGGTAAAAATGACAGAAATTAACAAATTCTTGAAATCTGTTGAAGGTTGTGATTAATTACAAAATTTCTTGTTTCAACGTCCATTTTTGTAAGCAACTTTTAGTTGTTTATACTTTGATTGTTGTTTATAAATTGACTAGGAAATTAATGGAAATAAAAATAGAAACTATTTTATTATTTTGCAAAATTTAAAATTAAAAATATTGCCTCGAAGAAACTATGAAAAATTTTGTTTAATATATTGATCAAGATGCACGTAATTCTTTGATGGCATGTTAATTTAAAATAAATAAATACATTTTCAATGATTTATTGACTATCGCATAAATAATTTTGCATTTGTGATGTTAACGGTTTCCAATACACTTGCTGTCTACATATTTGGAGGAAAACATTTAATTTCCAGCACCACACTAAAATCATAATATCCTTAAAATTTCGAATTCTGAATATAAATCGAGTTGAATGGCCATAATAAAGGCTTAAAAGCGAATAATGGACATAAACACTATTTTATTACTCTTTAAAACCGCAAGCATAGGATCGAGTTCAAATTATACTCTCACGATACGAAAGAGTGAAAAACCACTTGATCGGAGTAAGAATTAAATTTCTCAATCTTATAAGATAGAATGGCTCAATTTTTTCTGAAATAACGTGTCTTTAGTAATTTTTCAATTATTTTGCATTATCAGAGTATTTTCACTTCCTGATTGACGTCCTGATAAAAACGGAAATATCTTAACTAAATAAAACGATCGCGAAATCGAATATTTTATTTTATTAACCAGAATAATCCCTTATCCTTCAAAATCGCGAAAACAATAAATAAAAAATAAATAAATCGAAAAAATGATCCAAACAGGAAAACAACAATATTTCCTCCCTGCACATCCGAGCGACTCAATCATCGCAACCCGTCGAGCATCCGGAACCCGATTACCCGCGCGCGCACCGGCGCGTTGTTAGCGAGTCTCCCGCGGACACTCCATCCACCTGTCAAAATCCGCGCGTCGCGTCAATCGCGACTGATTGCCGGTGTCTTTTCGCCGGGGCAGGTTGTTGCCACCGATTCGCGTCAGTGATCGAACGAGACAACCGTTAAAGATTAGCCTCGCGCGCGCGCGCGCTTCGCTCATTTCCATATAAGCGCGCGAGCGGAGGGCCGTTTCGTGCGTGGCGCGCGGTACACGCCGCGTAATTTACCGGGCCGTTAAGTTCGTCGGGAGTAAGTACGCGACTTTTCCGCGAATGGCCGCTTGGCTGCCCCTGAAGGGCGGCTGTTTTAGCGTGGCGCAGCACTGTTTTTCTTTTTCCTTTTCCTTCGCGTTTGCGGATGGCGAGCGATATGAAAAAAGGGTGGTGCATAAATGTAAGTTTGATTTTTCGATGTATGTTTGTTTGTTCAAATTATTTGTACAATATTCTGTTGATTTGCATTGTAATGTTGTATTTACAGGTATTTAAAATTTAAAAGTTAATTTAGAAGCCACGTAGTCTTTTATTCAAATAATATTTAAAAATAGAACTTTAGTAACGCAACCTTTTCATTGCTACCTTTATCATTGCATTAGCTACTCTGGGAAAGATCTTAAGAGCCGCTACGTAAAAGATAAGACTTCGTTTTCATTTGCACAAATTACGAGGAAACGCCCATTGACTTTTAAATTTCTTATGCGGCAAGTGCTTCAAGATGTCACCCAAAAGTATGGTCCACATAAAATTCTCGTTACATCGGGCTACCGACCCTTTTTCCCGTTTTCGTTATACCGCTGCACTCATCGACGACTTCATAGAGCAGAGAATCTACGCATTGCCTCTTCGCTTATTTATGATGTCCCACTGAAATTCTAAAATTCGTGTACTGTATTTTTCGATAAAACCCGAGATTCGGAAGATGCCGCGCGGGACAGATTCCCCGATCATCAATTTTCGGGATCCGAATATTTTATACGTCTAGGCGGGGGGTCATGATGGCTCTATAGTAATCGGGAACCAGTTCTCCATAGCAGCCTGATGGTTTTTGGGTAACTCAAGCTGAGACTTGGGACCAGACAACGTACGAATCGAGCGGGGCTTCCGAAGAGTGATTGATTGAAATTGCAGCGCCGATGAAGGAATAAAATAATTTGTCAGCAATAATTTACAGGAAATAGCGTATTTGACAAAATTGTTTGGTTTTAGGCAGATTTACATAGGTACTAATTTAATGCTAATCCACTCGCTATTTATCTTCGACAAATAGTACATTGGTGCACTTATGCAGCCATCTGTGCCAAGGATTGATTTTTAATTTCACGAGTGTAGCGTATTAGAGAAGATGGCCTTATCTGTGACATTTCTAATCTTAAAAGAAAGTTGGTTAATCTGCGGAAGAAGTATTAATCGCACTTTTTTTCTAAATTGTACAGTATTTATATAACGGTGTTTTACATCGGTATAAAAATGTTTCTTTTTCCGTACAATATATTGTATACATAAAGAAACTTTAGATCGTAAAAGATTTATATACACGGAATTAAATGACGATAAAATTTCTTGGTGATAAATCTTGGATGAAAAACGTATTTTGGAATTAAAAGTAGAATAATTAGAAGCATCATCCATTTTGTCTCAAAAAATTAAAATAAACAAACAAGACTACAATCTAGAATAAAGAAACCAGAATTCAAATTAATAATCCAAAAAAAATAACCATTTCTGCAATAATCCCGTAACAATCTCAAAGTTTCGGAGCCAGCCTCCATAACCAGCGAAAAAAAAGACGTTAATCCCCCGACGCGGAAACAATGACACAAAAAGGAGCACACTTCCCCCATCGGGGCGTACACCGGCTCGTCATCAAATGCTAATTCGGCCCTCGTTTCTCGCGCTGTACGCTCGTAAAAGCGCGCGCGCGCGCCGGTAGATCCAGCGACGATATAGAGAGTAACCCCGCGCGCTCCGACAATGAGCGCCGAGCTCGTGTATACAGCCACGAGGAAGGAAGGGCCCCCGGTAAGGTGCATAGTGAAGCGGCGCCGCGCTGCTCCGCCGAGGCGTGGACGCGAGCTCGCCGCTCATAATTACCCGCGTATTAATTAATATTTATACGCCGGCGTTGCCCACGTGGGCATGACGAGGGAGCCTCTCTTCCTCCGCGCGCTTCCTGCTGTTCGCGAAAGAAAGAGGCATCTCTTCGACGCGCATTTATTACCTCGCGATCTCCTCCCTTCCCCCTGCGCATTTCGCTTCTTGCCTTTTTTTTATTCTTATGAGAGGAAGAGGGAAGGGTTACAGCGAGCTCGACCGGCTGGTTTGGTGTTTGAGGTGCGTTCCTCCTCTTTAAAAGAGTTAGGATTTTTCTTTCTTTCGGGAAAACTCGTTCGCGCACGGATTAAGGTTGCAGTGGAGAGTCCCTCGGGTTCGAGTAACAGTACTTTCGGCTTCGTGAAATTTGGATTCGGCCGGCTGTTTTGTTCGAGGGGCCTTTGGATGGGTAAAGGGACTCTAAATTTTTTTTAACGATCTTGAGTGATCCATTGGTTTGATAAATAGGAAAGTCTCGATGAATAGGATTATGACCCGTAAGAAGAATGCTGCTGGCCTTTGACAGCGCACTGCGCCTTGTTTTAGGTAATTATCATACTCATTACTTGCAAATTTATGTCGAATCAAATCTAAATTTGATTCGGGATTGATGCTAGTCGCGATTGCGAATCGAGCACTCCCTTGCCTTTAAAATTCATTAGATAATTTTGCATGAAAATTGTTATTACGGGCAATGCGATGCATCTGCTGACGAGATAATTACCTTAGTGTAATTGCATTGTCATGAACACTTTCATCCGCCGCTTGTTATTTCTGCAGTTATAGTTATCATTCAATTTCGTCTTTACGATATGCATTAAATTTTTATTTTAATGCAATAACAATTATATTATGTTTTCTATTGCAAAAAGGAATTTTTAATATATTAGAATTGAAATCTTGGTATGATATAATGAGAACACCTCAATCTTAACTTGACTATTAAGTTCAGCTCTTCTTCGCTGCTACAATCGAACCTGTTATATTTGCAGGACCGTTGCAGAGGAGGTCTGCTCTTTTTCTGCTCTTTATTATCGTGAATCGGGAATTGTGCAAACGAATGCATTCCTTCAGCGATGAGATTTTGAAAATCATGGTTCGTTATAAACGTCTCAAACGGTACTAAAGAATAGCAGACTCGAGAGTCACAAATGCCAGTTTACGTGGTCAAGTTGCTGTGACATCGATAGACGACTCTATTTAAAGAATGAATTGGTGATTTAAGAAAGATTAATTTTTTTAACAGTTAATTCAAGGTAGCAGTTTTAAAACATAAAAATTTAGAATGATAATGTCCTTTCAGCTGCACTTTATGGAATTTTTCGAAAGTAGGCTTATCGTATTTCAAATCGTTTATTCCAAGAAAAAAATATATTTTAAAGAATATTGGAATATAGTGTCGCTACTCTATGCAAGTTCCCTTTTTAATTTAAATTCAATTCATTTAATGTTATATTCATATTGTATCAAATAAATTAAAATGTAGTGTTACTAAAAATAAGAAACAGTGTTAACGTGGATTAACAGCGAGAATGGCTAATTAGTGGCTTAATTTCTTTTGTGTAAAACTCGAAAGTTGCTGGAAAAGGTGTAGTTCAATAACTGCAAAACTTCGTCGAGAAAGCGTTATGCAGACTTTTTCCGTTAGATAAATCCGTGCAAAATGCATTTGTATATCATAAAAAGACGAACACAAATCTGTTTAACAACATTGCAAATGCCGTAAATGTGCAATACTTTCACTCTATTTAAATTGCCATCCACTGAAAAAAAACGTCGTTTAAATTATTCACCTACAAGTATTTACATCAAATGGAACTTCGGATTTTTCATCTCTGCATTCCAAACTCCATTTATGCAATGCACGTAACAATTCGATAGAAAACAAAAAATACAATACCAAGCATTGATTTACTTGTTTACAGCGTGATGACGAAATTTTCACTTTGCATTTCGATCGATTTGCAAATATGTAGTGCGTGGAAAATCGGAATTGCAGATTGTTCCACATGCCACCACCGTGAGAAAAAACGAAAACGCCCATCGAAGCGTTGAGCTGCAGTTTCGAAGTCTTCGCCGATTTTCAAGCGATTTCCAATCGAGCAGCGAAGAATTTACCAAGGGATCAAGGAGTACCGTACAACGGTCAGATATGATGTATCGCTACTGCACGGCATGAATTATTTTTATGAATTACGAAATTTCGATAACAAAAACGTAATTTCTTTTTTGTAATATTTAAAAATTATGGTTTAGAAACAAATGAACTTCACTTATGGTTTTATAAGCAATGTACACTCGATGTAAAATTGGAAATTGAACGGGGCCATGGTTATTAATTTCATTTGTAAAATTAAAAAAAATGTTTAGTGTTAATCAATTGTCATAGAAATGAAAATTGTTCAATACTGTGAATAATTAAATACCAGGTGATGTTCAATTACCAACTTAAAATCTTAACTGCTGATCAATCAATCAAGTCAGCTACTAGTACCGTGGAAACGTAGGCGTGTGCGAGGCATGGATCAGCCTTGCAAGGTCGCTTGTCATTCAAATTAATTAGCCCTTTAAAATTTGACAGAATCCGAAATTACAAAGGTAATGTACCTTTTTTAAGACTCATCAATTAGAAAAATTAATATTTAATAAAATGTATATTTATAATTAATTTAATCAGTACTTTTAGTTATTATTATTGTGAATTATCAAATTCATTATGACTAATTTTAATGGTGGCATATGCATTCATCGATAATTAATATTAATATGAATATTAAATATTTAAATTGAAATTTCAACAATTCTGAATAATAACTTAATTTATTCGCTTTTATATTAAAGTTTAATCTAAAAATAATTTTTTAGAAACTAAATATTGCTTTAATTGGGTGTGCTTCAACGTCGCCTATGTATCCCGGTTATTACAGTGTAACGCTTAGAAATTGGTTTCCCGTAACATACATACTGAAAGGAGATCGTTTTCTATTAAAGGAAGTTGCTACTGCGCATGATTAAACGCGAAAATAAATTGAATTTCCAATTAACATCTATGGTAATTTAAATTTGTGCAAAAACGTTTTTACAAATTTTCCTTTTTCTTTCGTCTTAAATTAAATTTCAAATTGTAGGATGTATGTACCATTCAACAAAATTAAAATAGAAGCACATACCTCGCTACTTCGCACAGTCGATCAGTGACATATCCCTCTTGCAAGGTCCGTCTCGTCAGTCCGCAATCCAATCAATCAAATCCAAAAGAAAAACTACGCGTCAACAGTCCAAAGCACCCCAATGCACTCTCCAATTTCATCTCCCAACTAAGCACAGTAAAACCTCGCTTAAAAAAAAGTCGCACCCCTGTACAATTATCCCGGTCCCTCGACGGGCCGCCTCACCTCGACCGGCGAGTCGCGCGCGGCATGACGTCCGCTCGGGAGCGAAAAAGTAAAAGAGCGCGCGGGAGAGGATCGGTCAGAGGCGGCGCGAGAGTCGGTCCGCGCGCATCTTACGGGCGCGTCGGTCCGCGCGGCGCGATGGTCAGGTGGATTCTGGCCGGCGCGCCGCCAGAAAGAGAGACGAAAGAGAGGCTTCTCTCTCCTTCCTCTTCCTCCTGCAGTCGAGGCGCTCGGGCACTTCCCCGGCGGATATATCGCCGCGGTGTATAATAGGCGAGCTGCGTGCGCGCCGCTCGTTTTCCCCCGCTGCGGAACGAGGAGGAGGCAGGGAAGAGGTATACCCGTGCCCTTTACCTACGGCCTTTTTGCGCGGATCGACGTAAATGGAGTTGAGGGCCTATTTACTTTACTTACTTACGTCTTATTCCATTTGGATGTGTCTCCGCTCGAGCGCGGCTTCGCGCCGCCGAGCGTCCAGGTTGACAGGTTCGCGCGGTGAAGTTTCTTTTAAGCGACCTGTTGGGAGGATGAGTCAGGGATTATCCCTCGTGGATGCGTGCGGTAATGGGAGGGTTGACTGGAGAGGTGTAAAAAGATGATGAGCTTCCGCGATTTTATTAAAAGATGATTATCGCGATTTTTTAAATTTATTATTGATGTTATCATTTTTTTTAATTATATGACCCAATTTTACCTGAGGAGTTGTTGAATTTCAAAATTGAAGTGAATTTGTTTATTATAGATTTTTTTAAACAATATAAATTGGAAGAATTAATTAATTGCTGATTAAACGCAAATAAATTATGAAATAACAGTTATTTTTATATTTATTTTTTTAACTATATAAATACAAACTGATAGATTAAAATGTTAGATCATATAATACTTGTTTAAAAATTTAAATATGTATACGCTTTGAGTATAGTATCAGATGCATTTTTATGCAAAGTTTATACTGCGTGACGATATATCCTATCCTCGCAATGTAATAAATCTAAAATGTACACTTCTAGAAGCGTTTATGTATTTACTTTTCGCTTATTATATTATAATTTTAATGAATTTATTCAATGTAAAAATCTTTTTTTTATTTTATTCGTATTTTATGGGTGAAATAGGACCACTGATTTCAATTTGTCATAAACAACCTGTTTCAATAATCCCATTGACTTTTTTTAGGTAGAGATTGTTTAGATGAATAACAAAAAAGATTGAGTACAAGTTAGATAAAAAAATTGTTAAAAAATAAAAAAAAATATACAAAATGATTGAACTAACTTATAATTTTTTTATAAACAATTACCTTTAGTTTCCTAAATTTCAATTTTATGTCAAATCTCCTAAAGTTCAGTTCACTAAATAATGAATAAATAATTTCATTTTTTGTAAATAATATTTTGTTGTAATTGCAAATATAAGAATTGATAAAAGTGTTTTTGAATGTTCAAATAGCTTTTTTTGCAAATTATTTTTTTCTGCTAATTAAGTTTGTCAAGATTTTTTAAATAAAAATTAATATTGTAAAATTATTTAATAGCTTTCAATTACTAAATCGTTTATAAATTCTTCACATCGAAATTGCCACCAGATGTCACTACTTTGTGGAAATCGTTTTTTCGACTGCACACTGCAGCCTGCAGGGCGCTGGGCGATCTTTGAGTAGTTGAAAGCGCATCACTGTAGGTGTCACTACTTGCTCCGAGAGGCATCGACGCCCACCATGGTTCTCTTATGCGCCAGATGCATCTAATGCTGTTGCCATCACTCTCGACAAAATAAACTTGTACAGAGGCGTGAAAGATCCGCATTCTTGTGATTTTTTTTATAAAAAGTTTCAATAATTTTAAACAATGTGAAGGTTCAAAAGTGCTGCTGTTACAAATATGATGGATTATGTTCATTGTGGACATTACGCTTTTGGAGCTGGTATAAAATCAATAACGGGAAAAATTATGCGTGAGTGGAATCCTTGTTTATTAATTACTTATTAAATGCATTTTAAACTTATAAACATTAAAGTCAATTTATTTCAATGCTTAATTGTTATTATTCCTTTAATATTTATGATATGAAAAGTTTACTTAGATATCATGACCTCAGTTTTAAAAATTAAATTTATAGGTTATCTTAGTTATGCGCATATATGTATTACATTCCTCTTTGCATTAAGTGACTCCTACGCCTCTATCGTTGAAAATTTGTAATAATTTTAGAGGACCTAGATAAAATCCATATCAAACGCCCTTTCTGCTCCAAAATTTTTTTATTGTTATGTAAAAATTAAATAATTATATAATAAATGAAATGTAGTAATTATAATATTTTTAATGTGGCCTTAATTGAAATCTTGTTTTTAATTTAAAAGATTTTTTTTAGCTCAATTATGATTTCCTGCACAATTTTTTAATACTAATTTAAATGTTAATGATACTGATTTTCAAAAATTAAATTACTATTAATTTTATAGAAAAATAACTGCAGCAATAATAGCAATAATTAACGAGTTTTGCTGGATAAGTAAGGAATATAATAAAATTAAACTTTAAAAATGCTAGAAATCTATTTGTACATATAGTACATATTTAAAATTAATTTATTTATTTTATTCAGTGATTATTGTACTGAAAAACTCAATATGTACCTTGCTAAATGAGAATATGAAACTTTTATTTTTTGTACACAGGGCTTGTTTTTATTATTTAATATTTCTGATTATATTTATGTAAACAATTTTGCAATAACAAAGGTTGCGGAGCATTAGCAATGCAGTCATTTGCTAAAGCAAAACTACGCAGTCGCCATGCGAGCGATCAATTTCTTGCTTCTGAACATATATATTTTTCCAGGTTTCTGGAGCGATAATTTTTTTAAATGTATTATATCCGTACTTGAAAAAAATAACTTACTACTAGCTCACCTTTTCAATGTAAAATGATTGTTATTTTGTTCTCGATAAATAATTAGAAATGAATGATAAATTCGTAAATCTGTGAAAATTTAATATATATTTATAAATTATATTATCAATATTCAAGAAATTATCGTATGCATATTTAAAAAACAATAATAATTTTTTAAAATATTGTATTAACAAAATTATGTTTTCAGTTTAAACTTTGGATCCACAACACGGCAGAATGATGCACTTCAACCGACCTTGGATTCATCACCAGCAGATGGTGATGGAACAACCGTACTATCATTATGCAGTCAACGATTTACAAACATATTACTCATCAAGCGAACATCAAGAAGAGGACACCGAACATACAGGAGATGAAATGCCTTCAGAAACGTCAGGTGATCAGAGTCCACATGGCGATATGTTTCGTCTTGCATTTGCCGCGTCTCAATGGTCGAAGTTAGTTTTAAACGCGGAGGGTCTTTTTAATAAACTAATGTCATCGAACGTATTGCCTTCAAACGAACAACATATACTAAAAAATCAAATAGAACAATGGCTTTGTATGAAGCAAGAATACGAAGAGTGCATCGTTGGCGATGACTCCGGTAGCTTGCAGGGGTTCACGGAAAATACGAGGAGATCGCTCGAAAGAATCGAGGAAGTGACCGAAACTGACGAAAAGACTGACGAATCTAACAACTGGATAAAAATGCAGACGCGAGCAAAGAGTTGTTCGGGTTCGGAAAGCGACGTTGACGATGACGAGGATCAGAGCGATTTGGAATCTGAAGACCCAGACTTTTTGGATAAACTGGATGACTACATGAAAAAGTTTAAGAACGAAACCGACGAGATTGTAGATTCACAGAAAAATGACTTTTCGAAAAATATTTCTCCAGAACCAAAGCCAGTTACTGTTAGTAATAGTAGCTTTGTGCCGATTGTTAAACCAATACCTATTAGAAATCAGGCATCTAGGCGAACGTCGATTTTACCATACTCCGAAATGAGTAATGAATTAGCGGAATTTCAAAAGCAAAATATTAGCTCTAGTAACGTTCAAAAAGATGACTATGATGAACATATTTTACCTTCTATGAATGGCAATGAAAACCGCGACAATCAAGAAAAATGCAACAACAACAACAAAAGTTTCGAAGAGGAAACAATGGCTATTGTAAAGGTTCAAAATGTAGATGTTGATCCTGAGATTCTCAGTACACTGAAAACGTTGAGGATCAATAATGAAGAAAAACTAACACAAATAAGGAAAATTCAGTTTGATCTAGAATTTGCATACAAACAATGTGAAGAATTGCAAAATGCAATTATAAGTAAAGAAGAATATATCGAAGAAATAGTTGAAAATAGTGATACTAGAAACAATGTTAAACAGAAATTACAGAAAAAGAGGAGCAAAATCGAAGAAAAATATCGCTATGCAGAGAAAGAACTTAACAATAAACGTATGCTTCGTGATGCAGAAGACGAACCAGCATACAATGGTGAAATAAAAAAGTACGAACGCGCGTTGCAGTATTATGAGAAAAAATTGAAAGAGACCAAATTCGTAAAGCAAGTAGCTGGCGAATCTCCAAAAACAGTAATTTTCTTGAAGGATTCGCTTAGTGCTTCAAAAAAGCAGATGAAAAAATTAAAACAATGGCTTAAGGATGAAGAAGAACAGAAGAAAAAATTGGAAGAAGAATGGCTTACAAATAAAAAAAGAATTAAAGAGATTGAAGATAAATATGGTCTTAAAGCAAAAAAGTGGAAAGAGCTGTTATCAGAAAGTGAAGACGAAAAAAATTATTTAAGACTCAAATTAAAGTCTGATGACAAGAGTTTAGTGGAAACGGACGATAAAGAGACATGGGTACGGGAAATTAAACGTTTACGAGATATACGGGACTTTTTGATAGAGGCGAAATGTAGTTACACAAGTGATAGAATTTCTATTACCGCAGAAAAACAGAGACACGTACTGGTTCTAAGTGAATTCGTTGAAATAATCGATGCACTGATAGAACAGAAAAACGTAATGATTTGTGGAAAATCGAATTTTAATAAAAACAAATTTAGCGATAAAGTAGAAGAACATGCCCGAAGGGAAATTAGTCTTCAAAAATTGTCCCACGACGAATTGGTGTATCTATTTTACAATTATTTTTATAAAGTTGTTGATCTTAAGCAAAGCTCGAAGAACCTCGAAATACAAAACGCCACTTTAGAGGAGACTCTTAAGCAACAAAAAATAAAACATGAGAAAGTAATGACAGATCTCCAGAAATGGCACGAGCATCGAATCAATGTATTACTAAAATATTGTACAGAAGATAACAGCAGTTCAAGCTACGATAATGGCTTTGATCGAAACAAAGATTCCGAGAGGTTGGTCAAAGAAAATCAAGCATTGAGAAGAAGATTGGCTCACTTCGAATCTCTCTTCAAGATAAAAGCCGTTGGTTCAAATTCTGTTAAAACTTCGAAACAAGTGTTGAAGCCCGAACTGATGCCACTAGCATTGCCACCGAAAACAACTAAAGTAACTCGCCAAGGAAACAAGCTTATTTTTCTAACGAGTGAAAAAGAAAAGTAATCTATAAATGCGATTTATTATCACATTTTTAATGTCTTCGTTTTTTGGTAGGAAACTGTCAGTGCCAAATTGTATAACTTATATTTGTGTTGAACACAATCAAAGTGAGATCATTTAAACATTCACTAGTATATTAAATGATAATGAGATTTTTTGTTAAAGTGATATTACTTTATTTGTACAAAATTTTATCAATGCAAAATTAAGACTTTGTTATTTGTATATATACTTCTTTTTAATTACAGTATTATAGACATTTTTTACTTTAATTTTTGTATAATTGTATATTTTGCGATTTATAAACAATATTTTTTGTGAAATATTGCTTTCTATTCAATGCATATTACGTACGAGTAAGTTGATGTTTGATCGGCTATTTTAACAAATTTAAATTTTTAAATTTCCAAAATTTTAAGACTTTTAATCATATAATATTTTTAAATGCACAAAAAATAATTAATATTATTGAATGTATGAGAACAAGAACATTTCTGCATGCAATAATTATTTCTTAATAATAATTTGAGAAATTAGGTAATTGAACTTAAAGACGCAACCAGGGTTGCAAAAAAGGGAAATTAATCATTTTCTATTTGTAATTAGAAATTTTATGATCAATCAATTTGCGATTTAATTGGTAACTAAAAAAGTTATAGTACCAATTATATGGCTATTTAATTAATAACTAAAAATATAGTTACCAATTAGATGGTAATTTAATTGAACTACAAAAGTCGTTCACTATACCCTTTGCACAACTATAAAAATAATTTTAACCTGAATGTTCGAAACTATCTTTGAGAGATCTTGTATCCCTCTGTTCCATAATTTATCTTTAAAGTGAGATTTATGATATAATAATTACTATAATAAATATTGTAATATTATATTATATTATTGATAATATAATTTAAAAACACTGTACAATTTTGCGATAAGTTTTCGAAGTTTCTCTTATTTGATCAATAATTGTTTTTTTTTTACGTTTCCTTTATAATACGCACTATTTTGCTAACTTTTTGGAGTAATAAATAACTATTAAAGAGTAACAGTTGATTTACAAATACTTATTTTGTTGTGATAATCTCCGTTATACACTTAATAATCCTACGAATTTATTCTAATAATATATGTTAAAAGTTTTACTTTTGTAAACTTTCGTCTCTGATTGTAAAATATTTATGCATTAAACTTTTATTCTCCAATTAAAATGATATTTATTTTATTATACCCAACTCCCAAACTTATTTATTTACATTAAAAAAATATTTTTCTTTTTTAAAAAATCTTGAGTTTCAAATTCATTAATTAACGATTTCAATTAATTTAAATTATAGGCTTTACATTTTACCACTACTTACTTTATTTTTATTTTCAATTACAACATGACATATCATTGTATTTATTATTTTATTATGAACATTTTGCGCATATCTATATAGACAAGTGCACACAAGCAGAGGCGTATGCTAGAGTAGATTCGCAGCGTACATATAAGCACATCACGGCTTCAGCGACTTTTGCCGGAAACCTTCTAAAATCGCACAATATACAGTGAGATTCCCGTTGGTGGAGTACCTTGAGATCTTCTGCTGTCTGCGAATTTGAAAACGGCGTGCGCGCTCCGCGAGTTACGCTCAAGGTCTATTTCGACAGAAAAGAAATGAGTGCCCTAATGGCTTGAAGTGACGGTACTTTATCTGAATATTCCCGGATGAAGAAGAAACTGGAGGAGTTATGATTTTCGCAACCACTCATATCTCTACTTGCGGAATTTTAGGTAGTGTTAAAAATAGAAAAGACAATTTTTATTTGCATTTTTAATATTATAAAATTGATTTTAATTTAAATACTTCCACCAATTCGTTATTTTAAAAATAATTTAAAGTGATATTAAAAAAATTAAAAAACACTGCAGTGGTAAAATAACTTAAAAATTAATACTTTAATTATTTTCGTTATGGCTTATAACAATTGAGGGATGCTCACTTTTTGCAAAAAATTTCTTAAAACTAAAATTAAAATTTCTTTAACTTTCTTTAAAAATTGCAAAGAATTTATTTAATACTTTTAATAAATATAGTAAGATAAAAAAAAATGCAATTCTTATTGTGCTAAAAAAGAAAAGCCTGCATTGAAACTGATTGCCCTCAAGACCTACTAAAAATCCCCACCAAGACGCAAAAATAAAAAAAGGGCTCTCATCGATCCTACGTGCTATTCATCACGATAGAACCGGAGCAACTTTCGATCGTCACAGGCCTCGCTGGTCTCTCCAAGAGCCGAGTGTACAGTCCCCGGTGTGACGCTCGGTTTAATAGCCGCCGCTGCGCAACGGATGTAGGGTGCTGCTGGGCTCTTCATTTTCAATAAGGCGGACAACCTCCTCCCTCCTCCTCTTCCCGCCGGCGACTCTCTCGACCATCAGCCGAAAGGGGGATCGAAAAAAAAAATCCTACTCGCCTCGTGTGTACGCGCGCAGCCCAGTGTTTTCACAGCGCGAGCTTAATAGCGAAATTTTTTTTTTTTCGTCAACGACCGGAGAGGTGCAAGCGCGAGCGCGGGTCCCACTGCTGATATAATAGGTGAATCTGCACACGCTCGCGCCGCTACGTCGCTCGGCGCGGGTTCACTCGACTCGCGCGCCGGAGGCTACCAGTCACGGCCCACGAGCGCCTCGAGGAAGGAAGAGAGCTTGCGAGCTCCGCTTTTCAGGGTAAACTTTCTCAGTGTGCGATAATACACCTTTCATAAGTGCTTTTGAGATCGAGTCGATGGCAGTTTCTTTTGTTGAAAAGTTCGTGACTTCTAGTAGCTGTTGTTGAAGGTAACAAATTTTTTTTAAATAAACTTTTGAAGAATGGGCTACGTACATTCCATTTAATTAAGTTGTACGATTTTTTTGGAATTTGTAATAAAGTGCACTTTCGTATAAGTATGAATAAGAGTAATTTCGCGGATTTTTAGTTTGAATAAGTATTTCCGGTCGTAAGTCGACCCTGTGCAGAGATTACACGAGCGATGTCCAAATAATAATCTTTATTATTTTATTGACGTGGTGAAGCTTACGCGACAGCTTGAGCAGGCCTTCCTACTTTTATATAGATTGCCGCTAATCCGTGGAGGGAAAAAACTAATGACACCGGCTATTCTTTTAAATCTTTGATGCTCATTAGTATTACTGCTGTTAAGGGGGAATGAACGTTATAATTTTTTTATTTTTGTGCATCAAAAAAACTTAAATTTTATTATTAGGTATATTATACAATTCTAACCAGTAATTGTTGGTGCATAATGTGCACAAATTTTTCCAAGATTGAATGAAATACTTTCTTATAATGGAGACAGTGGATATTCGAACGTTTAATTCACGTTTTATTCAAAGTCTCTTTGGACTGAAGCTATTTAGAAATTACTTTATCTACAAAGTAGCAGTTTTTCTTACATGCGCATAAATATGAAAATAAATATTTTGACTTATATAAATTGCTTTGGTTTGAAAGGTGCAAAAAAGCTAAACTAGATAGCTTAAACAATGTGTGCAAGAAATAACTTTTCGAACAATCACTGATTTCATTCTATGGGTGCTTTCCATTCAAACCTGGTAACATTTTGCATATTTCTGCATTTTATTACAGGCTAAAATTGTAAAATAAAATCTAGATATTTTTTGAGGCAAAAAAATAAAAAAAATTTTATAACCCTCATACTTCCTTAATTATAAATAATTATTTAATCATATTTTATAAGAAAAATGATTAATTTGGTTTCTTTTACCTAACATTTATAAATTTTGAAACGAAAATATGCATTACGCATCAAAAAGAAATAAAAGATAATTAGACGTGCACGTGTCCTTCATTGACGTCGTTCATTTATTCAATGAGTGAAATTTTATTTATTCATACTTATAGAGCAAGGTTAATATCTTATTTCATAAATTTTATTTGTAATTAAGATTATTTAAATTATAAGTGTAGTGCTTTGATTAAATTTAATGTTTTGAACTATCCATTATTTGGTAGAATACAAATGCAGAATGAGAATTATTCTAATTCACCGGTAATATTGATTTTAAATAAAATCACCTGATTAATTGAAAATAGTTAGCCCCAATACTGTTCGAATGTCTTCTATACAGTACGGTAGATCATTGGCTATTGTACGGTCATTCTATAGTACGGTAGATCATCAACTATTTCCCATTACCAATTTGTAAATATTAAAACTTCAGGTAATATAGAAATAAAATTTTTATTACTAATTCATTATAACTTTAATGTTACGGAATTAAAATTTTTGTCAATAAAAGTTTCTCTTACATTCACTAAAATATAACGATTAAACAATAGATCGTTTTCAAAACGTTTCTACCAGATTTCAATTTAATCTAAAAATTAACGCGACACGCCGCAGTGAGATTAATCGGTGTAATATAAATAATTAACCTAGCAACGTAAAAAGGAAATTCAAATGAAGATGTATTAAACGCAAGTCAATGGTTTCATGGTCGCCGCTTAAAAAGTTTAAAGTGGCGACTGCGCGCGAGACATCCCCATGCCCATGATGAAAATAAAAAAATTAAGACCACCGCAGATGTCATTCTGTTCTCCTTTTGCTTTCCGATGCGCGTCGCGCAGAAAAATTCGGCTGCTCGCGTGGTACCCATTGATCATGCTGCCGGACGAGATGACGGAGGAGTCGACGCTGCGCCGCGACGAGATTAATCAGCGGAGCGCGGCGACGGGCGGCGAGTGCCCCGGGAGCAACGGCGTCGTGAAAAACGGCCTGACGAAGGAGAGTAGCAACGGCTTCGCGGCCACGGCGGATGGGGAGGATGTAGCGACGAAGTACGAGAGTACGAAAAGCTCCGCGAGATTCGCCGGTCAACAGGTGATTTGGCGGAACGTCATTGCGATCGGTATTTTCCACGCCTTGGCGGTTTACAGCTACGTCACTTTTCCTTACTTCCAGCGATGGAAAACTGCAGTTTTTGGTGAGTCCATTTGCCTATTTGTTTATAAAGTAAGATAAAATTTAAGATAAAATTTAAATCGTCGACATAGAAGATGTACCTTTATTTTGATAAATATAAAGATTATTAAGGTCGATGTTTTGCTATCTTGTTTTTTTACTCTTGTTAATAAATTATACATCGCTGTGAATATCAATGAATCAATCGATACTAATCACGACTGAGCAGTTTTCCGAAATGTTTGTTTGACAACTAGAAAAAAATTTGTCACTTTTTTATGAAGTATTTTTTTAAATTTAAAGTAACAATGAAAAAGATTACCTGTGAAGGCTTTATCAAGCAAGGGATCGTCGATCACAAATTCAGGCAAAATATATACGATAAAAAAATGAATGTACATCCAAGAACGTTATTCAAGAGCATTATGTTACTGTCTCTGTTTACAGCTTGGTTGACGGCTATCTTTGCGTCCTTTGGAGTGGGTGCCGGTGTCCACCGTTTATGGACTCATCGCTCGTACAAAGCGAAAACACCTCTTAGAATACTGCTGTTGTGCTGCTACTCTACTGCAGGAATGGTAGAATATTTTTGTTTTATTTCTGCTTACATTTTGCCTTTAGTACCCTTTAACATTACACTACAAATTTTTAACCATAAAGTGTACTTTTTCACGATTATGCGTTAACGTAATTTTATCTTTGTTTTGAAAAGCTAAACATAAAACGAAGAAAAAACTTTTCAGTTCAATAAGAGTCGAAGAAACTTTCGCGAACAGACTTGATGATGGATACTCAAGACATATTTCCCTTGCTAAACTAAAAGTTGCTCAGATGGAAGTTGGCATTAAGCAAAATGTGCTTCCACTTTATTTCTCAGACCTGGTATTCTTTCCTTGCAGAATTCAATATACAACTGGGTGAGGGATCACCGAGTCCATCATAAATTTTCAGAAACCGACGCAGACCCACACAATAGCAAACGAGGATTTTTCTTCTCCCACGTGGGTTGGTTGATGTTGCACAAGCATCCAGACGTTAGAAAGAAGGGCCGTCTGATTGACATGAGTGACATAGTAGCTGATCCTGTAGTAGCGTTCGGTGAAAAGTTCGTATCAATTATATCGCCCCTGCATGGTGTTCGATAAATATATTACATAATCGTACCTTTCAATAAATTTTTTTAGTTTGCTTTCGTTGTTCTTATTTTTATTTTGTTATTTAATTATTATTAGTTTATTAAAAACGCATTAAAATCAAATTTCAGATTATTATTCATAAATTATTGCACTATAAGCTTTATTGAAGATTTTAACAATTTTTCAAATTTATTAATGACAAAATAATTAGTATGTACTGCGATTTCCGTAAAATCTATTAAGTCCGATTAATAATTTCGTTAATTATATTTTTAAACACCTTTTTTACGTTCATTGAAAATAATAGCATGAACTATTTTTTCAGTATTTTCACTCGTATCAACATTTTATTCATTTAAATGACGATTGACAAGATTATTAAACCTATACCGAATATTTATAAGTAAATAAGTCCTGAAGATGGCGACAAAAATCGCCGAAATGTTGTTCAAAATAAAATTGATATGATAACTGACTCAGAAAGACAATCGTCATTTAATGGAATATTTTTGATTGTACATAAGCTAGTAGGTAATAATTAGAACTTTTACTTATTCTTACAGGTACTTTATACCACTAAAAATTTTATTTTGTTTCGTTCTGCCAACAATTATTCCTGTGTACCTTTGGAACGAAGATTGGTACTATGCAATTACATCTCAGATTTTTATGCGTTATTCTTTCGTTCTGAATGCTACATGGTGTGTCAATAGCGTAGCGCACATGTTTGGCTGGCGACCATACGATAGGTGAGTTATTCTATCCAAATTTAAATAAGTGATAATCATCCATATGCACTTATTTGACACGTACATAGTCGTTCACTTATTCAAGCAAGTGAATGACTATTCACGTTAAATAAGTGCATATGGATGAATCTCGATTGTTCAAATTTGTACCGTTTATTTTAATTAGAACATTTGTAATTTAAAATGTACAGGTTAGAGGCGAAAGTAAAATCGCAAATACACTTCATAAACTTATTTTTTACCTCATTACACGTCTCTTTGATGTTTTATAAAATAATTTTTTTAATATTTATCCAAACAATTAGGAAAGCTTTTTCAGTTTAATTAAAAAGTTTAATTAATTTTTTAAATTTCAATTTCACTGAAATGAGTTTAAAAAAAATTCATTTTAATATATGAAACCTCTCATACCTTTAGTAAAATGCAAATTCAAACGCTAACGCTGGTCTTCGAAAAATTAAAATGTGACATGTTTGACAGAACGATCGCGCCAACAGAGAACATGTTGATCTCGTACATGACGGGTGGCGAGGGCTGGCACAACTACCACCACGTCTTCCCCTGGGACTACAAGACCTCGGAGATTGGCCACATGTTCATCGACTTGAGCACCTACTTCATCCGCACTTTCTCAGCGATCGGCTGGGCCTACGACTTGAGGCAGCCCTCGGCCGATCTCGTAAGGTCGACGGTCGCGAGGAAAGGCGACGGCACCTACGCCGAGGTTCCCTTCCTGTCCGAAGAGGCGAAGGCGGCCATGTGACCGGGCTAAAGCTCCCCCGGCTCCTCTTCTCCATTCCCCTCTCCTCCGAGCCCCTGCGAAGCAGCCTCGGCCAATTTGTCAATTGATCGATCGTTCCATTAAGTCGTAAGCGTTGCAGCGAGAGTCAGAATAGTTTTCGACGCATCGGCTGGGAAAACGAGGAATTCACGCGTCGTTGGTAAATTTATTGTTGTACACAATTGAGTAGTTACCGTAATCATATTTTTTATACTAACGAGGTAAGATAAAAAAGGGTACGAACTTTTACTTTTGTTTAAATTGGAAAATATTGTTGTTGAATTCTTGAGGTGGGGTAATTTAAGTATTCGTTTGTAATAAAAAAGGTTGTGCGTATTATTATAAACTTTTAAAGTTTAATATCATAAAGGAAAATATTTATTGTATTTACGTATGGAATATTACTTTGGTGCATGCTCGTTATTTCGATTAAAGGAGAAATAAGTTGTTACATTATTGCATTATAATAAAAAGTTTTGTATAAAGCACAAACGCATTGTTTTGCATTATTCCAAATATCGAACGTATAATTAGAATTTAAATTGGACTTGACTAAATATTGCATTTGTATTCGAGAAAAGCTGTTTTTAAATAATTGCTTCTGAAATCTGCTGGTAAAAACATTGATTAATATTGAAGGTTCTGATTAAAATAAATAACGATTGATCTTCCATCTCGTGAAAAGTGAGAAAAGCGGAAATTATAGCAACGACAAAATAAAATTTTATGAAAACACATAATTCAGACAATAAATATGTTTTTATTACACATATATTCGTACAAGGGTTACATAATATTAATACATGTTCATTTAACTGTCCAGCAATTAAACACGCTGCATTTGTTTTTTTCTTCATAAAGGATTATGCGTTATTGAGTAGTTGCAGTTGTCGTACCTTTTTCTTAGTTTCTCTCTCTTTATTTTTTTTTCTGAAAAACACTGTTACAGCAGACTCGATGCGGAAGTAATAAATAATAATAATTAAAAAAAGAAAACAAATAACAGACAACAACGACAGCGTTCAAAGTGGAGAGTCTCTAATAAACGCCGCTCCCGACTCACTCGCGCCGAGGCTGTATTTACCCCTTTCTTCCCTTTCTCGCGAATTTCTTCTCTTTTTTTTTCGCTCGGCGAGCTTCCCGCGGAGAGGAAGTTACGGGCGCTCCTTTTCGCGCTCCGAGCGAAAGAGAAATAAAAAAATTAAAGCCAAACATTAGTTCGCCGCTGAACTTTTTCTCATCTCTACGTCCATTATGTGAGAAACGCCGGGGCTCGTGAGTCGAAGTACAAAGCGAAGAAAGCGGGCCTCGAGATAAATCATTATAACTTCTGCGTTTTACCCCCCTTTTTTTTTGTTTTCCCTTTGCAGCCGCTTACGCGCGCGCACTCGTTCTTTAGATTTCCCGCTCGCTTCGTTCCCCTTCCCGTTTCTTTTTGTCGGCCGATCGTATTGCAGTTTTTTCGAAATTCAATAACGACTCCTTTTTTTCCGCGTAAAACAAAACAGCACACACAACGAAGAGGTAAAAGGAAGGAAACGTAAAATATAGAGAAAAAACGAAAAAAAAAAGTTTAGGCTTAACCCTAGAGACTTAAAGGCTAAAATTATCAACCAAACCTTGGTGACCAGCACCAGACACTCGCTAGGTTCAATGTCTATGACACACACATCGATAATTACTTGTATTTTTATTTTTTTTCTTCATAAACTAATGCGGTTACGTCGGAGTTTCTTTAAGGTACTCTACACTCGAATTTTATCTCTACGGACTTCTCTCGTTTGCGTTTCATGTTTTTTTTTTGTGTGAACGTTCGCGAATCACCTCTTTTTTTTTGTTGGGAATGGGCGCTCGCGATCATCGGCGACGAGGCGCCTCATTCCTCGTTTTTTTTTGTTTGTTTCTGTTTTGTTCGCAGGCTATACACGGTGGATTTTTGTTTGTGCTCGATTCGCATGATGACGATTATATCTTCGCGCGCATTTTTTTTTTATTCTAGCCGTCGATGGTGTCGCTAGCGGATTATGAGAAGCTTGTCGATATTCAGTCGCGAAACATGTGTTTTTTCTTTTGTCGACGCAATTGATTAATACGCTGTTGGTACACCTCTTTTTTTGTTTGAACAACGTTTTTCTCTGCTTTTTTTTGTTTGGTTCACGTTTCGAAAAGCTCGAAGGGCGCACAGAAATTTCCCGATCGGACATTATCTAAATAACGACGTATCTGCATGCGTGTGACTACCGGGCGCAAGCGGAGACAGATGCGCGAGTGATTCTACCCCGTCGCACGAAAGAGTCGGAAGAAAACTTCGAATTATCTTTTTTTTTGTTAAGGTGGTTCCGGTACTTTTTGAAAATTCAGAATAAAAGAGACTAAAAGAAAATGTGATCTTTCTATTTCAATGTCGATTTAGTAAGGTCATTCTTCAAATTGAATAGGAAAAAATTATATTTTTTCTTTACAAAGCTAAAGCGAATTTGTAGATTTTTAATTACAAATTTGTGACATAAAAAAATATTTATTTATCAAAATAAATCAATATTCTAATAATTAAATAAAATCAACAGAATGGCACATCATGTTATGCTGCACCTTTATTTATTGAAATTTATCAAGTTGGAAGGAAAGAAAAAGGAACCACCTTAACTAGATTTTTTATCCTTTTTTCAAAGTTGAGTACTTATTTAAAGTAATAGTGTCCATTAAAACTAAGAAGTTAAATTAAATTTCTCTTACAATATACCTTAAAATTCATTAAACATGTGAAATTCATTGACTTTTCACATTAATAATAAAATTATTTATATAAAAAATCCTTAAAATATAATTATTGTATCTGTGCAATTTATCACTTTTACCTACTTTAAGACAGTTTAAAAATCACAAACTATTATTGTGGCTTTTTAAACAATGTTAGAATACTTCATCGAGATTCTACGTGAAACGAAAGAAAAAATAATTATTTACGCACAATTGGTCTTCTTTTCAAGCACAAGTTAAAAAAGTTGTTAAAACCTTCGGTTATAAAATTATGACATTAGAAAACAGCTCAAATATTATCGAATTATACAAAATTCTTTTTAATTGACACGCTGAATTTCAAAAGTATTAAATTAATTTGTTTTACACCACGTGCTTTACTGTACTTTTAACATGTCATTTACGCTGTTTACTAGTAAAATGGCATTTCTGTTTAAAACGAGGAGCAGCTCATACTGATATTCTGTAAAAATACGACGTCTCGTATTTTTGTACTTCGTTAATAATAGTTTAGTTTAAAAAATTGAACGACAGGATCTTCGCGCAAGCGAAAAAAAAAGTAAAGGGCATTTGCTTAAATTCGCCTTGTGTATCTGGACTTTCGGAGATCAACGCGTTTGAAAATACAGTGGCAGATTTCGAGACAGCGCAAGACTCGCGGAGAATTTTCGTCCGACTCTCTCAAGGACGAATCCTGGATTTACTACGATTACGAACCGGTAATAAAGGTAGGTAATACCATAATGACGACTGCATTCCCCTCTTTTTATATTTTTTTTTTCTTTACAAGAAGTGGACTAATGGAGCTTCCTCGACCTTCAACATGCAATATGAGAGAAAGGACTTTTTGTTTTATCTGCGTTACTTTTTTCGCTTTTTTTCGTCTTCATTTGTTTTTTAATTTTTTTTTTCGTTAATTTTTCCTTTCCTTAAAAAACGACTATATCCACGAAATTCGCACTTGTCTATGACACTGTACATCATTCGTAGGTGCTGCGTTATATATAAACATCGTAGCCCCTTTTCTTGCGAATTAATTTTAATACAAACCTGAAAGGCCAGCTTTTACGCAGTTATATATTAAAATTAATTTCTTTCCTTTTCGATGAGAAAGTAACGGGTTCGATAAAGAAGGTATTTACGCAAAGAAAATATATAGAAGGAAACGAAAGAAAAACGAAGAAACGACGTATTTTCTTTTTTTTTGTTAATCACGATAGTCGCGCACTTCTAACACAGTTGAACTCTAGTATCCCTTTTTTTATTTTTGCCACGGTGTCGGGGGTTCGCACACTTAAATTTTTCCCTTCCCCGACAAGCCGCGCGATCGTTCGCCTTGGGCGATCCACCGAACTACTTTATTCGCAAGCACCAATAGTGAGCAATCCGCAGACTCAGTATTTTTTTTCTCACTCCGCTTATTTATACTTTCGAGAGACTTGTTGCCGTCGATTTGTCCAGGCGACAGAGTAGCTTGCCCTCAGCAATCCTTTCCCTTACTTTTTTTTTTATATAAGCGGCCTCCGGAGCGCGTCGTTAAAAACTGCGGGCAACTCGTGTCCTTTTCCTCCCTGCCGCTTCGAAGATTACGCCGACTCTGCAGCCCGAACAAAGCTCACGCTTCGGCTACGCGCCTAAAAGAAGGGACGAACGAACCGAAGAAACCTCGAGGAGTCACTCTCGAGCTAACGAAAAAAAACGCGTCTCCGCTCGTTCGCCAACACCCCCTCCGTCACTCTTCGCTCCTTTTTTTTATATACCCTATTCGTTCCACGCACGTACATAGTATTTTTTTTTCTCTTAAATCATCTCTAAAACTTTGAAAAATCCGTTCCACCTCAAGCGGAAAAAAACACATCGTGGACTTTGATATATAAAGAAGCCTCTGAAGACTCGATTTGTTTAGTAATATAATTTTCTCTCTCTCTTTTTTTTTAATTAATTAATTTTTTTCACTGGACGCTATCCCGCAATATAAACGTTCTTTGGTGATATGTCGTTAGAAAGTATCAGTAACCCGACTACAAGGAGTTTTTTTTTTGTATACTTGGAAGAAAAAACAAGCGCAATGCACGTAGCGTCGCGGTGCCGCCTACCTTCCTCTCTCGTCTTCGCTCTTAACAAACTTGCGTCTTAAAACTCCCGTCGCGACGGGGCGGCTACTCTCGCGCAGGAGAGGAGGAAGTTCGAACTTCCTCGGGAGCCGGGAGAACCGCTCCATCCGGGGACTCCCCGCCCGAAGTGTACACAGCGTACCGAGTCGGAGACGCCCCGCGGCCAGCCAACGCACGGCACTTCGGACCAGCCGAGTCGCCTCCCGCAACTAAAGAAAGGATCGTTTTTTTTTGGCTTCCTCGCTCTCGTTTATACGCGTTACTCTTTTTTTTTGTCGTTTTTTTTTCTTTTTTTGTCTCGCTAATCTCGTTTTAATTTTAAGCTCGTCGTGGCGCGCACTCGCGGGGAGCCGCGCCCTTCGGCCGATCCGCCCGTCAGAGGTGGATCGCGGCCGCCTCGGTCCTCGCTCGAGGCGCCGCTCGCGCTCGCACCGACGGGGAGACTCCCGCGGGGGGGAGGAAGGGGGCGGGGGAGGAGGTATACACGGGAGGCGCGAGCTAACGAGCAGGGGTGACGGGGAGAGCGCGGGGCGCGCTTCTCGCGCATCATTGGCGCACGCGCCACCAGGTCTGCTGCACCTTCTCGTAGAGCTTTTTGCAGAAGCCGGCGAGCCTCCGTCACATCCCGGCGTCGCCGGGCGCCTCCTCCGGGTCGCTGTTGTTGCCCTGGTCCGTCGACAGGCTGCGCGCCTTGTCCGGGCTGCCCGTGTCGCCGTGCGGCTCCTCGCCTTCCTCCAGCGTCATCTGCGGATTTTAACATTTTTTTTTTTTCGTGTAAATTGGCTTTTTTAATATTTTTGTAGAGAAATTAATGTTGCTTAGGAAGAAATAAATGTACAAAATTATATTTTTTGGAAAGTAAATTTTAGAAAGTGAATTATAAAGATAATTTCTATTGAGTAAAGTTTTCCAAAAGTTTTTTTCACATACTGGTGGATCGTTTCCTAGCAAACTTGTTTGAAGAAAAAAGGTAATTTGATTGTAATTATGACAAAAATTCAATTTAATCGGTTTCCACTCATTTAAAATCGTATTTAGTTATTCAATTATTCAATTAATTGGATTACCCACAGCGATCTCTATAGATGCCTATAAGCGTCTAGGTCTTAAGGTGGATTGCATATGCAATTGAAACAGCAAACCCGTAACGGGAGTGATGTGTTAGAATCCCCCTAGCGGAAAATGTACCATGTAATACTACGTAATACAGTGTATCTAGGCTTAAGGGCATCTTAATTTAAATTAGGACACATCGATGTGAATGAATCCAACTTTCATAGATAGAAACTCGAATTGTCAGCTGTGCGAAGTATTGACACAAAACTTAATTTATCATTCTTTATTTTAAACTAACTATATAAACTAAAAATGCCAAATGCAAATTAACAAGTATAATACCTGGAAGTGCAGTCTATCGCCCTGCTGATCGCCGCACTGCGCGGAGTAGTCGGGCGGCGGTGACGGCGGTATCATCGACTGGTACCAGTCGCGGTTCTCCTCCAGGGTGTCGAGTATCTCCTGGGCGTCGGGGTGCACGAGGTCGGCCCAGGTCTCCCAGAGCGGGTGCACGATGTAGTCGATGAAGCCGACCTGCGACTTCTCGATCGTCGCGTTGTGCCGGTCGCACATCGGGCTGATGTCCATGTTCTGCTCGCGCTCCTTGTCGCCCTGCTGGAAGAACTCCTCCATCAGGAGGTCGACCCAGCGCCGGTACAGCGGCAGCGGCTTCGTCGGGTTCGACAGGTCGGCGCAGTGCACCAGATTCTCCAAGACCTGTGGAGGGATATGCAGCGATTTAGACTCGAGGTCGCTCACGGATTTTCGCTAAGGGGTGGTAAAGTACGAGGAGGCGGGTGAGTGATTAGGAGAAATTTTTCATTGGGGCGAAAGGCTTCGGGATACTTTTATACCCTTTTTAGAGCGGATTTGTCTGATTTAGTGGCGGCAATTTATAAGGAAAGTATCGGGATTTAAGAAATCTTAAAGAAAACTTGGAGGGATGACTTATGGTGTGCAGTGTAATTCGTTTCAAGAGGAAAGACGTTTAGAGCGTTATTAAATTGCTTTGAGTCGTATTGTACTTTAAACTAATTGTTCTGGTGGTAATTCTTTATCATCGTGAAATAATATCTAAAAAATTTGAAACTCTTAAATGATCAATCATTTTATTACGAACCAACAAAATAATCACTTTTAAATTTAAAAATTATTATAATTGAACTTTCGTCAATTGAAAATTTAAAAATTATTTTTGGACTTACATGAATTGAAGTAATGAATGGAGGTGGTAACATTGAAGAAATGAAATTAATTACCTGAATTCGGTCGGTGTAGTTGTCAAGAAGTAGTACGCCGGAACCAGCGACTTTCTTGGTCTCCACCATGGTTTTGAGGTCGGCAAGGAGGGACATGTGTTTGGACATATCCGTCGACAGTACCATGTCTATGACCATCTTCCTGAGGGTCTGGCGCTGCTTTTTCGTACAGTTCACAAAGATGTCGCAGCCTTCATTTTGGAGTAATTTGAACGCGACTGCCAAATGATGATTTTCTAACACGGATTCATCGTTGTACATCAAAGCTAATTCTGAACCTGTTGTACAAATGTTTTTTTTATCCATTAGTCATCGAAATTCGAAAGATAAAAGGTTGCCTGATCTTTTGAAAAAATAATAAAATTCAATTGTTGATGACATTATTCTTACTTGAGTTGATGAGAAATTGGTTGGTGAGACCAGGATGATCGACGTCATGAATGGTAGCAGCGAACAGAGCGGCTGTTATTTCTAACGGTGTGAATACAGACTGAAATATTAAAACAAATCTTAAATGCCTGACCACAACGAAGTACATAAAATATTTATTGATTAAATCAATAGCATTTTTATGAAGCAATTAAATCATTTATATACCATGAAAAATTCGTTATCGCGAATCCGATGTTATTGCCTTTTACACTCTGATCATCGGTAATTGTACAATAGCTTGTTTACCTCCATTCGATCGCAAACAATTAACCTGCTATCGTTCGATTGCCATTTCACGGTACTTTGCCTTTTATCTGCGTTGAAATTTAACGCAGCGGAGGAAACTCGATTAAACAAATCGAAAGTCCGTCAAGCTTAACCACCCGGTGTATTCTTAGCGTCGTCATGAATTTAGCTTAATCCTAAAATAGCGGAGGACCAAAATTTTGCTAAACCACTTTCCTCTGGGCATTCGCTTTAATTCCATTGAATATGTATGGGCACGCATTTGAATGCAAATTAAATCAGTGTCGAGCAAAATTAACAAATTCCATTGTGTCCGCTAAATTTTTCGAAGATGCGCCAACGACGAAATATGGGTTTTCCCCGGGCTTCGCGGAGTGTATACTATGCTTAATAACTAATCCGAGTTGCTTTGAACTTTCGCAATTTAAAAAAAAAGTAGGTAGCCAAAGTATACCGTGCCGTAGTTTTCTTTGAAAATTGCTTTTTAATGCGGAGAGTAAACTTTGTTGTTTAACTAATTCAGGAGTTCACTGCACTAGGCGCTCTTTGACGTTTGCGAATAGAACATTATGTACACGTAATCAATTTTTAACAAGTACCTATTTTTAGAATTACGTTGGTCTAAAAATATCTAACATTGCTTTTTTATGAATAAAATCGAAGGAATCGTTTAATTATTTACACGAAACGATTTTAGCATTAGTTAAACATAACAAATATTAGTAAAATTACCAAGCAATCCGTATATTTACAGAGTACTCCAGTGAACCTCTAACGACAATTACATTAGGTGAGCGACTTTGAATTGCGCGTATAAACAAATCTCAAATAATATATAAAAATTGAAGAGAAAACTTCATTGAAATAAAATAAAAAAATACTGTAAAATATTATTCTCATTGCTATAAATTATTTACCCTTCAATTTACATCACGCTGCATCGCATAAAATTCCCATTCTTCGTAAAATTTTATAGCGCAAAAAATGCGCGCAAAAAGCGGACGTATCGTTGATCGGAATAAAAGCGCGAGAAGAGAAAAAAGGAAATTCCATCGGCGGCCAAAGCGAGCAATTTTCGCGACATCAATAATCAAAGATTTGCGCCGAGTAATTCAACAGGAGGTGAATAATTCAGGGTGGCTCCGTAAACGTCGTCGCGTTGAATAATTCAACGTTATCAGTGTACGCCGCGCGAATGCCCCCGGGTTGCTCGTCAACTTATCTCGTTGCGTTTTATCACGTCGTCATTTAAATATTAGCAGGGAAACCCTTTCACCGCTGCTTACGTCCTATCCTTGTAAAAAGATACAATGCCTTTAACGGCGGGTCCCAGTTACGCAATTCTTCTTTTGTTACTGGGATATTTAAAATGTTACCTTTTCTTCTCCATTTTATTTTGTAATTTGCAATTTCAATTTTCGTGTGATTGCACGATTATAAATATTAGTACTCGTTATAAAAAAGACACTACATTTATGTTCACTGGTATGCAATTTCTTTCTTTTTGAATTTAATAAATATTTTTAACAAACTAATAATTAAGTTTGTGCGTTTAATTAGATTTATATACTTTCAAAGTGTATATTTTCTTTTATAATAACAACTATAAAGATGATAATATAAAAAAAAATCAAAATT
Organism: Eurytoma adleriae; assembly: GCA_900480045.1. Lineage (NCBI taxonomy): Eukaryota > Metazoa > Arthropoda > Insecta > Hymenoptera > Eurytomidae > Eurytoma > Eurytoma adleriae. The sequence continues at coordinate 631,819 of UXGC01000009.1, read as the reverse complement.
TATTAATAATGCTGTATTTATATTGCGAATTTACAAGGTCGAATTCTAAGAAAGTTATTCCGTGAATATTATTTAAGTATCTCTCTCGAGCTTTCCTCCTCTGATCTGCAGCAAATCAATAATCTTAAGGGATGTTCAAAACATCTGCGGCTTCTTGTTATGATGGAATAAGAATTTGTTTAGAAATCCGAAGTGAATTATATTAAAATAAATTAAATCATTTTATAGTTCTGACAATATTATTTTCATTGCACCGTCATTTATTTACGATCAAATATTGAATACATCGCTGAACAAATAATTAAATTGCGCGACTACTCCATCATAACGATCGTAAAACGGTAGCATTTTTTCATCATCGAATTGCCATCATTGACCTAAATAAACGTAAAATCCGTCCGCTGCGTTTCCAATTTAAAATAATCTCCACTTTTGCACGCTTAAAACGAAAGCACGTGAAAAAATCTTGAAATGCAGCTTAGGGCGATCCCGAAATAAATAACAAATTAGCCCGCTCGCTCGCGACGCAATTAATTTCCCTCGCCTCTGCGGGGTGGAAAAAACTGCAAAGTCGAAAATAATTGCGTCTCCCCGCCATATTTCAGCTTCACCCGCGAGTAATGCACCCATCAGGAGCCTACAAATTACGGCGACAGCGAGCGAGAGGCGGAATAAAAAAGGCGTCGGGGAATATATCACGTTCCGCTGACTAATTTATTATCCAGCTGACGCGGCTTGAAACGCGGGCCCACTTCCTACTCCTCCCGCTGCATCCGTCTCTTTTTCACGGGTTCATCCTTCACTTTGTTTTTCGCGCCTGCCGTCGTCTTTGGTCAGCTGCCCCCGTCTCCCTTTCAGTTTATTATTTGACGCGTTTGTAAGTGGACACTTTTGACGTGTCAATACGAAAGTTCGAACATTTTTAAATTTCTCGAGCGTGAAACTTTGTTCGCTGAAATATGTATGATTCAAAGTTTATTTTTAAACTAATTCGTTGAGTGCTTCGGAAGTTATGTTTGATGGGAGTTAAAAATGTATTCAATTTTTTTAACCTTTGCTTAACTTTAAGAGACGTATGACAGATCTCTAAGAAAGTTTGGCTTTATTCTCATCAGTGACACTTATCTATAATTTAATGTATCCTGTATAATATGACGACATTCTAGGTTTAACTTTCTTGGTATCAGTTTCCTCGTGTTAGTCTTCTGAAGTAGACTATGAAGTTAATGCTTATCACAATGTAGTATCAAACTAAAATTTGTCTTAAAATCCTATATTATTTTAGAGTACAGCCTTGAAAGAATCATTTCAAAACATTAAAAACTAAATGGGATACAATTTTTTTGTATAAAACATACAGAAATTTGTCAGGATCAAAGAATGAAGCAACATAATTGTGAAAGCTATTTAGAGTCGTTGTGATCCGTCAGACCCTCCTGCGTAACTTATGTAATTTTCAGGAGTAGCGTGCAGTAGAGGTTAACGAAGATTGATTTATTTGGTCAGAATTCATTAAACAAGATCCATCGCATTCACAAAATCCACTCTCAAAGGTTCATTATCAAAATTGCACTTTCAACCTTTAAGTAACTTCTGATAAGATGCGCCTGAATAAATTGTTAATCATTAAGGCCTCCCCGCCCGAAGACTCGTAATTTATTACGAGAAATCAGTCAGCGCGTGCACACGCACCTCCGATGACGCTATATTGATTCTACCCTACCAAGAACAACACCCCCGTCCCGCGGATTCATCGTAACTCACGTAAAATTCCACCGTAATTCGACCGATAGGTAGAGCAACGCACGCCAACGAAAAGATAAGTCGCGATAAATCAACGAATTACAAAAAAAGGAAATTCATTCGATCGCATGTATACACATACCTCGAGTGCGGGAGTATTGAGCAGGGTGTTCGTGGACTGGGTAACATCGGCCGCGTGGAGGCTGTTGTGGAACGGATTGTCCTTCACGTAGTGATCCTCGAGGGTCATGATGAAGGTGACGAAGGTCTTGGGTGGTATCATGATGATCTTGAGCAGGTCCCTGCTCTGGAAGGCCGTGTAGGCGACGCAGGTCAGCGGCCGGTTGTTGCTCAGCTCGCCTATCCTGAAGATGTCGATGCCCCACTTGTCGATGTCGCTGAGCAGCTGCAACCAGAGAGCCAAGTGTCGTCACGCGCGTGTACCAACCGGACGATAGCTCGTTTGTCTTCCGCGAGGGTCGATAAGGGTTCGCGCGATGGGGGAGATATGACAAAGGTGCGCCCGGTTTATCCGGCCGTCGCTCGATTAGGAGAGCGAGGAAAAAATCTTTTGGGAGTGCTCGCGGCCAGATAATGCCCGGTGATTTATTTACAGACCGGCCGTAATGATCCGGCGGGGAAATATTATTTTCGAAGCGGCCGGAATTTGTTTTGTTCGACGGGTATCGATTGGGTGCGTCAAACGTACGATTGAATTATGCATTATCAATTTAACGGCGATCCTGGTAATTGACAAATTTTTCACCGGAATTCTCGGGTAATACCGGTAATGGTGCATTAATAAATCATTTGCTCGTGAACACTTTATTCATAATTAAATAATATCTTTCTCAAATTGTGGAAATTTCTATCTCTTTTTTTTTAAATATGCAGTTTGTAAATTTAACGTGATTATTCTACTTAAATTAATTAAATTCTTTTAAGCTATATGAACGCAGCAGTTCCGCGAAATGAATTTTAATTGGAATTTGATTTTGATATAGATTTTGCGCTTAATTAAAGCAAAATTTAATTACACGTGCAACAATCACTCGCACGCGTATAGTTCAATCTAATTTTGCAAATTCCCAAAAATATTTTTACCTCGACGTACGCGCAACCTTTTGCATTTTCAGACTTAACGAAGTAAAGTTGCGCTTAAAATTTCAGCGCGTTTAAACTCGCTTTAATCAAATTCCCCGCTGATTATTACCTTACAAAGGGCTCGCCGAGTCATTCGCCGAGACTCAGTGATTTCCCAGGCCCGTAGTTACAGAGTATTGATTTTCCGAACAGATCTCGAAGTTCAATAAAGCTAATAGGCATATAGAGAAGCCGTAGCTAAACGCTGAAAGCCGATGGGTATTAGTTGATAACATTATGAAACTACTTTCCGCTTTAGTATCAAAATGGAGCAGTTCGTGACTTAGAACAATCGACGGTTAATCGTTAAGATTACTCGAAAAACTTTTCTCTACGTTAGCAGTACAAAAGTTCCGCCCGAGAAGTGATATTGTCGGTCCGTAAAAAAAAGCCTTTTCCGCGCCGATTAATTTAAACTTTATCGCAGTTATGGGTCGCTTTGGAAGCCCGATATAATTGAATAACCTCTGAACAAAATGTACACGGTAGCCGGGAATCCCGCGGAAAATAAAAACGTGTCGTTGAATAATGACACCCTCGTAACGAACTGAATTTCGCCGTCGACTTTAAATCCGCCCGGCAAACTGGGCCTTAATAAAGACGGAGGTGTACAAAGCGAATCACGTAGAAGCCTCCGGTCATTTTTTTCGTCGCGTTAGGGGCCACGACCCACTTGGCCTGATTGGCATTCGACACCACGCGAGCACTGGGACAGATGGGAATCGATTTGTCGTGTAATGAGGTGGAGGGGGTGGCTTACCTTGCCGAGCTCTTCCTCGTGCGGAGTTTCCACCCCGTAGAGGGGTACGCGCTCGCCGGTGAAGCTGTTGGTGTGGGTGAGGGGCCGCTTGACGCCGCTGATGTGCGACATGGCCGCGGGGCCCCTCTGAACGCGATCCTTCTTTTTCGCGGCTCGAGCGTCCATGCTGCCGGGCACTGCATCGTCGATGCGCAGCGACGGCAGGTCCAGTTCTTGTTGCTTGTCTGCAAGGAGATTTGATTTTTATGTTACTTTTATATTGTTATTTTTATTTTGTGATTTTATGTTTCGATTTTATGTTGCATTATTTTTATGTTCTGTTGTGTTATGTGATTTTTATGCGATATTTTACGTTGTCGTACTAATTTTTTCTTTCGATTTTTAATAATGCTTTATTTCTACAAATGATTTATTAATTTTGTCGAAAGTAAATTTGAATTTAAAAGTTTTAAGGAAAGTGAAAAAACTAATCAGATAATCAAACAGTAGTGAAAAATTGAAAAAGTGAAAACTAAGAAAAATAAGTTTTTAACATGTATAAAAGGTAACATTGAAAAGCTGCGTATTTTTTTTATTTTAAAGAAAATACATTAGTATAAGTAACTGGACATTAAATAATATTTTTCTCTTTTACTTTATGTAAGTTCAAAATCATGAAAGTCCAAACATAATAAAATAAAATAATTTTATTACTCGACTTACAGTAATGTGACGCTGCAAAATTTATAATACAGTCCTTTATGTGTAATTATTCATAAATCAAATTTCTTATTGTACCTACATTTTAAAAATTGTACAAAACCCAGAAAAATATTAAAAGAGAAAATTCTATTTTTGCATCATCTTCTCGCATTCCATTTAGTAAGCTTATGCATTGTTGAACAAGTTGAAATTAGCATAAAATAGTTCGCATTGAATAACTTGTGAAACTTTTCGCCGTTGTTATAGAGTACAGTGAAAAGTATGTAATTTTATAAATTCGAACTTCCTAGTGAGGCAATATAGATTAGGAAACTTTTGATATTCCCTGTCGAAGTAGCTACCAACATTACTTAACACGAAGAATTCCTAAGTACAAAATTGATGCCCCAAAGGTCAATGATTCCTTTTATAACTCTTTCCTTCGATCCCTCACTTTCCTTTCGCAAGCTTATTACCCTCTACGTCATTTCAAACAGAAATTAAAATTTCTCGATGAAACAGAGAAATAAAAATTTCTATCAATCAATAAAATAAAGGGAAAAGGAGCAGCTCCCTAAAAACTTCTCTAGATCGCGTAATTAAATAAACGCACAAGAAAAAAAAAGAGCGAGAGCCCAAGATCGCGAAGACAAAGAAAAAAGCAGCACGAAAGTAGCTAGTTAACATTATGAACGGGTCTCTCCTATCCCCTCGCCGTCCACTTGAATTTTCCGAGTGTCGGAGTCGCCGGGGGCGCGCGCGCGCGCCCTTTGACACGTCCGCGTCGTGACGCGCGAACAAATGATGTCGCCGCGGCAGCGAGGTGCCGGTGGCGCACTGCGTTACTGTCCGGGGGCCTGCGGGTCCCACCTACATCCCCGCGGCGCAATTCAATTCTCGCGGGAGGTACGCGCTCCAAAATTCACTCGTACTCGAGTTGGTGTACATCGTACGTGTGTGCGTGTTTGTACGCGCGCGGGTCGTCCTCCGGAGGAAGACGCGAGTCGAGTATTCCGGGGAGCGGGCCAAGTTTCTCCGCTGGCGGTTATAGCGATGCCACGGCTTAATTCGATTAAACGATTCGGGAGCGCGGGTAATCTCGACCGAAATTTCCCGCGGGGGCGGGGCGATTAGCGCGCAAAAAGCGCTTAGCGCCCGCGCGAATAAGTATCAGCCGATTCCATTAAGCGGCGCGATTGTTACGCTTTGATGGAATGTTTGATTAATTTTGCTCAATTGACTTGGATTACGCGAGGTATCTCATTATCCGGTTTCCGCACGGGCGACGTGAATGATGGGATCTCTCGGTTTATGCTGGCGTGAAAATCCATTACACACTATTTCTGCGGCACTTTTTAATTAACTTTTACTTGCTTCGTAAAAATGAATGCAAGATGTTTGCTCGTTATTTAATCAACGTTTAATTTGTAAGATTTCGACGATGTAATGGCGTTGTAAAACGATGTTTCATGATTAGAATGTAACATTTTTAAGTAAATTTGAAAATAATTAGTTTTGCAGTAATTTTCTTAATAAATTACAATATAACTTTTATAGTGGATTATATGATAAGTGTCTAACAACTTTTTAACTTAATTTTAGATAAATTTTGTGATTAACTTTATTACATAAAATTTGCGTTACATATTTCGTATAAACTTTGTCGACGATTAAGTAAGTACCAACAAAGTTTATACGAAAATTGTACTGCAAACTTTACAAGTCAGTATTTGTAAATATTAAGAACACATACCTAAGGTTAGTTATCATATTACAAATTAATTGAGGATTAAATTAAATTTACTTCAGTGGTTTTTGAATCATAAACTGACTTTTCACTAATAGCTATAAAATTTTTCTGTGTGATTAATTAAAGTTTTATTAATGATATAACTACCCGAAACTTTAGAGATTAATTAATCTTTCGGATCTAATGAACCTGCATGTACAATAAAACAAGTTTGCGAACTTTATTTACAGACCAAGAAGCAATTAAACCACTTAAATCAAATCATATTACTTTTATTACCTTTTACACAAATCAACCAATTTGCCCGTGCAACTTTTAAACTCGAACGATCCCGAATAATCCAGGAATAGATACACAAAATCAATGTCGAATTTCTCTAATTCTCGTATTCAATTACCTAACAAAATGTTTAATTGGCAGCCACGGCGTCAAAAGTTCGAGAGCGTGTAATCTAACAATTCCGCGGGGGTATTTTCGGAGCAGCTGCTCTCAGTTTACCGAATACGCAAAACTTTGAGCATAACGCAAGCACAACAAACGCAACGAACTTTGACAAAGCGCAAGCATAACGAACCCCCGAATTTCGCAAAAATAGACAGCGAGCTCCAAGTCGAAAAACCTACATAATTCGCCCTGTAAGGTAAAGCTCAAAAAAGCTCGAGCTTTCGCAGGGATATTGTAATCGATTTTACGTGGCCGTTAAAATTTTGAGTTGCGCGCCTCGCTCGTGAAAAAAAAAAATAACAAATAACCCGGCGTTCTTGACGCTTGATTCCGTTACGGACGGGCCGGGCGTACAAAAGAGCCGAGCGAAATCGAATTGCGCGCGCCAGCGTTTTTCCGGGGAAAAACGCGCCCGACAACTTTTTTAATCACGGACGTGTGTATACGGGAAAAAAGCACACGGGGGGTTCGATAAACGGCACCCGATATTCGATTTCTCGAAGTTGAGTCGGCCCGGATCAGCGCGACGGGATTTTTTTTTTCGTTTGAACGGCGTCGAGGCATTGCGGCGCGTGGACCTAACTTTTTCCTCGAGCTTTTTGCGCCGTCGCGGGTTATTGAAATATGCAGTTGATATTTTGCGCACTTTGAGATCGGCATTGAGTTGCGTGTTTGACCGTGACTTTTAGAAGTGAAAACGCTCGCTGGAGGAGGTTTAAACGAGCTTTTTTTTCAATAATATCTTTGACGAGAGAAAATGTGTAGTAGAAGTAAAAAAAGGTTCGTACGTCAGATTGATGTTTGGATCGTCAATAAAGTTTTAAACGAAAAGTTTATTAATAAAATGGTAAAAATATATAAAAATTTTTATATTGGATCTTTATTTATTGAGAGTTCATTTTGTGATAGTTTTATAGAGCTATTTGTTAAAAAAATATAAATATTTTTCAGTCATAGAGTGGGTATCTATATATGTTTTATAGCGATATTATGACATGCGACAGAGAAGAGGCCAAACAAATAGATAACTTTTATAAATTTATAAATATCAAATGTTGCAGTGTCAAAAACAATATGTATTTTAATTTCTTAGTATTTTATTAGATTTTCTATACATAAACAAAAAGATAATAATAAATAAAGTTTATTTATTTCTCAAATAATTAAAATCACGAATTAAGATCTGATATAATATTATAAAATAAAATTTCTAAAATATTTTATAGCACGCGTAAGTTACGAGTACGACAAGAGCATCTGCAAGCATATCACCCTTGAAAATATTGACGTATTGGAAAAGTTGACGATAAAACAAATTAAAAGCCGACTGAAATCTAATTTGCATGTCAAATTTCCTCAAGACTCATTGCGTTTACGTAACAAGTTTTTTCGCAAATTCTCAGACGTTTTTCGTGAAGTGAAAAAAAAGTTAATATTACTCGTGCGTTACATGATATTCTGCGATATTACATTCGAAAAAAAGCGGCTCTGAAAGGATGAAAGCAATAAGGTATCTTCGACTTACCGAGGAAAGTGCTGCAGATGTATTCGGAAATTTGATTTCCAGACTTGGAGGACTCGGAGAAATGGGACAATTCCTTGTTCAGCATTCTCTTGAACTGTAAACAAAAATAATGATGGGTTTATTGCAATGCTCTTTTGCTGATTGTTTTTACCTGGAATAGTATAAAATTGCTTTCTCTCACTGGGTCTTGCAGTCGACGTCAACCAGTGACTTTATTTCAACTTGTTATTTTACAATTTTCTACTATTTACTATTTTTTCGTCATACTCTTTTCATCTCATACAAAGACGTGCATTTTTTTTAGGAGTACTCGATCATTTTGCCAATTGGTGTTAAAAAATCATTTATGCATCTTTGATGCTTGTGATTCGACACTAACAAGATGGAATACGAAATGCAATAAAATTTTTTGTATACGTAATATGAATCTGTTACGAATCTAACGGAAAAATCCGCATTAATTATGTACGTGCTAAAAGCTCCCGACTGTAAAACTTGCCGAGCAAAAAATAAAGTTGATAATATCTCTGAAATTTATATTCACCGTCACCATTCGTAAAAGAGCGGTAATAAAATACTGGTTCGCAACGAACTCGGTCGTTAAAGAAGACCAGGAAATTTCATTAAAGCGGTGGACTCCTCTGAATAGAAATTGAAGCAAGAGAATGAGAGAGCGAGAGAATCAGACAGAGACGGAGTACGCCCGCCACCTCCATCATCCCCTCGAGATCGTCGAGGTGAAAAAAGAGTCCTCACCGGTAGACAGAAGACGGGCAAAAGTCCTCCGCTGGCAGGAAGAAAAATTCTCGGAATCAGATTTTTTCGCGGAAATGCTGATTGTGCGCGCGGCGCGTCGGTGGGAGCCGCGATCGTCCCGCACAAAACTTCCCTCGGGATCGTGGGAAAGCGAGAAAAGAGAGAGGGTGAAGGCCCCGGCCGGATATTATAAGGCGAACTACGCGAGAACGCGTACGCCGCAGGTGCGCGGCTTTCTTGCGAAGCATTCCGCGATCCTCTTTCCTTTTTTCAAGGATTTGCCGCACTTTTTGTCATGTAAACGAGTGTATACTAGGAACTACGATTTACCCTTCGATTTCTTGATTATTTCTTCCAGTTCGATAAAAAAGAGGTACCGTGTGATTTTTCTTTTAAGAATTTGAAGGTGGCAGATCGTTCGATCTAATGAATCTAATAAAGGTACGTAAAAATGTTTTTAGACATCTAAACTGATAAGGTTTCATTAGTACTGGTACACTGTCTTCATCAGGATTAAACAAATTTTAGAAAACTTACAAGAAGTAATATACAAAAAATTGGTTGTATGTTCAAACGTTATTTTAAAGTTTTATAGAAATTAAAATTGAAAATTGTTGAGTGTACTCAACAAGTGTATTTACTGTGCAAGATTAATTCACATTATTAATTTTTAATTTTCGTTATACTAGTCGTCAATTAAATAGAAATTATCAGATCTTATCATAAAGCTTTAAAATCGTATTTCAACATATAATTTCATTTTTTACGTTACTTATAGTACGAAGGTTGTTGAGCTACTGAAACCCACTTAAATGTTTATTGTTGTTCAGGATGAAACTGGACAAATTAGGTATGGCAACTCATCGACCGATCGCTCCCCGTTTATTTTCCAAACAACAAAAAGAAAACAACCCCGTATAAAATTTCGCAACGAGCGCGCCACCCCCGCGATGAAAATGAAAGGTAAACACGTCGGCCTCCTTTTTCGGGCGCGCGTTTTTCCCCAACAGGCTTGCGAAGCTCCCCTCTTTTTTTGCCCTTTCCTTTCTTTTTCTCCGCTCGATGCGCCGCGAGCTTGCAGCGCGGCTGGTCGCTTTCATTTCTCACGCGGCGAGAAATCGCCCGTTTCTGCCGGACTGCCTACACACCCCCTTTGTGCGCGCCCGTACGCAGGCGGCCGATCGCGCGGACGCAGTGATTGACGGAGCGGAACTAACGCGCGTATCTCTGTCCGGCGGATTCCCCGCGTTACATTCCGGAATCGTATACGTGTGCGGGCGTCGCGCCAGCGGGGGAATTCCCGGCGCATTTCTTTCCGGATTCTTCGCCTGCGCTCTTTTAATTCCTGCCGCGTGCACCCCGAGGGCTCCTTCGCCGCTGTATTTACGGAGTCGTGAACTCCAATGGAGAGCTTGCAGCGAAAGCTCCCGCGCCTCGTGTCGCGAGAATTATATGGAATTCCGGGCGTGCCGCTCCGCGCCCCTGCGAATAATGCGCGCAATTAAATTTGAACTTTTCATAAATTTCTGGGAATTAGCCAGAGTCGGTGAGATCGATAATTTTGTACCAATTGTAGGATGAGAGTAATTTCTTGCCGTTAAAATTGCGTTAAAAAACGTTATTGGATGATGGCTTACATTGGTAAATTTTACAAAAAAATTATTAGAATTTTTATCTGAATCTTAGATGATATGAAAAGCTCTGTAAAAATTGCGAAAAATTTCCGATAAAAGTTACAGAGCTTTTCAAGTAAAAATTGTGGAGCTTTTCTTGTAAAAATGTACAGATCTTCTCGTAAGTCAGCAAGATTTAGATAAAAATTATAGTGATTTTATAATATTGTAAACAATTTTTCCGATAAGCTTCACTGTAATTTGTATTGGAAAATTCTTCCAATGTACGATCCCAGTAATCGCGCATTTCTCGTAATGGAAATGAAGCAACCCGCAGAAATAAATTCCAGTTGAAATTCTGCCTTATTATAAGTTAATAAATAATCTAGCTGCGTCGTAAATATTCCTCGAGTGCACGAAGAGGAAGCCCCCGCACTTTTTACCCGCGTCCAAAGGAAAGAATGCACCTCCTTCGCTGGCAAGTTAATTAAACGCGGATGGAAGTTAATTTAACGAAGAGAGAAAAAAGGAAAATTTTTACAAAGTAATTTGCGCGGCTCACCTCTCCCGGCGCTGGGAGATAACACCGTCGTATAGAAACTCGGAGGCGTTCTTTTTAAAATCGACCCTCGCCGGCGCCGAGGTAATTTTTCCCGTCCGATAAGGCGGACGCCGAAAATAAAGCGACTTTTCGTGAAAATTGATGCTCGAGGATCCTTAAACGCGGAGAGGACACTCGCGTCAGAGCGTCTAATCGCTCGGAGTGCGTGGGTGGCGAGACCGAGTCTCGTTGACGCGGGAGCGACGCTCTTTAAAAAGTGCTCCAGTGGTCTCCAGGGTGCGCGGGTGGACTTGATGAGAAAAAGGTTAATTGACATCGGGATTGCTACCTTTTTTTATCCAAGACGATGCTGTTTTGTCAACTCGCTTCCACCATTTCTCTCGTTCTAGGGGCGATTTATCATTTTTCGTGCAATCAGGTTAATTGCATCATTAGTTAAGTTTAAAGCATCATCGAGTGTGACATTTTGGTATAACAGTATATTAGGGAATATTGAAAAGTAATGTATTATTAATGCTGTTTTGTCGAATTATCTGATGGAAATTGTAATCAGCGATGCAAACATCATCACCCCCGATCACATTACAGATGTGCAATTACTCGTGAGAGAAAGCTCATAACATCCATACGTCTATTTATCTCATTAGCATAAAATTAAAAGTAATTTATTATCTATATTATCACCCGCCATTAGAGGTCAAAGTTTATTCCTTTAAATATAAACCCGTACATCAAGAGCTACCTTTTTCATTGAAAAACATATATGAACAACTACCTCCGCAACGTAGTTCATCGAAATAAAAGAGTCGAGTGAAATTTCAATAAAAACAATTAGAATAAAACGCATCATCGCGACGGGATTTAATTAATAATTTCGCAATCATTTAAATTTCTGATTAACGAAGCGCAATTGATTTTACGTCATTGACATGCAGCAGTGCGTTTGTGAACAATCTAATTCCCGACTGGAGCGAATTCGAACGCGTGTTATTCCCATCTCGCTCCGCGGATTGTGCAAACCCCCGCGTATGCCATTGAATTAACGAGCCCGCGCCCCGCCCCCGCGCGAGCTTTACAGGGTTTCTTTTACAGTCGCGAGTATCGCGGATCGAGCCTCCTAAAAAAAAAAGAAGAATAATGCGGTATTGGCACACGCCAATTATCGACTAACGCTAATTGCCGGGTGAGCTTTGTTGGCCGGGGTATAAATGTATAACGTAAGAGCTATTTACCTTCAGCGATGCCATGTCGGACACGGACCGATGAGTTTGAATTGTTTCCAATTGATCTAGACACCAATCAAGTTCCTCCATTGTCTCGACAGCGAGCTTCATGTAGGGCTCCTCTGCAAGCATCGGAAGGGGAATTAAATCATAGACTTTTTTTTTTGTTCGCGCAGGAGTTTTGTCGAGTTGCGTTTCCTTCTCGACGCTTTTTTTTGCGATGAGGAAAAATGAAACGCGCGGCCGCTTCAATTAGCGGTGAAGGAAATACTCGAGTCGGGGCTTTCCGATGTTTTTGTTGAATTATGCGCGGATGCAGATGCGTGGCTGTGATTTCAATTTTTAATTGAGCTTGCGAGTGTGTACTTTTTCGATTGATTTTTTTTCTTCGTCTCTTTTTTTTATATATTTATCGCGAAATATCTTGAAGATTAATGTGAATGGAAAGCACTTGCTCTCATGGACATTCTTCCGAATTTCTCCGATGAAAGAATAAAACATTACCAGGCTATCATTCATTCGCGTGTGATAGTAATTTAGTCGATGATCTGGCATCCGGTAATATTTCGTTTGCATGAGATATTCATGCTTTATTGGCTAGCATTAGTATTTTATGAATCGTTTTGAAATAAAAATTGTAAATGTGTCTCAACGAAAACTGCGTATTGAACTTTAATAATTCATATGAAGTTTTTTGCAGTATGAGAGGAATTCATGTCAAATTATCTCTTAAATTGCTATTTTATTATAAAAATTATATTAAAATTTATAAAGCTGATATTAAAAAGAAATTGTTTAAAAAATTATTTTTGTAATTTTAAAAGATCTTTTTAATAACTTCATTAAACCAACTGAACGTTTTATTTCTTTCATTCAATAAAAAAATGTAAAAATCATATAACCATTCGATCGATCGTTAAGTAAAAGGCACTTTTATTCGCCGTTCCACTCGAATTAATATACGCAGCCCGGCATTGAAAAATGCCTTCAATTAGAAAATCGAATAGACCGTCTAGAAGCGACAATTCAGTCCGTCGATAAAAATATAATCGAATTGCCAGACGCGAAAGGAATCGCTAATAATGGAACAGCCGAAGCAACGCTCGCTCCTGCCATTTCATTAATTTTCAAAGGCAAAAAGTGTGCCAGTCGTGAAAAAAAGGAAATGGAAATGCAGAAATATAGTTATTGCGTTACCTCCTGGGGCAAGGATCCGTGGTTGCGGCGTACTGCTGCCTTGGGCACCGCTACTTCTCCTCGATCTTCGTTTGACACAAAAATGCAAATGTCGTTATTAAAGGTTAAATTTTAAAGTTTAAAAACATTCCATGAGAAATATTTTTTGTTAGATGTATCTTTCGAGGGGTAATTCGTAATTTCTTTCTAACATAGAAGTATACTTCAATGTTATAAAAATTAAAGAACGCAGTAAACTCCGAAAAAACTCTTCGGTTATTCATTGTAATTATAGTAACATTTGATTAAAATTATTAAAAGAATTCAATCGGTTAACTGGTAATTAATCAATTACACGTATAGTCTACTCAAAATGTTTAAAACCCCGTAGGTCTTGGTGACTTATACATATATGCCAGTGAAACAGCAAACCCGTAAACGAGTGTGATGTTTCAGAATCCCCCTAGTGGAAAATGTACCAAGTGATACACAATACACTGTATCTATAGGTCCAAGCGCGTTTTAATTTAAATGAGTGTTCACCGAGTGAAATAATCGATGTAAATGACTCGAACGTTCAATGGACTTTCAATGCCCATATGTAGAGATTCGAATCAGTGAAACAAAATTTAATTTGTCATTTTTTATTTTAAACCAGTTGCATAAATCTATAACACCAGAAGCATACATTTAACTGTTCTTAAATTTTTTTGTTTTAGTAATATCGTAAGAATATTCAGATTTCTCATCTTAGAATGCAAACGAATGAATTATTCCGCGAGTGGAAAAGAGACAAGGTCTCTGTTACGAAAACTATAAAAGTAGATTCTTTACAATTGTTATTAATTACATTTCGAAAAGTCGATTGTTATAACTTCAAGGCGATAAACTGATTAACAAGTGTATCAAAAAGCCTTTTATTTAAAATTGGTTTGCGATTGTATGTTACGAATAACCTCTCGAATTTCACGAAGTTTTCACAATGTACCTTTTGTAACCAAATCACACGTTAGAAAACTTCGTTACGTACACTAGAATCTAGGCTTGACTAGAGAGTAAAGCAAAGACCGGACGTTGTAGCAAAGTTGTATTATGAAATATCGGCTTTCGGCGAGGCAATTTACTCGGTGCAAATTTTGCACGGTTCCGCTCGAGCATGGTGCCCTTTTACAATTAGGGCCGGAGATCAATTATGCACATTTAATGCAGGATGATTAATATTCTAGTAAAATTGCTCGTTCAGTCGTGAAAATTACTCTCTTGCTTACTTTGAGATTCCAGCGGTTCGTTGTGAACAAATCACGTAAAGGCGTAACTTAATTCTTTGCGGAAATTTGCTTATTAAAGTTCGAAATATTCATCAAGTAGAAAAAGTGAATTGAAGAAAAAAAATTCATGAAAACTTGCGTTTTAATTTCAAGTTTAAAAAGTAACTAATTGCAACGAGTTTAGTATAGAATATCAATTTTTAAATATTGATCGATCGTAAGTACGAGCTTCACTGGAACAAAGTTACGTTACACCCTTATATAAAACTTTTTAAATACTTAAAGGTACGAAAATACTCCGGCAAAGTCTTTAAAAAGAATCTATACTACATTCGCACGATTCAACTCCTCAATTTTGCAAGATAAAACTTTAGAATTTAAATTCCTTTTTACTCCTACAAACGAAAAAAGTGCAAATGTTGAACTTTCCAAATGACGTATTTCTTTCATTATGTGAAAAATTTTACTCATTAACGGGAACAAATACAATTATAAGGTCAAAATTATAAAAACTTTTACGCCACCCGACACAATTAAGTTATTATTTATATTTTAAAGACAAATAAACTTTTGTAGAAATTAATGATCAGCAATTTTTAATTAAACTGTTGTTGAATCAAGATCTGAATATTTGTTAAATATAAAATTTTCAATCATATTAACTCATCAAATATAAATTATCGTGAAAAAGTTGACTCTTACAAAAGTAAACAATTGCACGTCATTTATATTCGAAATATTTTACAATTATCAAAACTGAATCGTGAGAACATAGCTGTTAATTCCTAAGTCCTTAACATAAATAAAAGAAAATAATGCGGTGCGTTACTTACTTGTTCGTCGGTACATTAGTGAGAGAAAGGAAGTTGTTTCTAACCGAGCGCAGAGACGCAAGTATTTGTGCGAAGGGCGTAACGATGAGGTCCTCCCCGTGACTGCAATTAAAATAAGGGCTCTAATAAGCACAAAATCTTCGTTGATCAACGCCGAGCGCTTGCTCGAGGCAAACTAGAGAGGGGGGGAGAGTCTGCTCGAAATTAGCTTTCCACGTTAATAAGAGGCTGCTGGAGTGGGGCTATAATACGGGTTTCGTGGCTAAGTGGGATGCTCTCACTACATGCAGGTACAAATTTTAACTTGTGCCTAATCTTAATAGTCATCCCGGGTGCACTACGGGACGTTTCTCTAATGTATCTAATGTTAGGTCGTATATACACACACACTGGTTGGATTTATTTATGCAGGTCAGGTGATGTTTTCTGCGGATTTTTCTTTCTCTACTAAATAGTGCTGATAGTGTGAGCTCGGCTTATGTATTAAACGGATCGTAGGATGCCATGTTTTCCTTTTATTGGTTAGAAACTCCGAAATTTAGCTTCACTACGATGTTCTATTTTTTTTTCTATAACCTTTGGCTTGTTTTCGCTAGAAGATGATTGCGCACTCAAATAACGAAAGATGGTAATTAATAATGTATTTGGCTCTTGATAAAGTGACCATGCAGTAGCGCTTTCCGCCTCATTTGAATACAAGCTCAAAGTGTGTACTATATATACAAGTGATTATTAGAATTCCAATCTAAAGATGATTTTATACATGAAAGGGTAATTGTTAGTGGAGTTCACAACTTTATTAATATAGTGTTCTTCCGGTATGCTGACTATCAAACACTAAAATCTAGTCTACTCTAAATTGTCTGCACATATATACAATAATGGTTTGATGTTTGAATATTAATGAAAATCGTTGGCATGGTTAAGTAATAAATGTTTCGCTTAATCTTAGGGTACGATAATTTAAGCATAACACATAATATGAAGGTATCCACATAGAACATGAATATTTAAAAGATGTAACAATTACTATCATTTATTTTTATTGTTTAAATTTACCTTTAAAGTTACCTTTTATACTAAATTGTTTTAGGAAAATCTTTACGCGAAAAATCAATTCTTGGAAAACTAGAGAAAGTAGGTAAAAATTCTTGAAAAGTTTTCGTCGCTTTATAGCTTGATAACCTCATCGATATGTTGTACACTCGCGAGCTCACTTTTCTCCAAGGGATCGGAAATTTCATTTTTCTCACCTTACTGAGCTCTTCGACGAAAATCCGTGATACGTCCTATCGCTTGAGAGCTTTTTGATCCCCTTTACGTTTCACTTCGACTCAATAATGTTTCACCTGCTAGTTTTCAATTGTAAACGCACGGAGCTTATTTATTTAGGCTATTATATTAGCTTATTTTTTAATTTATTATTAACATTGAGTACAATTGCAACAGTGACTTTACGTTAAAAATAATTAGATGTATTATTTCGTTTTTTAATTTAACGTTTAATAGAAAATGCCGATTCTACTCTACAATTTTCACATTTCCTACTTTAGCGAAGTAGCGTTTATTTCAAAAGTGTAGTGTACGTTACATTGTACCGCGAGGCCCGAGCGCGCTTTCAACTTTTACAGCGCCATGAGCGAAATAGACAAGTCACTTTAACTGATTGCCACGGCGTAAAAGTTTTAATTTCTGAAAATTTGCGGAGGTAAAAGAACTTTCTCGAAAATTAATTACAAGCTGTTCGAGCCTCGAACTTTTCGCCGACCTCGCCTCGTTGCCTTCCGATCCGCCTCAAAGTAACGCCGGTGTGTACTTTTTATTATTATTTTTTTTAATTAAAGAAATCTCCATAGCCACCTACTCCACCTCGGAGTTCATTTTCAGATTAAAGCGAATACCACGCGTGCGACACAGCAGTGGGCCAATCCGCGACCCATCGGCGGAGCTCTTACCTCGCGTGTAATTACGTGCGCGCAGCCCGTACAACGGATTTACATCGGGGCGTCCCGTTAATTAGCAGGTGGCGCATCGCCGGGCCCCCTTTAAAATAACGACGCCGGCTTAATTGTGCACTCGGATTATGCGAGCTGCGCGCGCCGTCTTCAAACGTCCTCGAGTCCGTTAAACGCGGCAATTTCTCCGAGTGGCCCTCGTTTGCTCGGCCGCCCAGGAGATCTGCATATCCGCGCGTCTCTTTTCCTCCGCCTCTCGCGAAACGCTTACTTTTTCCAGAGAAAGAGAGGGACAGATGGGTAGCATTTACAGAAGGAGGAAGCGAGAGAGAGAGAAAGAGATGGAGAAAAGTAGAAGAAGAAGAGAGAGAGAGGCACTGGGTTACGTCGCTGTTTCCTGCAGCGCGACATTAAAGATTCATCGCTCGCGTAATGTAAACTTTTTCGAGTAATGCAAGATTTTTCGAGCGTCGAATTACCGGTAACCATTTTTCCCCCCGGTATAATGCTAAAAATTGCCAAGCGAAGGTAAAACCGCAATTCGCTCTCTCCTTAATAAAAACGCCCGCTAGTTCCCCTATTTTATGATTATACGCACTAAAACTTTATTCCGTATTCCTCGTAAATTGATGCGATGGATAGCAGGGGGGGTGGATTCTAAGACGTGCGTGATACTAAATTCTTTCAATAAAATTTTTTATCGCCCACCGTAATACAATGACGTCGCACCTTTTCTCTTTTGTACATAATATAAAAAAAAGGTGAAAAAGCGATTTTGTTGTCCTCCGGCAACGACGTGCCGGTCTCGTTATACTTGTTTAGAAAGCAGTGGAAACTACTTACGCGGAAGATACGCGGACTGCTATATATATGCAATTCACTTAGAAATATATTTGAAATCCAAATAGACCGAAGCATTTGCATTTATTTTACGTAGAAACGATTGTATTACCCCACTGTGTACTCGAGCTCAGTTAGTACAAATAATTATCTCGTTACGCGGTAAGCGCTGCAGCGTAGTCCGAGAGCTTCTGAAGCGAGAGACAGAGATAGAGAGATAGATAGACAGATAGAGAGCGAAAGAGAGAAGGAGAGAGAGAAGAGAGAGAGAGAGAGAGACAGAGAGAGAGAGAGAGGCGAAGACGCTCGCGACTGAATCGATAGCGTCGCGCGTCGCCGGCTGGATGCACGCGTAGGTAGACCGGGGGTGCACGTCACGAGCTACGTGTACACAGATATATACATGCATTTTGTGCCCCGGCGCTTTTCGAAACGTCGCGCGGGATCCGCGCCTGCGCCCCTTGTTTACAGTGGCTCCTTGCTCCCGGCTAAATTTGGATTTTCCGCGTGGTTGGCAATGTCTTGGCCCGCGCTCTTGCCGCGTTGCTTGCATGTATACATGCCGTGCGCGCAGCCTGCACATCGCGCCCGCAGGAAACTCGCGGCTTGTTTGCACTTTTCGTTATTTGACTATATCACGGAAATGGGAACTTTGCCCGGTAAATATTTAAGCGCGGTGTAACGCGAGACAAATTTCTTTTTCCTTTCAGGAGCACATTGAGTCTGCGTTTCTTATTTTTCGATGGAGGCTTTAGATTGGGGAGGATTACAAAGTTTCAGCCGATTGATTTAAATTTCTTTTGAATATAGCTTTAAAATGTGTGTATTTAATGATGTTACGTTGACTAAGCGAAATTATTTATTTAGCTTACTTTTAATCTAGCGACGTTACTGAGGTTTAAGTAGTAACGGACGAGTACGGTAGGACGGGCTATTATATTTTTCGGGGAGGATTACAAAGTTTCAGTCGATTGATTTAAATTACTTTTGAATATAGCTTTAAAATTTGTGTATTTAGTGATGTTACGTTGACTAAGCGTAATGATTTATTTAGCTTACCTTTATCTAGTGAGTTACTGCGGTTTAAGTAGTAACGGACGAGTACGGTAAGACGGGCTATTTTATTCTTCTCAGGGAGTATTACAAAGTTTCGGCTGATTGATTTCAATTTCTCTTGAATATAGCTTTAAAATTTGTGTATTTAATGATGTTAAGTTGACTAAGAGAAATGATTTATTTACCTTACTTTTAATCTAGTGACGTTACTGCGGTTTAAGTAGTAACAACCGAGTACGGTAAGACGGACTTTTTTTTTCAAAGGATTGCTTAACTCTTTTTCTTTTCTTTAGTAGTGTTAATTTAATTTTAATGAAATAATTATTTATTCATTTTATACGTATTTTATTTGTATATTTTAATTTATATTAAACCCACTGAACATAGAACGGTGTATGTCATTTTATAACTAATTTAAAGTATAAAACTGCAATCCAAGACTTGAGATAATTTAATTTAGTTTATGAAAGCGATAAAAAAAACTTCGTAATCACATTTACGATTATTTACGAGACGAGACGTTGACGCCCGCAAATTTCTTTAACATCTAAAGATAGACGCGAAATGAAATGACCTTTGAGTCTACTCTGAAGGGAAACATAGCGTAGAAAAAAAAGAGAAGTTTTGAATGAAAGTTGGAAACTAAACTCTTTAAAGCGATGACCTCGTTCCCCATTTTTTGATGTTGTTCGTGTCGGGTGTGTTTGAATTGCTACGTCTTCCCTTTATTCCTCGTTTGCTCACGCTTACTTATTTAAGCCTCCTCGCCGTATCTTTTATGCTTTCATTGTTTCGCCCAATGCTCGTGGCCATTCATCGTGACTGTCTACTTTGGATAGGAAATGGAGAATTCAAATTTCGATTTTGCCATGAGTTAGTAACTTGATATTAATGTATCACTGTCTTAGAAACGTATAAAAGGATACTACGAATGAATGTTTTCGAATAACATTTTTAGATTATCCTGTGTACAGTGGCGAGTATAAATTTCATTAACCTAATTAACGCGGAAACACAACAATCGTAATATTTTGTAAATTAACCCATTTCATCATTAATTTACATTATAGTATTTGAAAATGTGCAATTTGATATCAACGTTATTTAATATTACTTAACAGACGCTATTATCAATATTTTGAGTTCAGTATCCATTCGCGACCTCACCGAGTACTGCGCAAAAGAGTTTTTTAAAAAAAATTCCAATGCAGGTATGATGAATTCCGAGTTCAGCAAAGAACTCCATCAGGAGCGGATATCCCCGTATCCGATGAAACGAGGTGGCGCGGAGTAAAATACATCCACGCGGCTCTCACACGGCAAATCCGACGGGCGTATTTTTAGCGTCATTTTCGTCCATGAGGGCATGAAACTTCGAGGATACGTATTTGCGTATTTGTGCCGAATCCCCAAAGGGTAACTGGGCTGAAATTTGCATGCGCCTCTCATTGAGAGTGGCGCGAATTTACGAGTTTGTCTCCTTTTCACTTCCGTCGTACCCTTGCCTTGCGCGGCCCACCTAATAACGTGCTCTTTGACGTGTACCCCAGTCGTACGCCTACAAATTGGACCGTTCGGCTCGCTCATCCCCTTTAGCACTATTACACACGTCTGCGAAGGACCCTGCGAATTTCGCGCGGTCCCTCATCCGTCAAGTCGGGCCGACGAAACTTTTTTTTCTCACGACCCTATTTTGCACTTCGTCATCCGTCTCTCCGCAAGCGGAAAAAAATGAACTGCTGATTCAACATTTTGCACAGCAAATTTAGCAGTAAAATCACAAATTTATTTTACTTTCTTAAGTATCTGCAGAAACCGCATTAAAAAAATGTAATATTAGTTTCTTTTTAGAAATATATAAAATTTATGTTTTAGATATGTAAGATCGGTATTATGATTGGAATAATCTGTTCCTTCAATTTTTTATTTTTACTGTGAGAAATCTTCACTGATTTTACTATTTTTACTTTTCTACTCCATTACATTTTACTACTGTGAAACAGTTAAATTTTCTGTTTACTTTTAAAAAATTAAAACGATTTACAAAAAGGGTGTTGTTATACTAGACTACGTTCTCACAGACTTAAATTTTTTCACGAGACCTTATTTAAACTCGACTCCTCAAAGCAAAATCAACATTTCAATCTCTCTTTTATCCCATCTAAGAAATTTTCAATCTTTAATAGGAAATAACGGAAAATCCAACGCGAATCCCGCTTGAAATCGCGAGGATAAAAGTGAAGTCTTGATCGAGATTATCGCGAGTGCGTGCGAGCAAAGTCGCCGCTTTCCCGCTGAAGCACCGTCGGTTAAATTTTAATCCGCCGCTCCGTCTTTCGACGCGCGCAAAGCTCCTGGGTACGAGGGGTATACGCGTAGCGCGCGGCCGGCACGGAAAGCCCCTTTAATGGGCCGCGCGCGCCGACCTTTTAGCGCTGATTACGCGCCGGTCGTGTACACACCCGCGCGCTGCACGGGAGAGCCGCCGCGATTGATTGGGCGCCTTTACGTTCCGCGAGCCGGATGCCGCACGCGCCCCGCGAGGGCCGCCCTTAATTAAGTCCTTTGTATTTGACGCCGCGGAAGTTTTTAGCCAAAATTTCACCCGGCCGCTTTGCGGAATTATTGCCTTTGTACTGCGGCCCGGATTTTCAAGCGGGAAGGGCTTATCGCGTGGAAAAGTTGCCTCGTCGCTGCTTGGAGGTGAGCAGGTGGGATGGGCATGTGTGTGTGTGCATTTTATGCGAACTTTTGCTGTTTACCGAACTTGGGCGCGAGTTTCTACGTTTGACCGACGTATCGAGCTGTTCTCCGTTGGGAATTTTAAAAAGTTCAATGCGAAGTATACTGCGGTTGGTGTTTTGATCGACGTTATTGTTTTATTAAAGTTTCGAGAAAAGTAACAGTACTATTATTTACTTGAAAAGTATGAGAAATGTTACAATTTTTATTGCATTGACGTTCATTTAATTTGTAGGAAATTAAAAATAATAGAGGAAAAACTAAAATGATTTATTTAGCTTATTTTTAATCTAGCGACGTTACTGCGGTTTAAGTAGTAACTGACGAGTACGGCAAGACGGGCTATTATATTTTTCAGGGAGGATTACAATGTTTCGGCTGATTGATTTTAATTTCTTTTGAATATAGCTTTAAAATTTGTGTATTTAATGATGTTAAGTTGACTAAGAGAAATGATTTGTTTAGCTTACTTTTAATCTAGCGACGTTACTGCGGTTTAAGTAGTAACGGACGAGTACGGTAAGACGGGCTATTTTATTTTTCGGGGAGGATTGCAAAATTATACGTATTTTATTTGTATATTTGAATTTATATTATACCCACTTAATTTAATAAAAAATAATAGAGGAAAAACTATTATAAATTTTTGCAAGGATTATAGTTCTTTTTCTCATATTTCCAATGTGCTCCGCATCTTAAATAATTTATAGCAAATTTTTCTCAGTGTACGACTGTAATTACATTTTAAATTTTTATAGAATTGTTTATTTCTAAAAATATCTTTTACAGTTGAAAAGAAAAATTTTTTTGTGGTATTTTGTCAATACATTTAATAGAACTTAGTGTACTAACCTTTCTTTTACGAAAAAAAATCAATTTGACTAAAAGCAGGGCGCTTTTTACTTTATATTTGTTATATGCACTGAAAACAATAATAGAAATAACAACAGAACTACATTTTTTTGAAAGCGACATACGCACATGTTATGTTTATATACAAATATTGAATAAAGGCGAATAAATATACCGTGAATGCAGTAAAGCGTAGTTAAATTTAATCATAAAAAAACCGGAATAATACCAATCTCTAAATTCATCAACAAGTCACGTCTACTACCTACTTCGATATTTTATCACGAAAATAATATTTTTCCACTCATCAACTCCGGTGAAAGGAAAAAACATTTTTAACGATTTCTCCAGAGTAGTACATTTCACATTGTTCCATTTCAGTGTTTACCAAGCAGCATTATTGCAGCACTACATCAGGAGCCCCGTCGAGCGAGCAAACAGCATCCCGCTCTCAAGCCCTCGAGTCACAGAGGCAAAGCGAACTCGCGGCAACTCCGTCAAAGCCTCCCCAGTCGCTCGCCTTTCGCCGCCTAATTTTTCGCGCGCGGGCATTTACAGCGCGCCGCGCGTTACACAGGGCGCAGACGCGTGTCGATAGCCTCGTTCCCGCTTCGATTGCCGGGGGGGTGACGCACACGCGAGCGCAGCCGAATCGATGCACGTCGCGCCGGAGCGGGATTCCGCGTCGCGGGGGGTGGGGAAGGGCGCGAAGGCCCCGTGTGCCAAGGCCGCCGCGCGGCCGACCTACACCCACACGAGTACACGCGATCGACGCGCCTGCCCTTCTCCTCGGCCGGGAAAAAAAAGTCTAATCCCGCCGAGGATTTTCGGCTCTCGGCGCGGGAGGAGGCCGAGCGCGTGACCAAAATGCCCCGGTAGCTGCGAGGCCCACCTGTGGGGTGTACCGTCGCGCGAATGCTTAATGGGGTTCTGCGCTGCGGGGGCGAGTTTTTTCGCCCGGCGGAGGAAAGAAAATAACGCGCGTACAGGCTGGTCGGCGATTTTTTTTTTTTATTCTTTTAGCGTGCGTTACTCGATTATGACCGGAATTTCGTTCGACCGAGCGCGGCGTAAAAAAAAAACGGAGGAATAAAGGCTTTTTTTTCGTGCGGAGGTATGGCGAAAGTTACGTGCGTAAAAATAACTTGCGAACTTTTAATTGAATTTAAATGAAGTACTTCAATGCGCGCAGTCGAGATTTTGATTGAGTTTGTACTTCGCTGATTACTGGAGGTCGATATTTTAACTACCGCGCTCGCGGAAAGGAAAATAAGTAATATGAACTTTTATAACCAGTTTTGCATTGTGCAGCAATTATTTGTTGAATGTATTTTGATTTCTCGAATTTATGTAACGAATCGGCTGTTATTTGTTAATGTGATCCGTAAAATTTGCATAAGTAGAATAATAAACTTTTTATTGTGTTGTGAAATGTTTTAAAAGGTATTTTAGTCGGGCAAACTTTTAAAATTTATTATGTACATTATTTAATAAATTCAATATTTCAACATTTTCTTAGAAGATTAAAATCAATTTTAATTTAAAGTTTCAATGAAACAAAATATTGACAATTTTACTGTATTGAATTATTATAAGATTTTCCAACCATATCAAACTTGAATGAGAAAATGTATGTATCAGAATTAAATTGAATATGAATTTCACTTATTTAATCAGTTTGACACTAACCATTCGAAACGGTACTTCATTTAATAATATTCATATTACATTTATAAATAATACGTTAAAATAATTACAATAATGAGACTCTGGAATTATGTTATAAATACCAATTATTTTATAAATACCAGAAAATACACTCATTTTTTCGTTAAAATAATATTCATTAATTCACATAAATTACAGAGATTTAAAAAAAAATTATAGATCTGAAAACCCGCGCCTTCGCACTTTAAGTCGATACATCCCGAGTACGGTAAGACACCCCTCTCAAACTTTCCTCCAAGCTTAAAAAAATTTACTAAAGAGTTATGCCCGTCCGAATTTATACAAATTATTTTATAAATACCAGAAAATACATTAATTCGTAAATTGACGCATGATAATTTCACAAAAAATTATAGAACTGAAAACCGGCGCTTTCGCACTTTAAGTAGATACAGACCGAGTACGGTAAGACATCCCTCGCAAACTTATATCATGCCCGTCCGCATTTATAAAAATTATTTTATAAATAGCAGAAAATACACTCATTTTTTAGTTAAAATAATATTCATTAATTCACATAAATTACAGAGACTTAAAAAAAAAAAGAAATTATAGAACTGAAAACTCGCGCCTTCGCAATTTAAGTAGATACAGTCCGAGGTTGGTAAGACATCTCTCGCAAACTTTCTTTCGAGCTTAAAAAAATTTACTATAGAGTTATGCCCGACCGCATTTATACAAATTATTTTATAAATACCAGAAAATACATTAATTCACAAATTAACGCATAATAATTTTCCAAAAAATTATAGAACTGAAAACCCGCGCGTTCGCACTTTAAGTAGATACAGACCGAGTACGGTAAGACATCCCTCGCAAACTTTCCTCCAAGCTTAAAAAAACTTACTGAAGAGTTATCATGTTCGTCCGCATTTATTATCACGATTTAAAAATAGCTTAACAACTTCTCTCCAAGAAATTTTCTTCGTCCCTCATACCAACCGCCAACGCAGTCTCCTCTCCGCCACTGTACCCTCCGGCGACCTCTACCCCGTCGCTCTTCTTTTCGACACCTGGTACGAGAAAGAGGCATACCGAAAAATCGATAATCAGTGTCTAGAACGCGGCCTCGGCCCTAGCACGTCGTGATCCGCAATCATCAGGCATATAGGGGAATCAGCGCCCGGCGGTGTGTCTGCAGCCGTAATCAGCCCAATCAATCTAAGAGTGGGAGCTCGTAATTTCTCGGTAGTTTTCGTCGACGCGCGCCCGGGGACACGTCGTCGGCGTATTATACGTACGGGTCCGCGCGAGCCCCCGGGAGGGCGGCTCTATTATTCGATACACGCGGCTGCAGCCGCCTCGTCGCCGTCCTAACGAGGTTTGATCGCAGGGCCGCGCGCCTGGTAATCTCCGGTGCAGCCGGGACGGAAAATCGCGTTAGCAGCCGTCTGCGGGGCCGGTCCGCCCTCTCCCCCCCTCGCTCTGCAATTTACGGCAATACGGAGCTCAGGCGTGCTCGTAACGGTCGGCGTCGTTGGTATCTCTCCTTTTTTTTCGCGCCGCTGAAGAGGCGGAGGCGGGGGAGGACGAGAGGGTGGGAAAGACAATCGGTTAGGGGGAGGCGAGACGGGCGAAAGGAGCTCCTCGCTTTATCGCGCATTTCCGCAGGCCCGATGAGCTTTATACGGTTATTGCCTTCCATTATGAGGCCGCTTTGCAGCGGCAGACGCGCCGAGAGGCGAGGATACGACGCCCGGCCGCCGGGATATATCCTTTTAGACCGCCTCCCTGTACTTTGTTACTCTCGGGAAGCCGATCAGTTTTATAACGTCTGGAGTTTCAACTCTTTTTATTAAGTTGGCCGACTTTATTCACTTGGCGAGCGCCGAGTGCCGTTAAAAGTGGTATCCTCCAGAAGCTGGTAATGGCTCTTCCGCGAATATTTTTATTTCGGTAATAAAAAGGGATTTATTACTTTCATTAGGTTTGACATTCGAATTGTATGTTTATGCATTTTTATATTATATTTTTTTCTGTTTCCTTGTGAAGGTTCCTGTTTCAATAGCGAGATATGTATTAAATAATTTTAAGCGCGCAGGTGAGTATTTTTATTTTTGTCGCAGTAATTTTTTATCTCTAGGAATTTATTTTATCAATGACATTGTTTTATTAATAACCTTTATTTGATTTTAGCAACAAAATGAAATTTTAACGACGAATGGAATTATTTTCTAAAAGCTCTGAAACACCATGTCACCAAAATATTTCCATTTTGTTATTAATAATAATAATGAATTTTACGATTTCCATCAAACACAGTTCTGCAAACAATAAAATGAAATAAAAATTACAGAAATAATAGAACGGAAAAGCTTTTCAAAGTAAATGTAGCAGCATCAAATCAATTTGACCGTCTGTTTACAGAATGTCGGCAAATATTACGCGCGCGTTCACATGGTGAAACAACGCTTTTACCAAATTTTTCAATATACCGTTAATTAAAGTGTATATGTATTTCTCCGGCGCTGCCAATTATTCGATTCGCGCCTGGATGAACGCAAAAATATCTGATTACCGAACGCAAAAATAACCGATTAAATCTTTAAACGTCCGAGCTTTAATTTGTCGCTCGCCGACGCAACAAAAAAAGAGAACCGTATCTCGAGCTTCAATAATTTAATCTTTTCGCTACGTAATGCGAAGTAATTTTGTCGGAATTTCGGTATTCTTTCCCTTTACGGTGCATATAAGTTCGCCCTCCCGTCAGTTATCTAGAAGTAGTAACCATCAATATCCCGCTTAATGAGCGCCAATACCGCCCACACACCCAATCAAAGTAATTTACCGTGAGTCAAAGTTAGCGTTCGGTCATATCTAACGACATAATTTCGATCTCGTTAATTATAGAACTTCGTTATTTCGACAAAAAGCTTATTCTTTATTTATCGATCGAAATCGCATCTATTCACTTCAACGATTTACGAAAAAAAATCTTACTGTTCGTAAATCACGAGAAAATATGAGGCTATCGTCTTTATGACACTGTGCTTTCTCACAGCGATCATTACAAAAAAAAGGTGCCTGTAACGGAAATTTAATATCAAATACTAATAATAAAACATAAGATGTCGATAAGCCAACGAAATTTTTGATTATTTTTTAAATGATTTATATTTAAAATCTAAAATGAACTAGAAAAATCTCTAAAAAATTTCAAGCGAACTCATGATAATTTATTGAATTCTGTGTGCAAAATTTAAAGCCAATCTATAACGTTATTTCGAAATAGTTACATTTTTGAACAAGCACTTTTCTAGACTCTCAACCTACTTCTAAATAAAAAAAATTCAGCGATACATTCTCTATGAGAAAGCAAAAAACGATCCATCCATCCATCGAACAAAATAAAAGGCATCGATTTCAGCGCGCGGCCGAGCTTAAAATCGCCTCTAAAAGCCCCAAAGGGGTAAGCCTCGAGGTCGCCGCTCTAGGGGCTGACTTTTCGCGCGGGGTCGTCAGCTTAATGCGGAGGTACTCGCTCTTGCGCGCGCCTTGACATTTGGCAGATCGAGATCGCGAGTCGCGGCCGACCGGCGTCACGCCACTTCAAGATCGCCCCTTGCGGCGGCGCGGCCGAGTACATCGGCATCGATCGACGCAGCTGTCCCCCCCGCGACGCCGGCGCGTATTTTTCCCCTTTGGCCCGCTTTTTTTTCGACGCGGGAATCCGGAGCTCGAAACGAACTGCCGAAGTACCCGAGGAGGAGGAGGCGACATCGATCGGCCGAGAGGTCCCTACTTCATTTTGCGGCCGGCGACGTTTTTACGACTGCGTTGCGGGCCGAGCTTCGCAGGGGGATGCAAGTGTGGTGAGATTAATCGTGTTTTTTTTTTTAAATGCTTAGAGATTAAGATTATCGGCCGGAAATTGTAAATTTAAATTTTTGTGGGTAATAAATCAATTTAGACGTTTGAACATTGAAATTGATTTAAGATATGTATTTGAAAATGATAAAAATGTATGATAAAATAAAAGTTGAATTTTGTTATTATTGTTTTATTTTCAAATTTAATGGATATAGTTAAAAATCGCAATTGTTTATTATCTTGCGAAAAATCTGTACTAAATTCTTATTTTTATTTTTACCTCCTATTGTTTTGTAATTACTGAAAACACTTTACATTCTTTTATCTAATTCGTATTATTGTTAAACACGCGAGTATACAAATTATGTAGGGAAGTATGCTTTCTTACCTCGGTAAACTCTCGAAAAATTTAGCTCAAGGTTCCGAAACACTAAACACTTTTACTACTTGCGACGTAGTATTTTAAAGCAAAAGAATTTAAATGAATTCGAAAAAAAAATAAATAAACATAAAAATTCAATAAAAGCACGTTTTCAACAAACCAATCTATAGTGTCATTCAAATGTTATTATTTCTTTTTTTTACAAAAATAACCTTTTAAATTAAAACAAATAAACACCGGTCGAGTTTCCGCAAAACAACCTTTCCACCCGGAAACAGTTAAAAGCATAATATCAAAACGAATCACAGATAGCAATAACAAAGCGAGCGATCGGTTGAAATTTTCAAAACACCCGATAGCGCAATCAATTTCCACTGACCAAATAAAGGCGGCCAACCCCTCGCGCGCACCTCCGGTCCTTAAAAAATTAATCGCTCCAGTAAGAAAGGGCCATAAATTTTGCAGAGGGGCGAGCGCGCGGGTCGCGGACGCGTTCCGACCCTCGAAATCGCCGACCTCTGAAAATCCGCCGGTCGCTCTTTTTCCCGACTGCCAGGCTCGCCCCCCGGCTTCTCCGTCTTCGGCCGTACGTGTCGCGCTTACGATCGCGGCGTCCGTGAGCGCCAAAGGATACGCGCGACGATTTACGGCGTCCTGGGAATCCGACGTATGTCGCCCGCTAAGGGCCGCCTGCCAACTTCTCCAAGGCAAAGGTCCTCTCTTTTCGCATTGACCTCCCATTCGTTTCTTTTTTTCTTTGTTCTTTATTTAGGAACTTTTGGGGATGACCTGATAATGCGGAGAAGCGAAGCGCACGAAAAATCACTCCATTCGAGAGAAAAATTGGGGTGTTTAAGAAAAAATTGTATCAGTGTGAGCTTGGTTTTTACTCGAGTCGAGTGGTTTTTCGCATTATCAGAGATACCGAATTAACACCCCTAAGAACAAAAAGCACGTTTCAATTTATCGGTGAAAACTAGCACATTTTAAGCTCTCCTGGAAGTCTAACACATTTTCGTCAGATCACCACGAAAAAAAGCAGATTTAGCAAAATACCCGCGAAATATACTTCCTGGCAAAATAACCGAAATGTGCTTTACTTTGTCAGGAATAAATGAGACGTGCTCTTTTTCGTTAGGGTCGCGGGATATCGAGACTCCGGCGTTTGCATATACATTTAGTTCGACTCGATTCTTTTTTATGCTCCCTATTTCTGTGTCTCTGTTTCGACGTTGGTTGGCCTCCGAGGGGTCCTACGAGGGTACGGCTATATCGATTCGTCTGTGAGTGTGCATAAAACGAGCTCGTGTACTATGGTGATATAACGATGTTTCGTGCTGTTCATAGGAAAATTGGCTTTCCTTGTTTTTTCGGTGTTACATATTTAATAAATGTGAGTCGGGAAAGGTGTTGTTGGCCTTACTTGCAGTTTCTATGAATAACTTAGGTTTAATTCGGCTAAAATCGTCCCTAATAAGTCTCGACTTTTTTCCTATATAAAGTTTTTATACTTTTTAATCCTGCAGTGAGTGTGAAACATCCCATATGATTGAAATTAAATTGTTTCTTACCATTTGCATTTATAATAATGCTTGCAATTAGTTTTTATAATTGTATATTAACATTCTTTTTTTAATCATGAATGAATTGGATTTTAATACAGCGTTTTATCAATTTGTTTTTAAATGGAGTAAAAAATTTAAAAAAAAACATACACACACAAAAATATGTACAATAAACTAAATTATCTTCTTACGTATATTATGTCGACATTGTAATTATAATTTATTCATAGACAACACATATTTTTAAAATAAAATGAAAAATTTCCTGGGTATGTACATTTTTTTACATTTACGTTATAAAGCTAAATACACACTAAAATTTTAAATTCCAAAAAAATTGTTCTCATCTAGTCTTAAACATATTAAAATAGCGCCATTATTACATAAGCATTATAGCGGAAGGAAAGAATCGACGCAATTCCAGCAAGGAAATGTAGTACAACCACTTCACGACTTCAAGACAAAAAACAAATCATGCAGTCCCATAAGACATTACACCAACTACTTCACACGCGCTCAATTTACATGCGCATTCTCGTGTACGTTAGTGTGAACTGTGCGCGTGTAAGTGTCCCGAAAAGTGTGTTAACGTTCGCAGTCACACGCAAGCAACAACAGTTATTGTCAACGCACTAAGGGCAGAGTCGACCACTCTGTATGGTAAACAAGTGGATTTTCAAACGAGCACGAGCAACAGATTCAACGGGACACTAGCATTAAGCGGAAGAAACTAAATAAAGAGTTAAGTGAAGATAGATAGATAAGATCGAGTACATACGCTCGTTCGATGGGTGGCTCAGCCTCTTTCATCCTGCAACGTAAGGATCATACGCGTAAAGTCCTGGTACTTCAAGCACAACATTGCGATGTCGCACGGAGCGCAAGCGACTCGCTCACACGGCGTTTGGAGATTTGAAAGATTCGTAAGTTTTTTTTTCTAACGATGGAAGGTTGTATTCCGCTCTCTCGTTTTTTCGTAAGAATTACCCGCTGTACGGAGGGTAAGTGGAAATAGAAGTCGAGGTAAGGAGATGGAGGGATTGGACCGGAAATGAGAATAAAAATTAATGGAGTTGGCGAGGTGAGAGAGCCCGGGCTACGGTTTTTCGACCATAAAT
Organism: Eurytoma adleriae; assembly: GCA_900480045.1. Classification (NCBI taxonomy): domain Eukaryota; kingdom Metazoa; phylum Arthropoda; class Insecta; order Hymenoptera; family Eurytomidae; genus Eurytoma; species Eurytoma adleriae. Next base: position 600,294 of record UXGC01000009.1, on the reverse strand, counting down.
GTTATTTTCGCCGGGATCGGACGGATTAATCAGAATTCGTCGGTGTATTGCGTTTAACGCGAGGTTCCTCTCGAGGGACTGGCCGGCGTTACCGATTGCTGCGAGAAAAACTTCCGGCTGTCAGTAACAAAATTACCACCGCGGACGAAGAATTTCGCCTGTGGTTGCTATTATTTACTGAAGCGTAATTCATTGAGTTCGAAAAAAAATTCATCCCGCATTAATTAACTCACTGGAATATGAAATAATTAGGTTCATAATCGAAAAATTTGGCCGATCGCAAAAAGTTTCGTTGTAGATCTTTCAAATCTCCAAGGCATGTCTCCGTGCAAAAAAAATATAGAGGTACAATAATATCAATAAAAAAATAACCATAGTTTTAAAGGCAGTGACATAATAAGCTCTTCCTCGTTAATGTAGTTTTTAGAGGGTACAATCGGTATAGAGAGCAAATAAAAATATTCTTGAAATAAAATAAAAAAAAAAAAATAACAAGACTTATATCATATTACAAGACGATACAATACTTTTCATGTCAAAAACGAAACGTTCACGATAAATATAGATTTTTAGGCATAGAAGAGTAGACAAGTAACATAGGCTGGTGCTTCATTAGTATATGCTACTTAAAAAAAAAAATAAAATAATTCCTCGGTTTAGATTTGCAATAATAAAGATTGCCCTAACACTAAATTCTTTCTCGATTATCAAATATTTTATTAGTTTTACAAAAAGAAATATATTTCAGTGTTAGTAGTCCTGTCTGCTCATGACGTAACTGCTAGATTTTTTGTTATTACGAATACACATAAGTCAATTAAAAATTAAATGTAGTATGCTGAAAGAAATTTACAGTAAGCGCGACATTACTTTAAAAAGACAACAGACGTTGGCACATTGCATTTTGATAAATTTCAAGACAGAGAATGCAGGTCAGTAGAATTTTTCTCCGTTATGCGAATGTCATGTTACTCCGACTCCATTGTAATTTGATCATATTCTGCATGAAAATGCATTGTAAAAATGTTTCAAACGTAATAGAATAATAAAGTTCGTATTGTTTCATCTTTTCCCATTCTGTTACGTAAACTAGAATAATTAAATTTATATTGAATATCAATAATTATATCTACTTTCTTTAATGGCTGACGTATTTGTTTTAATTGCAAATCTCTGTTAAACAAATGATTATACCCTAAATTTAGATTTTATGATTAGCCCTCTATGAAGAAGAGGTATTCACAGTTAGTTACATGGTATTAATGTAATTTGCATTTTCATTGTGATCCTATGAAAGTCTATTACGTCGATTCGCTTTATGTCTCGGTAACAAATGCGCACGTGACATTATACAGTTTTAAATTTATATACCATTGATATTTGCCTCTCTTTATTTCGATATTACCTCTGGATTACTTATAACTTCCAACAAAAAAAAAATTAAATTCCAGTATTGACACAAATGTAGTTGAAAATAGGATTACGATCGAACGTAGTAACTGCCAAATAATGATAAAAAAGAAATTGCCGCCGAACGAAAGCTGCTCAAATCGCTTCCAATGAATACAGAGTTTCAAATCGCGTAATCGAGAAAAAGCCAAATTCGATGGAAACTTTTTAAAGCAAATATAGATGAAAGTCAATTTAACGCGAAGCGATTCAATAAAACGTTAAATTCTCATCTGATTTTTTGCCCGGTATGCGGGATGAACGATATATTGTTCGATAAAGCTTCTATTAATAAGGTATTGTTCGGATCCGCCTTTATTCCGCGAATACAGCCTTAACAATAAAAAGGGATTTTTTGTACAATTTATAGCTGCATTTACATATCGCGAAACGAAGCGTTCTATAACTCGGAAACTTTCGCGAAAAATCTAAAAAGTTATTACCCCGGAACTATGGAACTTAAGAAGAGTTTTACAAGTTCAGAAAGCGATGTCGGGGACATTTACTTGGCTCAAACGGTAGATAAAAGAATTCAAATAAATTACAGCGGCGTGAGAAGCAGTCGCCTTTTTTATTCGCTTGCTTTAGCGGGATGCGAAAACTCCTGGTTAGAGGAATCTAATACCAGTTTCAATCGTTTTTTTATTATTTATTTTATTTAGACATATCAAAACAATTTTTCGTCGGAATCACTTTGTGGTGTATTCTTAATGCTAATTTCAAGTCACTCCATTCGTTACTATATAATTTTAGGAAATGGCTTGGAAAATATAGTTACCAATGCAATGACTTGAAATTGAAACCAACAAATTTTTGTATGAAAGCACCACAGAAGGATTTTTTCGAAAATTTGTTTTTGCTTTTAAATAATAAAGAAAATATCGACACAAGTGTAGTGCAGTCACTTACACCCCCTTAAATAAACTTCCTCTATAAAAGTAACGAAAAGTAACGTAATTTCACTATCATATTATCAATTTACCGAACAAAAAAAAAATTGGCAACGAAGTATTCCGCGATTCATAAAATAATTTAACAATCGGACACATATCAAAGAGTAAGCAACAACGGAAAATCAAAATGAAGCTTAAAAACATTTCCCCGCGGCAATATAGAATGTCCAATGCAAGGCATCTCTGATCGTTTGCACACTCCCATCTCTTTGCGCCTTTGCAAAAAAAGCAATCACCCGCTCGTATTCAAATTAAAACCTACAGTCCCCGATCGATCACTTTTCGCGCTCTACTTCAAAATAAAATCAATAAATACGCACTCAAGGTACATATATATTTGCCTATGCGGTTTATATACAAAGATAAATCGTACACAACGGAAATTTGAAAAGTCGTATCCCGCGAGCGATTGAGCAGCCTCGCGAGGCGACGTTAACCCGAGCGCGGGGGTAAAGTGCATAATGTCCGAGGAGGCTGGGCTTACCTTTCGCTCGCGATCGAGCTGTTGCGGGACATCGATTTCGGTGACATCTCGAAGTCGCTGTCGCTGCGGTAGAGGAAGCTCTCGCGCCTCTGCGGCATCGTCTGGAGCACGAGGCCCGTGCTCGGCGAGGTGCCGCCCCCTCCGCCGGCGGCGCCGTCCAACGTCGAGGCCCCATTCTCGACGTCGAAACTGAAAATGCCCAAGGGCGACACGGAGGTCGGCGATTAGTCGAGTGTACACTAAGTTTGCTTTAATAAATTGTGTGCTTTTTGGGGGATTTTTGTGAAAGAAGCCATTGGTGAGCGACTCGTTTTGAACTCTTTTTTTTTTGAGTACGTTTATTATCTTTTTGGGGGATTGTGGGAATATTTAAGTGGATTTATCCACTTATTTGTGGATTTAAGTTGAGGTAGCTTTGAATTGTAAACTTATTTTGGGTTGAGGATATATTGTCTTTTGCGTGACTTTTTTTATTAGGTCCACTGCGTCATTCTGACGTTAGAATGTTTTAATTCTAATCGAACACGCAGTTGAGTGAAATTAAATAGTGTATCATAAATCATGATTAATTTCGAATGTTCATTCTTTTAAAAATGACAATTCACCTAGCTGATCCTTTCAAATTTATGTAGCCTTACCTAGACACAAGTTTTTTGTTTGGAAATAGAAATAATTAAATCGAGTATAATTATTTAAACGCAATCGTTAACTTTATAAATTCTTTTTTCTGTAATCCAGGATTAATGTGCTGGAGTCAAGTGTGGGACACGAGTATCACGGCCTGCCATTACTCACAACTCGTTCAAGTTAAAAGCCAGTGTGAGAACCAGAAAATTTGAATAAATAAATCGTAGGCATTATGCGTTGTCGTAAAAAGACCTACATATGTTTGCTTCAAAAAAGGAGTGTCAAGCATGTTCACTTCAAAAAATGTATTTTAATTTATTTTATGATTGTAAAAATTTTAAGTATTATGTAAAATGTATGCTTAAACTCAACAATTCATTAATAAATCATTAATTCATTAATTCATTAATTCTACTTGCAGCACAAGTAAGCTTGACTATTTCAATATTAAACAAATTTACTTCGTTTAAATTGCACAAAACAAATGTCAGTGCTACCTGCTATTAAACTATTCACGCAAACAGGGAGCGCATTAAAATTCTCAACTAAAATAAGTCGCGTCCTCGTGACAAATTTTCGCGCGCACTTGTAAAATACCCGTGCACTTTATAAAGCTCCTTAAGAGCGAAGTAAACGATTCAGCAATTACAATTTAATGCACGCAGTAAATTTAGAAAGGACTTTGAACTAGTTTTTTTCTTTTTATTTAGCAAGTAAATTCAGCGCGGACTTTGGGATACGCCCGCTCCTCGCACGAGCCTAGTTTCGAAACTTTTCAACTCTCATCCTTAACGCGCCGAAATATCTCGGGTCGGCGGCGCGTATCTCTCCAGCTCGCGCGCGCACTCACCGAAAAATTTTCCCCGAGGTGCCGTATCCCCGGGAAAAATTTATCCCCGGGTCCGGGTGGGCGCTTTCTTCAAAATGTTCGCGGCCTTTGTAATGCATTCGCATAAATTTTCCAATTCTTATACATATTTCATGAAATTTTGCGCAAAATAAAAAAAGTCGTGTATTATAGTGGGGGATCGGTGTTGCGCCGTTAAAGTTGAAAAATGAGTATAAATATTTACGACTCTGTGGAAATCTTTATTTTTCGAACGGGGGGATAGAAAAATCATTCGTTTGACGAAAATTCCTTTTGCAATTTCACACCCGAGCGACGTGGACGGACGAACGTTAACTGAAAATTATCCGGGGAATAACAAACGGGCAGTAGCTAAAAATGAACAAATTAATGAAAAACAAACGAAATGCTTGCGTAGAAAAAAGTTTCTACTAAAAATTGCAATATAGTCTATTGTGAAGTTCTCATGGACTGCTATTCCGCTAATTTAATGGAAAAAATTGCAATAATGATTAAAACGAACCTGGAATATAACAATTATCATAATAAAACTTTTTTCTCCGTGCAAAAGTATTCAACTTACGAAACGAGTAACTTAAACTAATGAACGACTCGTCGACTGACGTAGCATCGGAACCGAAAACGGTCTCCCTCAAGACGACCACCCTATTCATCGCCAATATACTGCGGGAAACAATTAGGCCAACTCCGCCAGCCGTAAAGTAAACGGCGTTATGCAACGGAATTACTCAGTCGACCGGTCCACTGTAACCGCCAACGGCCGCGACAGTAATTCCTCTCTGAATTTCGTAAAACATTTGCGCCGCGTGCGCGCGGACTCACTCGTAGGGTGGAAACAAGCCGACGGGTGAGTAGATCGTTAATCGTTCAATCCGGAAAGCCCGTAAACTCGATAAACCGATTTCGGCCTTTGTGCCGCTCGGCGGCTATCGCGTAATCTCGCGGCCCAAGGAACAATTCGCCGCGTCCCCGACGCGACACTTTGTCAGCCGCGTCAAACTCGGGCTCTCCCACCCTTCCTCCCTTTAAGCTCCCCCGGCTTTTATCCGCGCCCAGCGATTTGTACGCGTTCGGCGCGCGTCTGGCCGGGGCGCGCGACAGCTATTTTCTTACCGGCCTGTCAAACGCAGCGTCGATCCCGCAGCCCCTTCGTCATATACGGCTCTCCGCGGGGGTGATGAATCGCCCGGCGGATGACTGTTCCTCGGAGCGCCGAGTCCGCGGTAGCGTTTATGGCCGCGAGGTTTGATTTATCCGTTTCTTATGCGGGGAAAGGGCTTGCGCATTATTTCGCAACGACGAATAAACCGACGAATAAATATATCTTTGGGTCTGTCGTTCACGGAAAAAAAGGAACATGTAGGGGCAGCGAATTCTAGATGGTTACTGTCTTTTTTTTTCAATTTTGAGGTACACACGCTAGACTTGATGGCATTTATGGACCGTCGTATTTTTTTTCTCTAATTTTTTTTTTTTGCAATGTCATCGAGGGACATTCATTGAGAAAGTTAAATAGTTGGGTGAAGTTATTGCTGAAGTTGGTGCTTTTTCAGGGGAGATAAGAAATTTTCCAGAATTTCAGTGGTACACAATAATACTGACATCCTACTAAAGGTACCCGCAGGGTTTTAACTCGTAAGCAGATAAGGACGGGCACGATAAGACTTATTTCATCTAATTTTGTCATAAAATGAGCTGGAAATCTCTTTCCTTAACTTTTAATTAAACGAAATTTGCGTTGATTAAAACTTGAACATAAAATGTTCAATAAATTGCGGGTATAAAAGAAAATCACCAAGATATGTCAATCAAATAAATTACGTAAAAAGAAGGTTTTAAACCTATGTTATTATTTAATCATAGAAAAATATAATTAAAAAATATTATTGATGCTTTATTTAAAAGAAATTTAAAGTAAATTTTACATCGTTTGAAAAGTATCGTCTGACCACGTTCGACTTTTTCTACTTGAATGAAAGGAACCTAGAAATAGTTTGAAAATATCGTCTTACCATACCTGACTGTTTCTACTTAAATTTAAGGAATTAAATAAGAAAGAATGATATTAACGCTTTATTTAAAGGAAACTTTTAAATCGTTTGAAAATTATCGTCTGACCACGTTCGAATTTTTCTACTTGAATGAAAGGAACCTTGAAATAGTTTGAAAAATATCGTCTTACCATGCCCGACAGTTTCTACTTAAATTTATGGAATTAATGAAGAAAGAATAATATTAACGCTTTATTTAAAGGAAACTTGAAATCGTTTGAAAAGTGATGTCTTACCAGGTTCGACTTTATCTACTTGAATGAAAGATCGGAATAGTTTGAAAAATACCGTCTTACCATACCTGGCAGTTTCTACTTGAATTTAAGGAATTAACTAAGGAAAATTAATATTAACGCTTTATTTAAAGGAAACTTGAAATCGGTTGAAAAGTATCGTCTTACCATGTTTGACTTTTTCTACTTAAATGAAAGGAACTTTAAATAGTTCTTTTCCTTCGGTCCAATATATTTTTTAGATTAAACGTCTTGTCGTAAACCAAATTTCTTAGATTCTTTTTGTCACTTCATTGGGAGTAAGTACGGGCATTATTCTTCAGCAGCCCAATTACCTTCGTCCCACTACCTCATTCAATACCTTTATTTTTAAATTAAGATCTTCACGAATCTAGACCTCGCTTTTTTCTAATATAAATTTCAGGACAAATTCTCCAAGAATCGAGGAATGAAATATAAACGAAGGTAAACGAGACATTCGATTTTTAATCGTCGACGATTAAAAAATTCCACCGGGCAAACAGCAATGAAGAAAATCGGCCAGAAGAACAGACAATGGGAGGAATAGGGGTCGACAGCTCGGAAGCCGGTCGCAGCGTCAGCTCTCGATAGAGAAATTTCCGAAGCCGCCGGTGTATCTCAGACGCGGCGAGGGCGACTCCATTATACGGCCGATAAATGTTTAACCCTTCGATCGGGCCGGGCACTTCGGCGAATCGTGCCGAGCAAATTGCTATGCTAGGTGGATTCGACCCCGCGCGCTCGGGGCCCTAAGAGAAAGAAAAAAGAAAGGAGACGGGAAGAGGAGAGAGCGGGGCAATCGAGTGCACCTCGTTGGCCCCGCCTAACGAGCGCCAGTGACGTAAATCCAGCGGACGCCACCTATACACTTATCTCGTCCGGCGGGGCGCGCATTTAAACGCTGAATGAGAGAAGCCTCGAGTTCGCGCTTTTTTTCTGGCGACGAGAGGAGAAAAAAAAACGGGCGGAGAGGAGCCGCTTTATCCGCGTCGCTCTTGATCTTCTCGGGCGGACCGCTTCGTGGCTCAAATTCAGCGGAAGGAGCTCGTTTCGCCCGAGTTACTCGATAAATGAATTTTTCATCGGATCCCACTGTACTTGCGCGTGGAATTACGCGCGACGTTTTACCCGCGGCTCGGGGAAATTATTTTCGACTCGGAAGCGGTGCCTGCACTATCCGTTCGAAATCGATCGGAATTATTTCTTTTTTTACATATAAATATATACCTTTGTTTGTGCAATTAGTTTTTAATTAAGAGAAGCGCGCGGAATTATTTTTGGATCGAACGAAATGCAAAGTATTCGATGCATTGAAAATTCGGTCCACCTGCGCACGCGATTTCGGATTTCCCGGGGTAAATTACTGAGTTAATTTGAAGGGAGGTTATTCGAGTGATCAGTGTAACCAAATCTACAAGTAAATAGAGCCTCGAATATGCAGTTAAGAGGGCTGTACAATGCTGGATTTTCTTTTACTGTAGCGCTTTAATTTGCCAAATTACGAATAATTGGAAAAGTTTATTTTTAATTCGAATAAATGAAAATTTTAAGTATTGCCGATGTAATTACATTTTTATAAAAATAATCGTGCCACAAATATTGACTTCAAATGCTCGCTAACGAGAAAAAATTAATACCGTCTACCTGAAACTTCCGAATTGCCAATCTTCGTTTAAGTGAATTTTTCAACGGTCGAATTTGTAAGCTTCGAGAGAATTGAATTCCTGAAAACTATATCATTCCGCAAAGTAAAATTTATTATTCACGACAGATCAATGGTCGATCATTTATTATCAGTCGGAATTAAATTAAAGCCATCACCCCGGGAAACTCGATAAGAAAATTGCTATTCTCTATCTTTTCATATCAATAAGTAATTGTGCACCAATAAAATACGCTGCAATCTCAATTTATTACCCTTACCTCCGGCCCCCGCATCCAGATCCTATTACAGTAAATAAGAATTTAAAATAGCCGACTAATTACAAATTAGCCAATTCGTTGCAATCGGAAAGTTTAATCGCGACCCCCTTTCCGCGTCGGAATATCGATACAGTGGGGAGGGAAAGAGCCATACATCAGCGGCGCTATCTCCGATGATACAATTACGGTAATTACTTTTTGAATTATGTACCCATCGACTCGCGACTGTTTACCGAATTCGACGCATCGCCAAATAGGCATCGTTCTCCGTCGAGGCTCTTCCAATTAATTTTGTTTCGTCCAGCTCTTACTCTCGTTGCCTCGATTCCCCCTTTTGTGTATAGGCATGCGCGTACACTGGATGACACTCCATTGAATGGGTCGGCGAGTAAAAAAAGTTGGCTGACCAACCACCGAGCTGAATTTTTGCTGGCTCCTTGATAAAAATGAAGAATCTCCGGAAACTGGGATGGCATAATTCAGTATCGCAGAGGAGCTGCGTCCTTCGGGCACTACTGCCAAGTGGCCTGGAGAAATTTTGCTCTAAGGATTATTTTGCTATTCACTAACCGATGGAGGACGTTGCACCGAGCTGCAATGCTTCTTTCGCGCAGACTTTTCGCTCAATAAAAATAAAGGGAGGAGCTATTTCACTTTTGAGTGCTCGATTCACTGCTGGTTATTTCTTCATTTTATGTAGGAATAAAGTTTTCACTTCGTGGATTCTATCATTTATTGTGGTCTTTATCGTTTGGTTGACGTTTTATATTACAAGAAAGTAAATTATAAAGTGTACCCTGTTTCAAGAGCTTTTTGTTTAATATGGTTGATCAGACACTAATTATTTTTCAATAACTTCTGTAAATTCGAAGTGGTAAAAATCGGGGTCGATCTACTTTTAACCTTAATAACACATTTATGAGAAATTTTTGAACTTTCGAAGTCACTGGCTGTGAGTAATGAAATCGATATTACGATATTAAATTTCTGAAGGGATTGTAGAGATTGACTTTTCCCGTAACACTTTATTTTCTTGTTTACTTTTTAAAAGTCTATTCTAAAGTAACTTTCATAAAAAAATTAATAAATAAATAATGCAGTAACTATTATATAGTAAGGGAAAAATTAAATACGCACCTGGATTATGTGACTTGCATGTATACTTTAACTTGTTTAATAAAGAATTGCTTTACAATAAAAAAAATATGAAAATAAATCGAAGATAATAGATTTTTAAAGATATTTAAACAGGTGCAATTTATGTATATAAATATAGAAAAGTGAACATTCCCAAGATTTTCAAACGTGCAGTGTGATATAGTATCGTATTCTTCAATCTCATAGATCAAAAGCTGCAAAATAAACGGACTAAGCTTACGAAGCAGGGAACGACAGTTCGCCGAAGAGAGAACAAAACGCTAGCGAACATCCATACTCTTCCGTCATAATAAATAAAAAAGCTTTCTCTATGAGAAAGCAAAATTAATAACGCTAAACAATATCATCCCGCTCGAGAAGACGGGAATTAGCGCCCGAAGAATATCACCTCGTTAATTAGGGTAATTAAAAGGGCGAGCAATTCGCAGTGACTTATTCGACGGAAACTCATCAGCCTTGCACGAAAACGACGCCACCTCCATTCTCTCTTTCTCTCTCTCTCTCTTTATTATATGCATATATAGATATCTCTCTCCGGCGAGTCGTTCGGTAAGAAGCCGTCGCTGTTCTCGGACGAGGCGCAAAAGCGAGGAGAGTTTTAATATGACCTTCGCTCGGAAATCAAGATAAGAAGCAGCGTGTGGCGTGTGCTTATCCCCCTGCCCTCCCCCCCTTCCCTTGAACGGATACATAACTCGCCGTTGCCCCTCCTCGCGGGCGAGAATCCGTCCCGCCGGCCGAAGACCTGATAAAAAATGAGGAGGAGCGCGCCGAGGTCAAGACCGCGAGGTACCCGTAGCTCGTGGGTGCAACAAACTTCGGAGCAAAGAGGAGGAGAGGAACCATTTTGCTTTAGGCTAACCGATTGTATTTCGGCGGAGATTTAGAGCCTCGATATTCTCGTGGTCTAGTTCGTTCGCAGATCGATATTAATAGTCCGCTTTTGGAAAGCCCTGTTTAGTTCGGTAGAGCAAGCTTTTATACGGCGTGCTTGCAAGCTCGTGTTTTTATAAACGCGGAAATTGAATTGGAAAATCAGATTCCGTTAGATCCATTGGGTGTTTTTATTTTTTCAATTTAATATTTACTTTTGTTAAAGGAATCGCAAGTTATAATGTATTATATGATTGTGATATTACCAAAGGCTAGAATAGATTTACCCATATTTAAAATCAACTTGTAGAAAATATAGTTCCGATTACTTTTCGACGCTCTTTCTAATGGATTTTATTTGCGAAAACAATCTGATTGCAGAGAAAAATTTGTTTAAGTTTTATTAGCAATCGCGGCTCGTTGAAAGTGGTAGAGAAAAGAAATTTATCAGGGAATAGTGTCTTTATTTTTTAGCGAGTCAACACGATCGGCTTAGTCCGTTATTAAGGTTAATTTGCGGTCTTAAAATTTATACCTTAGCTCTACTAATTATGTTAGATGCTGTTGATAAAAATCAGGCCGCGTGTGTAATTTTGTAATTTGATAAATATTTAATCGGCGATTCTTATCTTCACCGCGTTTATTTGAAGATGTGCGATAGCGAAAATGGGAAATGCTTTTTAGAGTTGTAATTTTCCAGTTTTTATATTTTTATAATAGATAATAAAAAATGATACCCGATTAGCTTGGTTTCCTCGATTTTATCTATTTCACCGAAATTAATTGCAGGGAGGCAATTCATAAAATGATATGAAGAGCCTTTTTACTTTAAGAATTTAATCGATGAACTCGAAAGGAGGGTACTTGTAAGGCTTGTTTTTTACAGCCCCTTTAATGAAAATGTCAATAAGTCGGGTTCGTTCAATGATTTTAAAAATAATTAACGCGACTTAAGTGTCGGCGGATTATCACGTTTAAAATTTGTGTAAGAATTTTTCGGTTAGCCATCGAGCAATAAAGTTCTCTTTTTTTTGATAAAAGATTGTAAGAATATTGTAATTTGTTTTTCCAAGAAAAATATTTTAGAGTTTGCTTTCCACAAATTAAAAATGTCGTAAAAGTGTAATAAAAAGGATTTTGTAAAATAAATATTACTTCAGCTTTATAATCCCAAATAAAACAAAATAAAGCGAGTAACTCTCAGAATTAATTATTTAGAGTAGATGAATTAACAATTGTCTTCTCGAGTCAAATTGAAAATAATTTATTTACGATCGGTGACCATTCCTTTACCCTCTTCATGTCATAATTGAATTCATTCTTTTTGGAAATACGTCAAGTAAAACAAATATCCGGAAATTTTTTCTAAACTTATAAAAACTATCATATAAATAAATTATTTTTGCTTTAACTCTTCAAGACCATTGATATTTTACCTGTTCTTAATGTAAAAAAACAAAAACTTTTGACAGTACCAAAATAGTACTAATCTTCATTATGCCATAGAATTTTTTTCGAATTAACTAGGACTAAACGTAATCTAACAAGGAGAGTCCACATGCTTCCGGTTCCTGAATTTCTCTTGAATTATGCAGAATGATTCTTTGGTCGAATTCAATAAATACGTGACACTCATTTTTATTACTAGGATCCATGGATAAAAATCCTGAAACACGTGTTCATTATTTTCGATCACAGAATCACTGTACAGAATTTAAGGAAATCAGAGATTATGGACCGACCTTGTCTTTATTATTTATTTTCAACAAGCCATTTCGCATTCATCATATCAAATTTTTTTCGGCAAAGAGAAATGGAAGTGCAAAATTGTTGACTGGTTTGGTACCTTTAAATTTTATGTTTCATTTGACTTTACTAAAAAATCTGATACAGAAGGATCAAATATTTTTAGTCGCGTTTAGTCCCAGCACCTTATAAAAACATCCGATACAAAAATCAATTAAAAATTTAACCTTAAAAGAACAAATGATAAACTAAGGACTTTGCGTATATCAAAATCCTAAGAAAAAACAAAAAATAACTTTAAACAAAACAAATGTTTCAAAGAAAAGGGAACCCAGGAGCCGGTGGATTCGTGTGAAAGAAGGTGTCTCTAGAAAGTACTACTCACTCAAAAACCGGAGATTCGCTTCGCGCCAGAACCAACCTCGGCAAGACGATGGCCTTCTTCCGCCGCGACTTGAGCGTCTGCCCAGTAGCGAACGCCTGCTGGAAGTCCGGCGCGCCGATGGGCGAGTGCGGGCTCAGTATCGTGATGCGCCGATCGCTGCCACCGGGGCTCGTCAGCGAGATGAAGTTGTTGGGCGGCGGCAGGCTCAGGTGCTGCAGCTTGCTGCGGTCCGTCTGCGCGAACAGTCCCCGCCTGATCTCCGCCTTGAGGCTCTCCTCCCTGTGCAGGTTGTCGCTGCTCTTGGACTCCACCGCCTGGATCTTCCTGACGTCCAGCTTGGAGGCGGTGAGGAAGCTCCGGTAGTGGTCCCGGTGCTGGTGGCCCCGGGGCCCCACGATCGCCACGTGGGACTCGGAGCTAGTGTACAGCGACTCCAAGGACCTCGTGTCCTCGACGTAGTCGACCTCGGGGTCGAGGAAGTTCCTCGAGCCGCCGGTCCTGAGGGACTCCATGGACCTCGCGGTCACCTGGCTGGCGCTCCCGGCGATCAGGAGGCTCTGCTTGGCCTGCAGGCTCTTCACCTCGGGCTCGTAGTCCTCCTGGCTGGAGCTGGACTGGGGGCTGCGCGTCGTCATGGCGAACAGCGCCGGCCGGCCGCACGCCGCGTACTTGGACACGCTGTAGGAGTGGCTGCTCGCCGAGAGCTGCTGGTGCACGTGGCCGCGCTCCGCCGGCGACGTCGACTCCTGCACCGTGCCGTCGAAGGTCCTCGACCTGCCGAAGCTCGGCCCCACGGCCAGCGCGCGCAGGCCGGCCTCGTCGTCCTTGGGTATCTCCTCGACCTCGTTCTCCGACGAGGAGGTGATCTTCTCGGAGGCCTCGCCGGAGTTGCCCTCGCGCAGGGCGCGCTTGCTCAGCGAGATCATGGAGAGGGGCATCTTCTTGCCCTCGGGGCTGCACCTGTTGCCGCCGTTCGTCTCCTCGGGCTCCTCGGACTCCTCCATGGCCGGCGCACCCGGCCGACTAAGCGAGTGGCTGTGGCGGCTCGGCGGCCGCGGCGGGCTGGGCTCGGGGCGCGTTTCACCGAACCAGCCGGCGGCTGCAGGCCGGCCGGGCCGCGCTCGCGCCGGAGGAGCGCACAGCCGGAACTTTCGCTCTCGCGCGGGCGTACATGGTGCGCGGGGCTGCGCCGCGGCGGCTGCCGCAGGGATGCCCCCGCCGCTGCTTCACGGCTGCAAAGTTAATTAACTCGTGACGCCGGGCGTCGCTGGCTGGCTGGCGCACTACCGAGACACGGGAAATCGAGGGCCGCTGCTGCTGGGGACGGGTATCGGCGCGTCACGCCCGCGGCCGAGCGTTAACGAGCAGGCCATTAGGAGGGCTGGGTATAGCGCGCGCTCAGACGGGGAGGAGCGATTATGACGACGAGACGAGAGACAAGTTTCGTATTGATTTTTTTTTTCGACCGCGCCGTCTGTTTAATGAGAGAAATACGCAGTGGACGCTTTAAGGTGTATCGGCGCTTCCTGCGAAGACTCACCTTAAAAAAGGCCTGTTTTAATTTTTCATTTTTAAAGCACTAGAGCAAAAAAACTGTTCAAAAACCTGATAAACACATGCTAGACAAATTCATTTCACTCTAGTACTCTAAAAACAGTAAATTAAAATAGACCTTTTTTAAGATGTGTTAGTTTTCGTAGGAAATGACGGTGTAGAGGAGTTTGATGAATTCAGTGAACGGGTCTTTAGGAAACAAGTTTCAAGATGCTTTAGAAGACTACTTTGAATTTGTCGTTTCGCTGAATTATTTCAACGGATATTTATCCATTGCTTGGGAGGCAAGTAAATTGCGCTGATGGGCGAAAGTTTTAATAGCGAGCTTCGAATGCAAAATATAACTTCAATCATGTAGAAAGCTAAGAATCGATCCGGGTTGCATAATTTATTTATGAGTTTACTATTACAAATCAGAAAATATGAAAAACAATATGATTGGCTGGGCTTATTGTCTGAAATGCGTTGAATCATGCGCGTCTAATAGATTCCGCTCTTCTTAAGATTTATGGGATTCATGAAATTCATTAAGTTCGAGATAATTAATTATTTGATTTAAACAGTCATACTGACTTAATCAATTTTTCTATAACGATACTATTAAGTCGTAAACGAATAAATCATTTTTTTTCCAAAACGATTCTTATTAACGATGGTCAAATGAGTATCTGAAAAAGCATTTGTCTTGCAATGACAATTCTTTTCTTCCTATTTTGAATAATAAAGGTTGCAAAGGAATTTAGAAATTTTATTACGATTGAAAAATTTCCTAAGGAAATATCAATTTTCCGGGATAAACGGTTACGTCAACTTGATTATTCCTTTCATGCTTTACCCGTATTTTATAACGTCGTCATCAAGGCAGTCGATTACGTGAATTTCTAAGGTGTCGCGTGACGTACTAGAGCTTTGTTTTGCGCTTGAATGTCGGAAGAAAATTCTAAAGTTTCAGCTAGAAAATTTTATCAATTCGCATTTTGTACGGCTTACAAAACTTTTTCAAATTCAAAGAATTTAATTTGAAATTTTTTGTAAAAATCCAATTTTTGTGAAACGTATATCAAAAATGAATAAAGTGAAAAAGCTTTATTGAATTTAATTTTTGATTTATTGGTAGGATAACTTAATTGCATTTTTCTGCTCTGTAAAATGGTTTATACAGAGAGGCTATACATAGAGATATTTTTGGATGCAATATCTGTTAGGCATGTAAATTATTTGAAATTGTAATTGAATTTATTGTGACATTTTATGAATTCGAAAATAAATTTTACATGTAGAAAATAAACGTGTAGTTCATAAAACACAAAGACAAAGAAGAATTTATTTTCATAAATGCATAAATTTAAATGAAATTTACGTGACGCTTTTATTTTTAAACATAATAAATAACGAATTCAATTTGGTATGCGTTAACTGTTTTAAGTAAATTATTAACTGGCAACTAACAATCTGTTATACAGACGTCAGTTAATTATCCTTTAAGGATCGAAACCAAAGAAAAGCAAACAAAAATTTTCTTCACAAATCCCAAAGGATTGGCAGAACGAAGCAACCTCGAGATGTGGCCTATCCAAAAATCACTTGACGTCAATGGGTTTGCGCATAAAAATCGAGCTTCCCAAGCGCGCCTGAATAATCCCGTCAAAGGGCTTTAAAAGCGTGAAAAGCTCGTCTTCTTTCTCTTCAATTCAAACAAGAGGAATATCGTCACGAGTTCTAAGTGCCGTACAATTGCCCCTACGAATAATTAACTCGACGGGCTGGGAGCGCGGGAGTCGGAAGCGCGAGGGGCGCGCGCGGCACGAAGTGGAAAAAAAAGCACCGGTGAAAACTAATAGTCAATGCAGCGGAAAAACACGAGGCCGTGGACATAAAAGAAAACTCGATGACCGTCAAAATTGACTGGAAAAAAAGTTTCTTCCGATTTTTTTTTTTCAAATACTTTGAGCTTCCGAATGCGTCAATCGAGTAAAAAAATTCTAGGAGAAAAAGGTTCTACTAAAACCTGCAGTAGTCACAGACTGAAGTGATTGAAAAGATTGAAATTGTTTTTTGATAAAATTTACTATAACTATACCATAGTACAAAAAAGAATCTATAGTAAATTTTATAAGAAACTATTGCAAGTTTTACAGTAATGCGAGTCTTTGGGTACGTTAAAAAAATTGACTACTACAATATTTAGTAGAGTTGCTTTCTTCGAGTATTCAAAACAGTTCGCATTTATCTGCATTTTATCTATTGTATTGGAAGCATACTGCCCGTTTACTTTTCACAAATAAATAAATAAAGCAAATAAAAAGAAGACCCCAAAAAAAAGCAGTCGCAAATTCTTTTGTCGAGCTACGAGGCAAGAAAGGAAAACGCGGTATATCCACTCCGGCCTAAATATTCCAAAGCGAGTCCGCGTAAAATTTTGATTCTCAAAAGCGCGACAGCTCCGTGAAAGCGGGCGCATATAAACGCCGCGAGGCGGGATGCAGTACCGATAAGTTCGCCGCCGGATCCAGATAAGAATACACAAGTGGATAAAGGCGGAAGAGCGTCGAAGGAGGCAGCGCGGCGTGTGCACCGCGCCCGCGGCGGGGATACGTATCCGATAAGACTCGTCGGTGCGTGTCCTCCCCCTCTTTCCGGACTACACCCCCTGGCTGAATACAGACGGTTCGATCTGTTTGTTCTGCCTCCGACGGGCGCACAATCGCGCGGATCATCCTACAGAGTTCTCTCCTCTTATATATCCCTCTGGGCTCTCGTGCGTTTCGGCCGACCCTCGAGCGGTCAATTTTCACCCTCGACCGCGCGCGCTCTCTCTCTCGACCCTATCCCGGCTTTTTGCGCGTCCGCTGCTCGGCCGGGACACGCCCCGGCACGCGCATCCGCGACGTGTGTATTGTAACTTTACGCTACTACGGTGTTAGCGACACTTCGGCGGTGAGAGGGTATGGACAATACTCTTTACGAGGCTGTAATTCGGGTTCACGTTACTATTACTTTCCGATGGAAGACGGAGAGATGACACCTTCGAGTGAGCATTTAGGAGCTCTAGTTGGGGGTTTGTAGTGCGTTTGTACTAAAAATTTTTCGTTATTTCTTGAAGCGCACGAAGGGTTCTTGTGCTATCCCAATTTAACTTATTTTGAAGAAAATTTTTCAAGTTTTATTGCTGTAAGCGTTTATTTAACGAAGGCTCCCAAAGACCCACATTGAAGTTTAAGATTATATTCATATACGCTCGCCTATGCGTAAATGTTCGCTTTAGATTCAATTATTGTTGACATTTCAAGTAGAAGGAATTTATTGAGTTACGTAAATAAAAGCAATTGCTGTATCTCACTAATCTTAATGCTCAGTACGTCACACAACGCAAACATTTTTTTTATATAATTAATTCGTTTCCTCCTTAAGACAGAAAAATATAGACAAAGCTCAGACCGGAAAAATCTTCCACAAAAAAAATGAACGAAATTAATTAAGTCCAAAGATTCGACGTGGACATTGAGACGAATGATCGCGTAAAAAATGCAGAGCACGCCCCGCGAGTCCCGGTGCGAGTTTCTTATCGGGTCACTCGCGCACCCCGTCACCCCCGTTTCGTTTCCCGGGTTTATTAAAATATTGACGAGATTGGGCAGCTACGACATTATTCATCCCGTACGAGCAGTCGAATAACAGCTGGTGCATTATTTAGCAAAGGGCCGGGCCAACGAAATCAAAGCGGTACAGACCGTTCGCGGAAATCCAGATCGTTTTTTTTTTCATCATCCCTCTTTCGTAGATTGACAATGCGGATATCCGTGGGCTAGTGAGAGTGCGCAAAAGATAGAGAGGAAGAGAAATAGAAAATGAGAGGAAGAGAGATAGAAAGAGAGAGAGGAAGAGAGGGGGGAGGGGAGAAACAAAAAGAAAGAGAGAATTGCTAAAGCTCGGCAGGATACAGCGTTTTTAATTAATGCAGGATGTCGGGTAAATTGCCGACTTTCTCACTCTCTCCCTCTCTCTGTCTTTCTCTATCTCTCTCTCTCTCTCTCTTCTCTCTCGCTCCTCTGTGAAGTTTCGATTCGTGACGTTTACTTGACGTCAGAGTTCCGGTGAATTTATTGCCGCGTCGCGAGGGACGAGCTCTTCCAGAGCGTACTGGAATTTGTCGGGCTTTAATGGGGTGGATTATTGACTGCCTGAAAATCGGCATATATACTATTTTACCTTCTCCCGCTCTCCTTTCCCTCCCTCGCTCTCGCTCTCGCCGCGGCGACGCGCATTATGCGATAAATGATTTTTTCGGCCGTCTCGTTAAAGGACTCTAACGATGACAAATCGCCCCGTTTAAAATGTATCCTCCCCTGATTAATTGAAACCCATTCCCATTCAAATGAGACGGGCTCCCGTGCATTCGAAAGACATTTTCGTTTTGATGGATCCTTATTACGCGGCCGATTAATCAAAAGCGACTCCTTAATTTTGTGCGCGCGAACTTCACTGGAAACGTCGACCCGTCGTTTTTATCCTCGAGGAATTAATTGAAATGCGAATCTCGATTCGGAGCGCCTCGTTCTCGTTGAACGCGCCGCGATTTTTCGCCCGTGACGGCGATGATGGAAGCCCCGGCGAAAGCGTGGCCGCCCCCCGTGACGCTGATGCACGCGCGGACCTCGAGGATAAAACGCACGTGATCGATGCACCCGCGCGAAGGAACGACCGAATCGCTGTCTTCCGTCGCGCCTTGTTTTCCCGAGTTATAAATATCCGTGGAGTCCCCCCTCCACCCGCCTCGTACCTCATTCTCGCAAACAGATTGGCCTGTCGATATCGGATAGCAGTCGTTTGTGCGCGACGAGCAACAAAAAAAAAACAGAGCGGAGGGGAAAAAAGAGGAGCGAAGGCGCTGGACGGGAAATGTCGATTGCCGGCAGCAAAGGCTTACGCGGAGCGTGAGAAATCGTCTATCCCCGGTTTTTTTCGGTGAATAATGCGCGTAGTTTGGGTAGTTTCATTTCGCGGGGAGGAAGCGCGCCTCGCGTACTTTTTACTCGCCGGCGCGCGGGGCTCCCCGATATCAGCGACGAAGAGGGCGGATCTTTTACGACGCCGGGGGAGGAAAGGGGAGGGAGATTGCACGGAACTTTTGTTACTTCGTAAGGGATGCAGGTATAAAGTTACTTTTGCGCCGGAGGTGGAATCCTTTGAAATTTGTCGCCCCCTTTTTTCGGACGAGGAAAAAAAAGAGAGAAACAAGGTTTTACTTTTTCAAGTCTCTATTGTAGGTCTTGCCGTACTACGAAAAGAAATTATAACTTGTTGGATAATTTGAGAGTTATAGTTGCGTAATTTCGTTAGGACAAATTTCTGGTGCATTTTAAATTTTTTAAGGTACGGAAAGAATGTGGCAATTGAAAAGAAAAATCGAGATATTCGTTTGCATTTAACATTCTGAGGAAATTTTTAATTTTTTCGCTTTTGTCCCGTCGTAATGCAGAAAGTTTCTTTCGTACTTTTTCGTTTTGTTTTAAATAAAGTTTGCAAATTATTTTGTAAAAAGGTAGAGTTTGATATTCTGACAGTCAAAGGCAAGAAGTAAAGCAAAATCACGTAAAAGAGGCTTCATTCGTTTGTTGCGCATGTATATCTACAAAAAATACACGTGTATTTGCACCACACTTAAGTGAAATGAAATTGACATCGTAAGCATTGATTTAGCGTCAAAAGACATCTCTTAACAAGAGAATTGATTTCTGACGTAAAATATAATTGCACGCGAGTAAATCTCACTTCGTCCGACTTCAGTGAGCAGACCCCGATTGGCCAAAAAATACATGACA
Source organism: Eurytoma adleriae (assembly GCA_900480045.1). Taxonomy (NCBI): domain Eukaryota; kingdom Metazoa; phylum Arthropoda; class Insecta; order Hymenoptera; family Eurytomidae; genus Eurytoma; species Eurytoma adleriae. The sequence continues at coordinate 580,147 of UXGC01000009.1, read as the reverse complement.
CCATGAATAATTGCACCGTTTTACGAATAGGCCACAGTAACTAAATAATTCAGCAACAGAACAATCCTATACACGAGGTGACGATGAAACCTTGACGCACGAAGTTAAATTCGGTATACAGCTCGTGGTAACCGCCGTCACCAAAATCGAATCCACGTCCCCCGCAGCGAACAAACACTCCTCCTTGTGTACCTCATTAAAAAGTAATTCTACGAGTCGGCGAGCCCGCGCGCGGCGTCAAAGCTCGCCCGTCCGTCCTACTCGCGCGAGCAATTTCGGAGGAAATCCCCCGCCGAGATGATCCGGGCGCTCCGCCGCCGAGAGGCTGTACGACTTAATTCGCGCTCTCGGGAGGGCCGAGCCCGTAAATCTCGAGGAGGCCTCTCGAGCACCGGGTCTACACGTGCCCCCCGTGTCTCCCGGACACCGAAACGCCGAGCTCGGCTTTACAAGTGCGCCGTGGGCTCGACTTCTTCGATCGACCTTTCGGTCTTCCCGAGACGTGCGCTGAGCTTTTCGAAGCGAGCCGTTACGAGCGAGGAACATGGATCGACGCTCCTAAGGAAGAAGAGCACATCTCACCTTTTTCTTACGAAGAAAAGCTCATTTTAAAGTTTTTGGAATGGAAACTAGCGCAAGTCAAACTTCAGAAAAAAGCACCTTTTTGAATTTTGTCACGAGAAAAAGCACTTTTAGGATTTTGCCGCGAAGAAAAGCTCATTTGAGAGTTTTACTACTTTTTTTGCGGCCGTATAGAAACGCAGGTTGTTAAAAAAATTATTTATCAAGTTATTTTAAAGCTTTCAATATTTTTTAAAAAAGTGCTTTTTTGCAAAAACATTTCAAAAGTGTTCTTTCCAGTGGCAAAGTTCTGAAAAGTACTTCTTCCGTGTTAGATTTGAATATAGTGCTTTTCTTCTCGAAGAGCTTGAAATGAACTTTTCTTCTCGGAGAGCTTGAAATGAGCTTTTCTTCTCGGATAACTTAAAATGAGCTTTTCTTCACGGATACGTTGAAAGCTTGGCTGTGCTTTTCTTCACGGAGAGCTTGCAAGGTGCTTTTCTTCTCGGAGAGCTTGAAATGTGCTTTTCTTCGTGGAAAGCTTAAAGCGTGCTAGTTTTCCCCAATAAATTGAAAAGTGTCTTCTCATTCCGAACGTCGAAAGCTACAGTACTGTATCAGCGGAATTAAACTTCCTCCGCGAGTATCTGCCGCTCCCTTTTTCGTTTAATTAGCCTCCGAGGCGGGTGACTTTGTAAGAGGAGGAACTTGGGCGCACGGTGAATATTAGTATCGCGTCGCAGGAAATTGCATCGGCCCTTTGTGCGCGGCGACGGCTCGCTCGACTTGCCCTCGACTCGGCGCGCGGGAACTTCTGTCCGATAATCTTTGACGGCTGGGGGGAGATAGCGGGGCACTCGGCGGTAATTCGATGAGTGAGAAAAGTAAAAGGTCGATTGTCCGCGGCACCTTTTTGCCGGCTCTCGAGTTTACGCGTCACTCTAGAGGTACAAGTGCGTTCGACTGCCGATTTCACGTCGAAACGATCCGTGAGCGATAATTGAAAAACATCTTTGATAGCGCGAATTTGCGCGATAGAATAAGACGCTTAATTCGATGTTTCAGAAGGTTCGTGGAGGAAATTTTAAGGTTGTTACTGAAAATAAATAGGATTACGGAGATGTTCCTTATCTTATTTAGTTATCTCTTCCTGTTTATGATTCAAGCACTCAGCTATTTTGTTGATGAGATTAACGGTTTTATCTTTATTGTTGTACGCAAGTCTACGTTTGATAATTTAACTCAATTGTTTTGCAATGTTTCTTTTTCAAGTTTTGAAAAAGCAGCGAAATTAATAAACAGTATTAAGAAAATATAATTAAATGCTCGCTAATAAGCTTTTGTTACGTACAAAGGGGTTTTCTTCGCGGACGAACTGGTTTAATAATAAGTTCTATAATGAAAAATTCTCTTTGTAAAGAGAAAATACATACACAAACGAAAGAATATAGTTTTTACTTTAATTTACAAAAGCAGTTTTACACTCGTCAACAAAGACGTTTATTACTAAAATAGAAAACTTTTACCGCGTGTTACATGGACAAACGTGAGATTCCTTTAGTATGAATAAAAATTTTAAAGCACTTTTACCACTCAGTCTCCTCAAAGAGTCCAAAAATAAGCTTATAAAAAATTGGCTCCGCGGCATCTACGCCCAGTAAGCATAATTCATCGCCTCCCCTCGCGTATTCCTCGAAAACATTCTTAAAGAGCCTGTAATTCTTCCTTACTTAACGATTGCACAAAGGAGACATTTTTCTTGCCTCTTGAAACAAAAAACAGAGAGAAGGCGATATTCCTTTTGAAAAGTGAAATGCGCTTAATTAAAAGCCGCGGCGTAACTGCGGCTCTGCCTTTGCCGTCCGTCGGGTTTCCCTTTTTTCCTGCAGACGCGCGCGTTATTGTTGCCTCTCTTTTATTCGGAACAGAACTGTCAGACGCTCGCTAACGCACTTGTTTATTTCTGTCGAAAAGCGGCCACCGACACCTCGAAAATATACGCGCGCGGCTCCCGGACACGCAACCCGAGCGATAATTACGATGAGCACTACGCTTTTTCGAGTTTTGTTTTTCCTTTCAAAATAAACATTCTTCGGCCATCAAGAGCTTTGATTCCGATGGCGATATTTATAATTTAGATAAAAAGCCGTAAAAGCCTTCTTGTTTTTTCTTTTCTTTTCTTTTTATAAATTTGATACGTGAGGATTTGCGAGTGAACGCAGGGACAGCTTGAAAATTTTAATTTTACAGAAAAAAAGCGAAAATATTTGTGGATATCAAAGGCAAAATATTAGCTTTTCACATACAGCTGTCTGTACCCGTTTTTTCCTCTCACGGAACGTCTTAAATATCGTTGAATAAAAAGGAAAGAGGCATTTAGAAGAAAAAACTAGAGCCGACAGCGTATCAGTAAAACCCTGAAATTTCCGCTAAAGACTCGTACTTTAAACGGAAAAGAAAAAATTTCACCAATTACATTTTAATGGGCTTCCTCGAAAAGATTATATTTCTGTTAAATAACTTAAATTAAATTTCTCAATTTCGCGAATTGGCGCTTTTTCATAAAATCCTTGAAATGAACAAAATTTAATCGTTTCAAAAGTCAAAAATTGAAACATCAAGTACGATATCAAAGAGGAAGATTTCAATACAAAATCTACATAATTACAAATATTAAACTGTCAAGTCTGAAATATGTTCCGAAGCCCGGGGATTATCATTGTTGTCTTTGTGAAACGAGCAGCCCGAAAATGGGACTGAAAAATTAGTGCCAGCTAAAATCCGATTTTATCCCCGTTTTCCTTCCCGTTTCAGGAAGTAATTTCCTTCGTCACGCGTTTTTTATACTCGCGTAATCTCGGTACCGAATGAAAAATCGCTCGTGCGCGCGAAATGAAAATACAGGTATACGGATATAAATAAGCTGTCAGAAAATGTCTATCTACCTTTGAACTTTTTTAAAATCCCGCACAATATCTCTCATTTTAATACTTTATTCAACGAATTATTATATAATATTATCGGTTTGTTCTTAAAAGATGTAACATGTAGATACGTAGATCACGTAGCAATGTATTGGTAAGTTCTTGAAATAAGTATCACGCATAAGGCATGTAAGTTTCATTTTTACATAGTATTTTTAATCCATAAATCTTTAATAATAGAATTAAGGTATAAACTTTAAAAAACAATAAAAAAAGGAATCTATTTTCATTATACTCGATAAAAAAAAAATTTACGCACATTTTTGCTGAACGAGCAGTGCGACGTGTAACTGATCGTGTACCTGCCATTCTCTCAATTAACAACGCCTCTCCGCGCACATCCACACACTCTCCCTAAAAAAATGCACAAATCGCCAATATTCAGCGAGTCAAAAAGTCGTTCTCAATTAAGAGAAAAAAGTCCAAACAACCGCGGCATCGTTCAAAAAAATAAAAGGCACGCATGAAAATTTCATTGTCACGAACTGGATTCCATATCGACTGGCGTACGACACGCGTCGCATTATCCGCGCGGCAAAAAAAAAAAAATGAAAAAATGTTGACGGCGCGGCGCACGTACCTCCGGACTCGCCGCTCGCGTGCTCGCCCGGGTGTATTTTTTACGCGGCGCGCGGAAAAATGCGGCCGTATTTACGCCTTGTTTGCGCAGTTGCGCCCGGCGCACGTGACGCGCGTGACGTTTCGCGCGGCTCCCCGAGGTGGAAGCCGACCCGATTGTGTGTACGGCCGCCTCGCCGAGTTCATTTGGATGTGAGAGCACGCCGACGCGCGAGCGACTAATAATTTCGCGTCCCCGACGTCACCCGCGCGCTCGTCGTCGGCGTAATTACCCGCTCGCCAGACGGCTGACTGACGACTCGCGCTGCCGCCGTCTGCTTCGCGCGCTCTTATCTCGGCTCGGCTCTTCTTTTTCGTGATAGCAATTAAGCGAGATAATTATTTTTTATTCAAATCGATTATAATCGTATGTGATTATGTATTACTGCAGGTTAAAAGTATCTCAGAAATTCAGTAAGTAGGATGCTTTTAACTCAGAATATGTCACTGTTCACATAAAATTTATTGTAATCGCCGAAATGTCACTTATTCAGATTTACAGGGTATCTTGGGAAAGAATTTAAGTTCGTATCTTCCAAATTTAGATTAGAAAACTTTATAACTCTTTATCAATTGAACATGAACTTACAAAAGGTGGTAAAGCTGCATTTTAAGTTTTTAACTGAAGATTAATTCATTTTATTGTATCCTTGGCACGATAAAGAAATTTTAAACGCAATTTTCTAGAAAAGTCGAAAAATAAAGCTAGCACTTTGCATAAGGAAGCCACGAAAATTGTAGGAAACTTTTCGAATGAATAATGAAATTTAAATTATAAAGAAACTGCGCCGATTCGAGTGACGCAACCATTTTAATTGTATCAATGTCAGGCTGAAAGAATTCAATAGTTTTTCGCGGCGATAAATCAATACTGCGGAAAAAAATGAATAATTTAATAGGAATTCATAAAACTGACTTATTATTTTCTATTCGAAATCAGCCGGATTCAACAATTCGATATCTCGAAATATTTTTTTACGCAAACGAGTTATGCTAAACAGCGTCATAAAACACGATAAACGACCTTTATGAACTAACTATGAAAAAATTTAACAATAGTACATTAACATGATGAAATGCTAAGCAGCGTTTAATGAATGAATGAGGTCAGGTAACGACGAGCGAGAGGCGTCTTTTCATGCGCCAGAAAGGATAGATAGTAAATTATCGTTCGTCGCCTCGACTGTATCTAATCGATTGCGCCGCATATCGTTAAATAATATTTTTATACGTAAAAAGATTAAAATCATAGTCTGGAGTAATCAGAGTAAACGCACCAAACGAGTGTAAGTAGTTTAACCGAGATAAGAAAATTTGCTTTTCTTTTTAAGTTGAAGTTCAATTGCCTCCAATATCAATTTCATCAAAGATACCGGGTTAATCTTTCGATAAATTATTACGTCAAAAAATTAAACTTTTAAAGAAAAAAGAAAAAATAACTAAGTATTTAAAATTTAAAAAATGTAAGCATTTTCTCACATCTACGTTAAGGAATTGAAAGCTTATTCGATGAGTTTTATCCTGTTCGCCCAGAATACGCGTTTCTCCAAAAAGATAACAAAAAAAATTCCCTCACGAGACCCCCCACGGGCTCCGCATTGACAAACATCACCGCAGTACAAACATTACGCGAGCGAGAACAGCGACAAAGGAATCGTCTCCGAGCCCAAAGTGACGTTCGATCGTTCTTCACGCATGAATAATACAGACGATAATAACGATTTGCAAGCCATTACCTCGGCGGGGCACACTCGGCGCGTCTCGGCCGACAAAAAGAGGAGCAGCCCGTCGGAGATACGGCGAGATGAAAAAAAAAAGGTGCGAAGAAGCCTCGTAAGAGCATTGTGTAAGGAGAGCAAACAAAAAGGGGGAAAAAAGGGCCTCGGGGTAATATTTCACGGGTGATGGGCATCCCTTACACTCCCACGTCCGCCGAAAGGACCCGGCCGGCCGCGCGCGACTATTAATAGAAAAGGAGCGAGAATCAGCGGGCGACACGGGCTCACCTATATCCGGCACGCGATTATTCAAGCCCGACGCGGGTGCGGAGCGTCAATCACGCCGCGCGATATTAATTGATCGAGGCGCGCAACTTTAGCAGTGGCCCGCGTCTCGCTCTGAGTAATCGATGCCTGCGAGCCGCGCGAGCATCGGTCCTCCCGGATTTTTCGTCGCGGCGAAGCTCGGCCCCCTTGATACGAGCTTGCGGGAGTCACGGGGTTATTAATAATGCGCGAGTCGGGGGCTTTCGCAAGATTCGACGGGCGACTTAGTTATTTTAACCTGAAATTTATAGCCACTTTGACGAGTCCGCGGCGGAGGCGCGCGCGCGCGCGAGAATTTAGTTTTGCGGTTGGGCGCCCGCCGCAGCGGCTCGTCGTTGTCGCGTCGACGCCCGTGGACGTCGGCCGCGAATCGCCGCTGAAATGTTTCTCGGATGTCGACGGGCTTTTTTTCCACCGGCGAAATGCTTCTCTCAAAGAAATTTAGAGCAGCTTCTTTTGCGTGGATTTTCAATTCGAACTACCGCGAAATATTTTATATTCGTATCGTGCTGAAGTGAATTAGATTACGGCTCGCGTCAAAATTTCGCGCCAAAATCTAAGTCAACAAATGTAATTGTTAAATAAGAATCTTAAGAAGGTGCGCGACAAATTTTAAATGTTTAAAAAGAAAACTGCAATTCTCTTTTGATTCAAGTCGTTCTTAAGAATTTTAAAAGTGGACGGAAAATTTGAAATGGTTTGAAATGGAAATGTACATAAATTATACATTTCCATTTCAAACCATTTCAAATTTTCCGCGCACCTTTTCAAGATTTTAATAGTAAACAAGAAAACTTTTACGTTATATCTATAAGCTTTTTTATCAATTCAACATTTCACCTTAAAAATAAATTGTAAATAACACAATTCATTTTACCGCGCGCAAGATTTTTACGAAACCACCTAAACGCATTCTAATCAGTTTACAAAGACCGAAAAGAAACATTTTTACGGAAAACTCAAACAAACGTGAAAACCCACGGTAAACAAAAAAGAGCGTCTCGTGCACCTCATCGACCGCTCGGCGTGCGCGGTGTACTGCGTCGAATCACGATCGCGTACGCCCGATAAAGCAAATTTCCCGCTCGTTAATATTCAGAAGATAAACGGACGCGTGCGCTCGCCGACGACACATTTTAAATGATTGAACAGTTCTCGCCAAGATCGGCCGCGGGGATTTAGCGCGGATCGCGCGTCCCAGATATATACGCGCGCGCGCCCGAGCAAATAGTGCCTCCTTTCCCGCGACTCTTATATATACGCGGAAAACTGTTTTTCCGAAACGATCGCACAAATATTTTCCCACCGGAGTCCGCTCTTTCTCCCCCCCTCGTGCCTGCCGTGGGAAGCCGCTTAGGTGGAATGAGAAATGGCCGGGAGACGAGAGGAGAAAACGCGAGTGTATATACTTATATGCGCTGTGGACGAGCGCCGGACGTAACCCGCGGAGACACCGTCGTTTCGTAAATTCATGCAACCTTTTCTTCTCCTCGCCCTCTTGACAAAGTCCATTTATTATCTCGCAGCTTGTTTCTATTTTTGCTGTCCCAAAAAAATCAGTGCTTCGCTAGTAGCTAGTTATTTTTCTACGCATCGCAGTTTGAAACAAAGTTTGAAAGTGACGCCTCGATTTTACGCGATTTGTATCGCTTTTATTTTAAGCTGAACTGATTCATTACTACATTTGTGGAATCAATGTTGTAAAGGTAGCGTGGAAAATCTTTTCTCGGGAAAAGATTCCCTCGAATTCCGTAAAATAAGCGCACCGGTCATTAAATTGATAATTGATCGGTCAATTCTTAACGCGAACGAAATCATCGATTATACAATGGAAAGGCTGCGAGTGTAACCGGCGTGAATTTAAAGTTATTTATAAAGCGTCTTAACGTTTGAATAATTAATGTAAAACCAACTGAATCCGAGCCAAAATTGTATGCTTACTTCGAGAGGCATTAGCGATGCACCGTGAATCAGTCGCATATTTTAATAAAACGGAACGCCGCCTGAATCATGGGAGAGCAAGTGACGTCAAAATGTTAAAGGTGGAATGCATAAAATTCACCTCTCAATAATGTGAGGATATCGATTGTCCGATAAAGAAAAAACTCAACAATGAAAGCATTGTGTTTTCTTTAGATAGCGTAACGATTTAACGAGGAATGTGTATTACTTTCTACATTTTTTTCACTCCACTGGTTAAGGCGATAAAAGGAAATAACCGGCGCTAATAAAGATCTATAACAATTTTTTCCGTTTTTGAAAGACTTATAAAACTATATAAGATTTACGTAATAATTGCGAAGACCACCTTTTCATTCAACCTACTCTATTTCTAATAAGCGATATGTTAAACAAAGAAAATTTTTTGCCGACGGGTACTCGCCGGTAGCTAGAAAAAAACGACCACCTCGTTTATGAACGGTCGACGTGTGGGGAAATATAGGGAAAGCTTTTAGAGTTACTTTACTATGCATTATTTAAGCGTAGGCAAAGGCACGGCAGCGCAAAAGAAACGCGCAAATGAACAAGGTAAAAAATAATTTAAAAATATTTCTCGTCAACGAAGAATACGAGCCGAGCAAAAAATAGCACACTCCTAAACGCCAGCGTCTGCGCTCTTTTTTTCTTCGTCTGCATTTAGGTGGACGGCAGTTAATCGAGATATCCCACGGTAGTTTTGAAAAATCGATAAGGCAAGGTCATTTTTTTCCGTATGACGCTGCTAGCTATGACTGAGTTTAGCTGCATTCGGTATGATTTAGTTCGATAGGGATTAAAAATGGATCCTATGGATTGCAGGGAAAAGGAATTTCCGTGAAAGGAGCCGTTATTTCTCTCCGCTAGACCACTTAATTGAGATTATTTTCCTTTATGCAATTTTCAAATTAAGTAAAGTGCTCCTTTCACGGCGATGATACGAGTCTGCGTGATTCTTTTCAATAACTTATTCGAGAATAAAACTGAATAAGCAATTTTTGTTATTGTATAAAATTCGATGTCTGTGCTCTTTATTGAAATATTTATTTCGCTTCATTATTTCTTAATTAACTGCGGAATAGACCGTAGACCAAATATTTCCCAATAACACCCACTAAATCCCACTCTATTAACCTCATTAATTTGAAAGACCTTTAAAACACATAAACACTGATTTTAACGACCATTTCTCTAATCCACCTAATCGTCTTAATAAAAAGAACAGTATTTTTAATCACCTAATCCCGCTTTAAAAAAAAAATCGAAAAAAAAGAGAATTAAATTACCGCCTCGTTAATTCAGGAGGTCGATTCTCCCGAGTCCGCGGCGATTGGCCGTTTCTTACGTAAAAAAAAAGCCGGTACACGCGGCGCGACCACCTAAATAAGGCCTCGGCGGAGAGAGAGAGGCTCGCGCGCGAGCCGGGCATTGCTTATCAGGCGTTAAAAGTGTATCGGTGGATCGGCGCGCCGCCTCCGTCTCGGGAATTCCTTTGACGCCGGAGCGAGCGCCGCGTCGGACAAGGTGGGGGACTGTTTTTTACCTTAATTTCTCTCTCCTCTCGCGCGCGCAAAAGGCGCCGCTGCAGTGGGCGGCGCCTGCACCCTTCTAATTAGCGCGAGCTTCCCCCGCGCTTTTTTCGCGCGCGGTTACGAAACCGCGGCCGCACGCGAATATCCGGATGCGACGCACTTTCGCGACTGCTACGTTGTTTTTCTTCGCGTACCTGCGGTTCTCGTCTGTAAGTTCGGGGTCATTCGATTACAGGCAGTAAGCTAAAAATGATTTTAAAAAAGCATTCGAAATAAAAACTACTACAAATTTTTTAAAAAATAACGCCAATTCACTTATGATGTCTTTCAGGTAAAAGTACATTTTCTTCATAAAGAGATGTATAGCTTCAATGGATATTTGAAATTTTGTTTCTGACAGAAACTTTCTTTTTAAATTCTGGAAAAATCTCGAAAAAGTCTATATTTCAAAGCAGACTTCAAAAAGCATCAATTCTAACGAGTTGGAAATTTTTTACTTTTTTCAACATCTCGGTACGATCTACATTTACATCGTGTTTTTTCTTTTATACATTTTTTTCGAGTGCTTTCGAATCTGCACGAACGATGCCGCACTTGAAATCACGAGGGGCGCTTCTTCGAAAGCTAATCAACGAGTACGTTTTGGCTCGAGCGACGAGTTACGTAAGCAGCCGCCACGAGCGAGAGATGGCTGCGTTTGTCTAGCGGGCTTCCGTTTTCTCAGAAAGCGTCGGTGGTTCCGAGAGACGCGCGAAAAATTATCGACTTTTATTTTGGCGCTAGATTAGCGGCTGCGAGCGCGGCTTTCTCGAGTGGAACCGCGTAGTCAGCGGCGCGTTTATTACAAGTGCATTCGAGCGCGCGATACACCGAACGCGACGGGGACTTCCCGCATAATCAGCGACGCTCGAGTTGCTAATGCGAATTCGTTTTTACGAGGTGGAATCTACGCGCGGAGAAATTAGTTATTCAAAAGCACAGCGGAAGCTGCGCCGCGGGCTTCGTTAAATTTTAAAACGGGACAGTTTTTATCGCTGCTCATTTCTAATTGGAGAGTGTGCTCTTCTTTTTGCTTCGACACTCGACGACGATGTTATCGTTATCAAGAAATTATGTCAATTTACACTTTCGTACTAATCGGATAAACAGGACGGTGTATCTTTAATGACGTCTAGACAGCGGAGGATAAATAAATCGAAATTTGGCCAATGAATGTGTGAAATTAACTTTGAAAATGTCAAAACTCATTCACATAATTATTTTTCGCATACATTGTATCACCATTCACATATTCCAAAATAATTTCACTTTTCATATTTAGAAAGAACGTAACGCGAAAAAAATGCCTAACAAAACTATACCGCGAAAGGTGACTCCTCGTCAAACTAACGCGCAATTCATTTAAACAGACAATACTAACGAAAAAAATATTTCACCTCTAAATTCTCCTCATAAATTCCGCAATTGAAACACATCCGGGCGAGCGCGCATTTCCTGGGTCGATTGCGGCGCGCGGCGGCAGATAAGGAGGCGCGCGCGCCCGGCGTCCTTGGCGCGCATTCTCCGCGGGTCCAGGCGGCCGCGCGACCTTATTAAGAAAACGGGCGCATAGCCGGCGCCGCTGGGATGTCCCGGCGAATTCCGCGAGTCGTCCTCGGCGGCCGATGGCACCGCGGCCTCGCGGACGATCGACCCGCGCGCGCCGCGGATCATTAGGGGGGAGCCCCGGCACGTCCGCCGCCGGCGCGGGCTTTTGTTCTAATTTTAAAGGCTTTCGCGCGCGCGCGCCCGCCAAAGCCTCTCACGGACGTCGCGAGACCGAATTCCTCGCTGAATCTCTCTATTATGCGATGGATTGCCCGAGGGACGGAGCGACGGCGGGCTTTTCTTGTTTCTCTATACGAACTGATGTAGGTATATCAAGTTTAGATGTTTAAGTTGATTTTTAGAAATTTTTATTATACGATGATAAAAATGATAGCGGGAAATTTACTATAAATTATTGGAGGTGGAAGATATTAAAACGCGATAAAAAATTGCCCTAAATTTTAGAAAAATGTTCTATAATTATGGAAAATGTTATTATAGTAATTTTCTCAGGTTTTCAGTATGTCCTCCAACTCAAATAACTGATGGTAAATTTTCCCTTTTATTTTTCTCATTGTCATTATTTTATTATAAAAGTTCGAATTGATTATTTTCTTGTTGATCAAATGAATATAAATTGATTATGAATAAAATATGTTTATTACAGATTTATATAAAAAAAAGTGTTAACGGTGAAGCTTACTTAAAATTGTATTTGAACGCATTATCGTCAACAAGTGAGATCACGTAAATTTATAAAATAAATTAAAATTTTATGACATAAAATATTGAAAGTTCATGATTTATTAAGCTGCAATAAAAATGTAAACAAAGTAATCCTGATAAATCGTTTATCAATATATCACAAAATAAATTCTCTTTAAATCTGAAGATATGAAACTTCATTTATCAAAATTGTTTCCACTTAACTTTCTACTTAGAATATGCTACTCTGCACTGCATCTGGTAAGTGAAATTTTACGTATTCAGATTTAGAGAGTTTACGACACTAATTCTCAGTGAAAGTAGCACAATTGCAATTTGTAAATCAAGCGTAAGATAATTTACACGACGTAATAAGCACATACGAATGAGAATTCATATATGAAAATATTTTTTTTGCGATAAATATTTTCGTACGAAAAATAAGAGAAAACCCGTTAAAAACAAGAAGCGCGTAAAATGAAGCATCTAGATTTCACGGCGGGCAACTGTATCGTCTTACAGCCGAGTGTCATTCAATCCAAATCTCACCGAGGCGCTCGCTCCAGTAAACGCTCGCGGATACACGGTCATTGGATCTCATAATCGACCTCATTGTTTCGTGCCGCGCCTGCGAATCGCGCCGTTACGAACGAAGCGCCCCGCAACCTTTGCGTCAGATTTCGCGTACGTCCCGCGCCCGTCATTTTTCCGTTTTTTATTTTCATCTTTATTTTTATTTCGACTCCTCGTTACGTGACGGCAGGAGCTGCTCGCGATCGCAGCGGAGACGAGTACGTGCATGCACGTACGTCGTAGGGCTTCGAATTTTCGAAATCCAGCGGCGGTGCGTGGTCCTCCCTCGGGGAAATGCGCCGCGCGTGATGGCGCAAGTTTAAAAAGTTTCGCCGTCACGCGCGGAATTGGAAATTTGCGCTGTAACGCTCCACCGCGGAATATCGAGATGCGGCCGCTTTTAGTCGGTACGTGCGCCGCGACGCTAAAAATCATTTCCGGACTTGTCGCCGCTCGAGGGTCTGAATCCGGCCGGTTGGATTCCTCGGGCTGTTCCGATTTATGCGGGAGCTCGGTTATCGAGAAAGTTTTATTTCTTGATGGACGACGAAGTCGAGGGAGAAGATTTCGCGGGGATAGTTTAAGGGAAAGGCGATGGCACAAATTTTATTAAGGAATTTTGTAGACTCGCTTGTTTTATTGAAATACCCGTACGTTTCTTTACATTTTCCGGAATTTCACTTTATTTCATTTCGAGAAACTTATCTCGATAAATATCTGTAGATATGCTGTAGCATTACTTGTGTAGAGAGAATCGACGCGGAGAATAAAATATCGACTGTTTTAAGAAATATCGTTGTATTTTTGTAAAACTGGAATTCAGTGGAGCCATAAAATACTTCGCGTACTCCGACAAACAAGTAAAATTTTAGTACCAAACCCTCATCGATCAGCAGTCGTACTGCGCGCGAGACCAAATCCCGCATCATATTTTATTTTTGCAAATTGTTGCAATGTTTCTTTATTAAGTCCGACCTGCAAAACTCAACAGCATAAATCCTTGCAAAAATAAAACATCCTAAAGCTAATGGTCTAATCTCTCACACCGAGACAAAGGCATCGACATTAACTACCCAAATAATTTCTCCAAAAAAGATCTGTTTCTTTCGATTCAAAACAAAAAAATCCAGGAGCCTACATCCATTCCTCGCCGAGACAACACTTCCGCTGGTTATTAAGCGTTATTTATCGGCCGCCCGGGGGCACCGGCGCATCAGACGGCCTCCCCGCCGAGCGCGGAAAAAAAGGCGCCGGGGATAAATCAAGCGCGACGCGGGATTTTCGATCCCGCCGCGAACTCACGTTTGCACTCGGGATATAGCGCGGTAGCAGCAGCAGCAGCAGCAACAGCGACTGGCGTCGCGTCGCGAGGACAGCGCCGGTCCTCCCTCGGCGCCCCGTCGCCTTTCTGCGAGCTCGCGAAAGCCCGCGGCGGGCTATTTCGGTCGCGACCGACTCTCTTTCTCTCGCGGCGAGCTGGCGCGCTCCCTCGGGCCTTACGGCTTCCGAGCGCGCTCGTTACAGGGACTGCCGAGATCCGACGACTGCTTCTTACGGTGTTACAATCGACTTTTGCGCTAAATGCGAGTTTCTGTGGCTCTTTGAGGTTCGCGTGGTACTCTTTTTACTTTGCACGAGCTGAAGTAAAATTTCGTATTTTAAGAAACTATATTCGATTGAAATGCGATAAGAGAATTGTGATTTTAATATAATTATATGAGAAAATAAATGAAAATTTCTTATTAAGGTTGTACTGGCTATGCAGTCAGTTTCAAATGTTAGTTTTTATCTAAAAAATCGCTCTTAAGGAAGAGGTACATTGAAAAGAACAAGATTTTTTATTTATGATTCCCCATTGTCACTAGTAAGGGAATCGATGTTTAATGGGTCGAAAAAAAATTGTTATTTTCTAATGCCATTTCATCCAGGTCATTTCTTTCAATTTATATCAATCGACACATTTCATAATATAAGAAATTACTTATTTTTGTCAATATATACATAAGTTTTATGTGCTTGAGAAAGGCGGCAATTCAGTCGTCAAAACTTTGCACATTAGTGAATAAAAGTTTTTTTTTAAGTCATTTAACATCAGTACCCTTTCACGTTCAATTTGAACCATGTAATATTACAATTGACCAAATAAAAAAAATTCCCTTTATTATACGATTGCAAAATTTATAGGATAACTTGATAACTTTTGAACATTGAAACTTTTTTCTTCTCATTTAATTTTGATCGCATATTGTTATTCCTTGTAATATGTTCTATCGATTCACTAAATGAATAATTCGAGCGTTTTCTCATAAGTGAAAAGAACGATTTTTAGAAACATAATTTTTGAAACTATAATTATAGTCAACATGTGCTGCAGTCGAAACTTAAAGTTAATCTCTAATTATCACACTTTTAATATGGAATAATTTTGTGTTTTTGTTTATCGGTGTAAAATGAGGTCGCGATGAAAAGGTTAGATAGAAGTATACCGTGCACTTGAAAATTTTCTGATATTGGGTGATATACCGCGGATGATCATTAATTGGGCTATATTTGTTAGGCACTCCCGCAGATAAAATGGACGGCAGGAGTGTTAGTTGAGATAACGAAATGAAAGAGAAATATATGCACTCGAATAGCCTAGTCTTGTGTACAAAGTAAATAAACATACATCGTGTTTACTGAGCGCGTGTCATCATTAGTGCAATAATATTTGTTACAATAAATTATAAGGGGGAAGTACTAAAACACTTAAATTCAAAATCAGTGTAATGAGCAAATTTCAATGTTTCAATCAAATATTTACAGCTACATAGTCGTGAGTCAGATGTTCAATGTAATTAATTATAGTATTTACTTGTCAAAGATTTAAAATTTTGTATTGAAAGCAAAATTATTCGATTGTTACTATTTAATAACTTTTTAAAAAATATTTTCTTGTAAAATGATAATCGTTTCTTCTAAAACTTTTGTAGATTCTTTTCGATTTACTTTTTATTCCTAGATCGATTTTCATTCCCTTGTATTTACAAATCACCATAACGATAATTTTTACAGAAAATGTTTCTGCGTTTATAAGAAAAATTTATCTATATTATGATCTACGATGACGCGATGACAAATACTCGAACGGCAGACAGAGTTATTCGACGCATTACTCTTATTAACAAGTCCCGAGCAAACACAGTATATGTTTATTCGTACAACTAAAATGTTCAGACAGCAGCAGAGCTCTCTACTCGCAGTATTTAGCACTCGGCTGGATACTTTTGCCGCTTCTCACTCCCCTAATCTCCAGCGCACACAGCACGAGCCAGCTCGCGACGGCTGGAAAATTCTATTGTTCCACGTATCCCTCGCGTCGGCCAAGATCCTCGAAAAATCCCTTAATTAAGATCGCGGGGCAAATAGAAGAAAATTTTTCGACGCGAACAAAGCGCTAATTCCCGGCGGCCGACCTTCGCCCATCAAAGCCCCGGCGCTCCGCAAAAAGGCGCGGTGAAAGAGCGGCCGGAAAAAAGAGCCCGAAAACTGCGGCCAATTTAAATGCAAAACGCGCCCTCGGTCAATTCTCCGCCCGGGGCAACGAATACATCGTTTTTTTTTTATTCGTTCGGCCGATCGCGCGGGGGAAAACTCGGCCGCTTTTCGCTTTCGCCGACGACGGGCCCGGCTAATTGGCAGTTACGCGGCGCGGTCGCCGTCCGTAATAGACGAGAGTGTGCGTCCGGGCGCGCGCGCGCGGGCTGCACTCGACCGACCGCCGAAAACGGCGTCTGCGATTCGCCGAGCCAATATCTTTTAGCGTCTAACCTGTGGAGCTTTTAGCCGGGACTTTAAAAGAGGAGGACGAGCAGCGGCCGTCTCGAGGTGGCGCTTTTTTTTTAAATAACTTTTAAACGAAGTTTAGCTTATGCACTGCCGCGGTACTTTATTAAAAATGCTTTTCCGAGGATCCGAGATTAGGGGGGATTGAAGGATGACTGGCTTACTTTTGTGTTACATGTTTATGGTGTCACGGCTTTAAAATTGTGAGGTAAAAAAAGGGCGCAGTGCAGGCAGCATTAATTCAGGTTTTAATAAGCATCCATTTTTTTTTCTTTTTTGACGACCGTATCCACGACGCGAGGAGAAAAAATTGCGTAATAAATTTAATGCTGAATATTTTGCGATATGGAAATTTAATTCGGTTATTTTGCATGTCTTTGCGAATGATAAATTGAAATCGCTGTTTCCCCGAGAACTTTGAGGAGAGCTCCGTGCAAACAAAATTTGTAAAATGTGTTTTTTTTTTAATCGTCATTTTTTTACTCGGCTGAGAATCACGTTTTCAGTGCAATCAGAAAAAAGATATTTAACCTTTTCCTTCATTACGAAAGAATTAATTAATACACGAAGAAAAAATGATAACATTGCTACTACGTTGTAGTATGAGTTTGCGTGAATTTTAATTAGTGTGATTAATTAATTTCCTGTCATAAAAAAAACTACTCGGAGAGAATTTTTTCATAAAGATTACTTTCATTTTTTCTGCAAAAATTACTCTGTACTCAGTAATTCATCTCAGTTTCATTCTATTCAATTCTATAATCTTGGAATCAAGTTATCTGTTTGATAAAAATTATTCACAGCTTGGTAAACATTGCCACAAGCGTTGAAAAAATCACGACTTTTAATTCAATGCTGTGTAAATAATTTTTACTAAAACTAATCAATTACACATTTTTACCGTAAAATTCTCTCCGCGTACAAATGATATTCCAAATTAAAAGCGTCACTCGTAGTATACTCCACACGTCTGCAATCACAAGTAGAAAAAAATTCTTCAACAAACAACTTCGACGTTCACAAATTGAAAATCCGATTGAGTTAGATAACACTGGGTACGCGACGTGCAATGCCACTATTAATACCTGGGAAATCACCGGAGTCAGCAGCAAGAAAGAAAAAGGAGAAAAAAGCGCCGCAAAAGAAAAGCCCCGCACAAGCGTGTCACGTTGCCTCAAAGAGCCGCGCCGACAAGAGAGCCCCGCAGGTTCCCAGTCAATTTTCCGCGCGAACGAGCTACGTAATCCGCGAGAGCAGCCGCGATCCACGTTTCCCGTCTCCTCCTCGCGAGCGAAAGAGCGCCAGCCTCCTCTCCTCCCGCCAGCTCGCAAAAAAGCGACCGACCGACGAAATACAAAAACCACTGGCCTCCACCAGCAGCTTCAATTTTCCTTTTCTCTTTTTTTTCATTTTTATTTTTTCATCACCTCGCGTCTAGCGCACTGCACACCGAAGCTCCGAAAACTCCCGCGCGTCGACCCGGGTGTGCCCCTGCACTCCGAAGCCTCCTCGGGGGACGCACTTAAGCGCGTGGTACTCTCCTCTCTCGCTCTCTTTCTCTCTCTCTCTCTCGGCTCGGTGTGTGTACACACAGGAGGAGAGAGCCGCGCGCGCCGGAGCAGCCGTCGTCGCGCACGCCGCTGCTGGACTGAGCCAATATGGCCCGTCGCCGCCGCCGACTTCCCTACTCCCGCGGCGCACGCACCACCTCGGGCGCATTATGCTCGCCGCGCGCGCCGGGCATGCTCCCTCGCGCGCTCTCCTCCTCCCACCCTGGCGGCGCGGCGCCGTGCGAACGCACTCCGGCGCTGCCGCCTCCGGAGGAGAGAGCGGCCCGCTTTGTCTCGCGAGTGCGACGCTCGCCCGGAATCGGATTCGCTACGCTCGAGCTGCAGTAGGAGGCGGCGTGTGGGGGTGGACCGGCCGAGGCTTTTACCTGAGCGCCCCCCTCTTTCGGCGTCGAACCCCTCGGACTGACGATCCGACTGATGGGAGAGAGACCGGACGGAGAGTTGCCTTTAATTAAACCGCCATGATCGGTCGATCTGTTTTTATTGTTTTTCTTGAACGAGTTCCGGGATATAGAGTTCTTTGCACTATGGAGTGGGTTTTTTATGTTAATGGTTGATATGTATGTAGTTTTTTAATTTCGCAAAGTTTTTTACTTTCATGTATTGTAGGAATAATAATATTTACTTCATAAATGTGTAGGTAAAAAAATTTACAAATTTAATTGATGGCTGAATGAAAAAAATGCTTGTGAAAAGATTTCATCTCAAAAAAGCAAGTTTTCAAGTTTCCGTATATTTGTTTGAGGTAACGTCATTTCCAATGCTACTTTCAATCAATGAAATCAGTCAATCAACAAATTGCAGTCGACAAATTAAATACACTGGAAGCTTACATCGCATTCAATTTATACAATCTTTATTAATAAATGATCTGCATTTGTAAAAGTTTTATTAATTAAAAAATGATCTGATCTTCATCATAATTGTACAATGCAAGTACATGAATTGATTAAACATTTTTAAATTTCTTTTTTATTTACAAATAATACAGTTCATTTAAGAATATGTATGAAAAGAAATCTTAATTAAAATATGTAAAAGTAAATATTTTTAATAATGAAGAGCTCACATATTCTATTAATAGATCTGTAAGGAATAAAAGTAATCTGGAAATTACAAAATTCATCAAATCTGGTTCTTAATTAAAAAATGCTGCGAACTGCTTACTCTTTTATAAAAATTAATGAATTTCCTTATTTTTAATTTCACTAAATTATTTAAAATCAAAATTTCCTTTTTAGAAAAAAAATGTCTTCACGAGAAATCAAAAAGACATTAATTACTTTAAAATTCAAAACAGGAATAATTTACAAAAGTAATAAATTTAGGATTAACATAAAATGCAGTATCGAAATACTAAAATCACAGCCTAACATAAAAGTCAATGAAATTCTAAAACGGCAGCCTAAAAGGACAATAAAGCGTGAAACATTTCCGCGCGACGAACAATCGATTTCCGCGTGCAAATGCAAGTAGTTACAGCCGTGTCCGTACGGCCGGCGGACCCGATCGGCCGGCCTCGAAATCGAAAGTCCCCCGGCACAATGGGCAGCGCCGAATCGAGTCGGAAAGTATTTTTAACCGGGAATTTCGGAGGGACAGCGCGGACTCGGAGTTTAATGCGCCGCTTCGCCGTGCAACGAACTCTTCCGCTTGGGCGCTCAGACCTCGTATCGCGCCGGGATAACGGGTACCGGCGGCTGCAGCGGCGCTCACCTGCGTAGGCGAGCCGCTACGCGAGATGGAGGAGGCTGATAGAGGCCGGAGAAAAGCACCGAGGGGGGAATTCGCAGTGGAGCCGGAATAAACGTACCGGGGAAAATTACCATGACGAATGCTTAATCCGAGGCGGAGTCTTGCCGGCGGTCTACTTAAGATCTCTATCTCTCGGCTGCGCGAAATGCTTTTATCGGGGTCGCCTTTTTACTCGCTTAATCTATCTAATTCACTTTTTCGTAGCAATCGCTGGTGAAAAATGGGAAATAATGTAGCGTTGAACCTTTGGTTGTCACGTTAAGATCCCGTCGATTGCGGTCTACCGAAATTCTTTTCCTTCGTTAATGTAATCCAATTCTTGCTAAAACTATGTTCTTGAGTTTTTCTTCTGGATTGTTTTTAATATTTTATTTTATCCAACCTAAGAATCAACGTTACATTATTACAGATTTTGTTACTAAAAATAAATAACAAATAAATTTTTTAAATATTATTCATAAACTATTATAAATAACGAGGTGAATGCTGAATTGTACTAAATTGTAAATAAATAACGAGCTGAATGCTGTAAGATATACTGAATAAAAATATGCAGATCACATTTAAAAAATTTAAATAAGCCGGAATATTCGGACTAACGACAGAATAATGCGTAGCATCGTTAAAAACGAATCGTGGCGGGATAATCCGTGTGCAATGTTCTTTAAATTCAAAACACATTTTTATAAGCTTCTTTGTAGCGCTTTACAGATACTTAGAAGCGAAGTTTAAAGTTGATGTCGCTCGGGTTACTGCACACTAGCTTCGTTATTTATAGGCCCATTTTTTCCGCGCACTTTGTAACACAAATTTACATTCCACCTACTTTGCTTTGTTTTAGTTGTTTATTGCTTTATTTAATAAAATATCGCAATTACCGTTGAACTCTTATTTAACTTCATTTATTATGCCATAAAAAATATACTTGAAAGCTGTAATTTTTTTATCGTAGTGTTACAAGTAAATATAAAATTTATCAAGAAGATAAAATTTTATCGTTTTTTCTTTATTTACGACGGCCAAATATTTTTATAATAAAAAATTACACTTAAAAGGAAAAAAATTAATCATTAAAGTAACAAATTTTTAATGAAAACCTTTTTTTCCATATCGTTTTTACTTCAAATTTTCATCGTACACCGCAGTACAGAAAAAGATCGTGAAGTGTATTTAAAAAAATAAATGATCGACGCTCGAGGGATGACGAAAAAGTGACGAGATGAAGTGCGAAAAAGAATGCGCAGAAAAAGAAGATGAATGATGGAAAAGGGGACATTATGCGAGATTAAATCATTTATAGGGGTGAACGATCGAGTGGGTGAAGGTCGCACGAACTGCTAATATCCTTTCTTCTTCTGAATAGCATGTATAATTTAACGGAAGCTTCACGGATATCTACGCGGCATTAAATAAAGCCAGTAAAACGTCGTTCAAAATTTTACTTATCGTTCGATCGGTAATAGACCTATTTCTCACCGTGAAACATTTACTGCTCGACAAAAGGCCTGACTTACTTAAATTCACAGCGAAAAAAGAAGCGATATATCTGGATCGCCGGGGTTCATCACCCTCAGGAAAATCACGCGCAGAAAACGAAATAAAGTAGTATATCATCGCGTGGTGAAAAAATTATCAAAAATAACTTGAAACAGGCCCGACGATGCATACTGCACAAGTCCTCGTCTCGGCTGATGAGCCCGCATAAAAAAGTAACGAAGACGAGCGAAGCTACGCATCAATATTAAAATTTATTCATAAGTTCCAACCTAGAGGCTGGAGCTTCCTCTTTCTCAGCCGAGAGACAATGCGGAGGGAGCAGATTAGCGACGAACAGAAGCCGAAAATTCCGGAGAGACATAAAAAAGAACAAGCTACTGGGCGAAGGACAGATTCGAGTCGTTAAGACTAGAAGAGAGGGGGAGGGGATCAGGCCGAGGAGGGTGCCCTTGTCGTGCATGTTTAGACAACAACGGAAGGGTGGCGGATCGTCGGGATGGGGGGCACGGGTTTACGGCGATCGATAGGTTTTACGGCTGCTGCTTAATTTACTCCCGGCTCCATGCGGGGGTGCTCCTCGTTCGGAAGGATTTTCGTAGTCGAGACTTTTCTGCGGACCACCATCGATCCGCCCGGACGGATGGATCGTAAAATCTTCAGTGCTGTGCAAGCTGCAAGAAGCATTTTTTTTCTTCCTCGCCGATGTGGGTGATTTTCTGAAAAACTGCAATTTTTTTTCGTGTAAACTATCTAGACATTTCGTATATTATGTTTTAGACTTTAATTGTTTCCTTAAAATGAAATTTTTTTTATAACAAATAAAACTTTGTTTATTTTAGAATGGAAGTGGAATAGTAAATTGCGGGATGTTATCCTTATCCAATGAAAAAGAAATATTAACTATCAGGGAATATATATTGCGTTTTTTCAGTAAATCATCCATATACCAGAAAAATAGTTGCAAGGGTTACGCGAAATTCCGCAGAATTAGATATACAGTCGAATACTTTGTGAGTGATCGGAAAAATTTTCCCGACTCTATTTGCGTTGACTAATAAGTACACACGCAGATGTTTGCTTAAGGAAAACGAAAGAGGTTTTATTGTTTTTTTTTTCCAAGACGCGATTAATCATCTTTCTTCTGCGGCTACGTGGACGCGTGCGCGTCCGTCTGCGCGTGGCGTGCGTATACCTTTGCGGACGGGCTGCCCGGAGGGAAAAAAGTAATTTACAGGAGGGACAGATCAATTAACGTCTCAATCAAAGACACGCGGCATCTCTCTTTTTTTCCGGTCCCTCGGTATAAATACACGAATTTTTTTTTCGCGCCACCGGACGGGCAACGTGTCGCCGTGTATTAATTAAGCGAAGTTCGAGCGGCGCGTTCATTGAGCCAACTTTAACTACACTTTATGCAAACGATTTTTGAGGTCACGCTATTTCGCTCTCAATGATTTACTACCCGAGCAACTTTGACTGACGCAATCACAAACCGACGGAAATTGTTTCGTACGTCGTTAAGCTGACTTTTTGAATAGATAACGCCTCGCGGTGTACGCAGTAATTTTTACCGAGGCAACAATTCGTCCGCCGTTCGTTCATTAATTCGCGCGCTCGCCCTTTCCCTTTTTTTTTCACCTTTCTTTCTCTTTTTTCTCTCTTCTTTTTGTCCCAGCGAACGTCACCGCAGGCTATGTTTAATTTGATTTCGCACCAGCACCGAGGAGAGCTTCGCTGTTTATACACACTATTTTAACGTTTTCTTTGCTTCGGTCTCATCGCGAAAATTTTCGGTATATTTTTTTTGCGCGAGTGTTTATTGCTTTAATCACTTGGAAGAATAAGTGCTCCTCGAATTTTTTTAATGAATAGAGTTCTTTGGACAAGTTTTCTCAATAACGAGCTTTCCAATTGTTTTAAAACTAGGAGTGTGACTCGTGTAAAATCCAAAAGTTTGGAAAATTTATATTTATAACAGTGATTAATTTTTTGGTAATAAAAATGTTTAACAAAATACTTTTTTACTCAACCCTCCTGTTCAAATATACTTTGTATAAAATTTTCGATCAACTATTGCCCGGCTTTACGTAACTTTATTTAGACACTTTTGACTGCCAACTGAAGACCTCATTCAGGAAATTACTTTTAATCACGCATTTTTGGTACCGCTCCCACTCGCTATTTCTGCCGAAATTATAAATACCCTCATCTCCGACCGGTAAATAAAATAGCCCCCCACTAAATCCAATAACCATCACCGCCGGCCACCGATTCTTCCCCGGCGAAATTGAGCTACTCAAGCCGGACAAACTTCGGCAAATTATTTGTCAATCAAACCGGAGAAATATCGACGCGATGAATAAACATTGAACACGTCGCCATCCATCTTCCCCCGGGCCCTTCTTCTCATCCCCGCCGCCTATAAACCGCCGAACATTTCCGCGATCCCCCGCCTTCCGGGCCTGTATCCTTTGCCCCGTCGCCCACGCGTTTCCTCGTTTGTTCGTGATTGCGGTTGCGGCGGCACGTCAAACCCGTCGCAAGGGAACTCGTGGGGGGAGAAGGGGGGCGCGCGGTAAGGAGACAAACGCCCGAGTCTGGCTAGTGCGCGACCGGAACTACTGGGCCGGGCCAAAGCGCCGAGTCTTTTGTCCGTGCGCCGCCTTGACGGAAGCCCAGCCGATATTAATGTCATTCCTCGATGTGTCCCGGCTGAAGTCGCTGGAATGACGTGGGGATCGAAGGCTGCCTTTGAGCTCAAACGACGCTCTTGCGCTTCGATCTTACGTTTATCGCTCGTTTTTTTCGTATTTACAGGGACGATGGAGCGTTAATGAAGATTTAATGGCATGCTCGATTATCTAATCTTTGTCAAGATCTCGTTCGATTAAACAACAGTGCTGTTGAGAATCAGACGAAATAATGAACGATAAGGCGAGATGTTACTTCGAGATATAAGTTTTATTACGTTGTGATGACTTTTAATTAATGAACTGGTATTCTTAATTTAAAAATTAAATAATTTTCGGAGTTTAATGTCGGTACGCGTAATCACACTCCCGCCTCGTTTTAAAATACGGAGGATATCTCTTTGAGGTGATTGTAGTACGGGTAGAAAATTAATTTTCGCTCGGTCAAAGGAAAATGCGATTACGCACGGCGGCGTTCATTATGCTGGCCGCGTATACTTATTACACTAGTAACGAGCTTCTTTATCAATGCACTCTCGAGGTGACATAAGCGAAAGCTGCAAGGCTCGCGCGGTAAAGTGACTCCTGGAAAAGCGTTTATTTTCATCGGTCGGCGGGACTTCATTTCTATAAAAGCGTGCACTTACCCGCATACCCCAGAGGCATAAACTGAATCCCACCGAGGAAACTAGATGATAAAATTTGAAAATGTGTAAAAAGAATTGCTACTGTTTTCCTTTACTGCAGTGTTACGTTCGCTAATTTATTTTCTTAATTTGATATTAAAGAAATATATTTTTCATTTAATAATAACGAAGTAAATACAATAGCTACTGTTGGAAAGTAACAATGTTTCCTCATTTTCCTTCTTGGAGAAATTTTCTTTCGTAAAAGCTTTTAAATTCAGTTGAAAAGGTATATTTTGATATTACTTTAAAATGATTTACTAAATACCTATTTACAATACCATGATTAAAATTTTAATTGAAGAAAAGAAAACAGAATGTTGAGCGACCTACTTTAGCCCAATAAACGAGACGTCGATGAAAAAGATAGTGTATTATTGTGCAATTTCATTGTTTTCACTACTTTTACAATGGCTCATCGTAGCCAATAAGTGGAGGTACGACACTGCGGTACATCTCGTGCAACGCTTCAACGTGCGTTTGACAATAATCTACGCACTATGTTGAATTAGTTCAAGAGCGCTCGGGGTAGGGTGCAAAACAGCACCTGGGAGCTAAATATAACATCGCAAATTCGATCGTCATAATTTACTAAACACGCCTATTTCGATCGGATATCGCGAACGAGCTAAGTGCACGCTTCGCAGTAAACGAGGATTCTCCGTTACGCGTAAGCGCACTCCACTGGTACGAATTGTAAATGTCATCATCTCGTTTTGCGTTTGATGCTGCCTGTCTATCGTGTTCCAGCTAAAATACATATTATCCTATATTAAGTATATTTCGGTTAAATTAGTAATTCGATGCATTAATCAATCTGTTGAATGAATAAATAGATCTAAGCGAATAAAATAAATTAAAACTTATTTATGAAAAATTTTCACTTGTCTGTTATTGTTTAAAAATGTTTAATTTAGTAAATGTTTGGCACATACCTGCGAAAGTATGCATACCTAATTTTAGATTTAAACCGAATTAGGCGCTCAGTGTTATACCCAGAAAAATTTACGTCGTAAGCGATAACAAAATTAGATAAGTGCTGTACATATTTGCCTTCTAATAACTTAAAAAATCCAAACTTTTATGATTCGAATTCATAGAAAGCATTACAGATTTATTTGTTATCGTGATTGTAAGCCTTTTTTGTTGCTTCCTAGAAAAAAAAACGTAAATTCCAATTCTAAACTACTTTGCTTAAAAAAAAGTTGTGAAATTTAATTTGATAAAAATAATAAAAACTTTAGACGTATATGCGTAGATGTCTTATCTTACTGCCTTTTAAATCATATCGTATGTAGTTATAACAAATGATAGACAGTACACATGGTTTTCAAAGTAGGCATATTGACAGCAAAAGAATTTTTGCACTCATACACACACGTTTCAGTGTTATTGTTCAATTCTCATGAAAGAAACAAAGCCTAATTATCGGCAATACGCTTTCTACCTTGGTTCTTAATTCATATGCGCAGCAGTTGTGATGCCTCATAAGATACATAATGAGCAATTAATTCTTGTTAAATTACGTGATGAAAAATTCGAAGACTTACATTTGCTTTGAAGATCCATATTTGCCAATGAGATAATCAAAACAACACGATCGTAATTAATCTCGTAATTAATATTCTTATGAATTTTACTTGGAAGAAGATCTGATAAATAACTCCAATCGAGCGCAAATTAAAGCATTAAATGAATAAATATTTTGAAACAAATAACTCAGTTTACTGTTTTCCTTTGCTGCGTTAAATACTTCGTGCAAAATAGGTCAAAGACTAAGCGAATAAAGGTAGTGTTCAAAGACTAAGCGAATAAAGGTAGTGTTCGATAGAAGAGACTAATGATATAACTGCACGTAAAGATGTAATTTTAAGAAATAGAGGAATAACCACCGACTCGCGTATATGGATAGCGCCAGGTGAGCGGCGTAAAACAGATTCAAGGGTATCAAAATGTCGAACGCATGCAATGGAAGGAAATCACGTTATTCGGAAATTGGCCGCCTCGTGCCGATCGGTGGCAAAAGAGCAAAGTGAACTACTGAACTGCATGTAGACCGAAAGTCGTGCGATTATTGACAGAATTTACCTCGAACCACAACAGTTTGTACTTTAAATCTGTCGAAAAAAGGAAACTAAATTTACAAAGAAAAACATTTTGTACAAAGTAAAGAAGACACGTAAGAATTAATGCTGTGTTTCGAAGTTTTTCAATTTTTGATTGGGTGTTTTTTGTATTAATCAATCGATTGTTTGCAATTGTTTTACACAACTTCTGGAACTAGCAAAATTAATATTGCGACTTTGACATTTTCTATGTGTAGCACGCGTGGGATAGTTGCATATGAAACCTCTTGCGAATACCAGAGCTTTATGACATTCCTGTTGTAAATTATGACCACAAAAACAATCTCATCTATGTAGCAATAAATTTAATTGCAAAACTACAATTTACGATTTTGGAACAATAATGTTTTATTTCGTATGTTAGTCGTCATTGTCGAATTGTAAATTGAACGACAAAACAGATTTAATATTCGCAAATCCTAAATTAAATTACTATCAAGTTGATAGGTAATTTTAAGTAATTTTGATTATTTACGAAAATACAAACCCAAATTGAAATTTTGAAGAATCATAAACTGATTTATTGAAGCTTGTAAATTAGATACAAAGGTACACTGTAGAGCACTTCTTTGATTTATTACCTATATTACAGATTATTTATGTCGAAAGATTTTTGGAAACTTATTAGGGGTTCCATTTTGTAGCTGTAATAATAATATTGTAGCTAATAATAATTATATTAAACTTTATCTCATTCAGTTGAATTAATCTAAAATAAAATATACGACCGATCAAAGTTTCTATGTGCGATTGAAGTGCGTTACAGTATTGTACAAGATAATTATTCATTGTAAATTATGTGTATAATAAATAAACAATATTTCATTACATAGGACAGACACATATTTTATCGTTTATAATAAAAAACCTTATATATTTATAATAAAAAAAGAGTATATAATAATAGGTATGAACACAAAAATATTACTGTACGCCTTTTTTATAGGAATCTAGATTGCTTTATCTCAATTTATTAGAAGTCCCGAGCATGATGCAGGGAAAAAAAACGTAAGCGAAACACGCGAATCACTTTGATGTCGTACAGTTTATGCGTTTCTTTTTTCTCAGAGTATATATTACTTTCCTTCTCGAGATTGAAAATAATTAGATATTAAAAGCGCCGCTGGAAGTAAAGATTAAAAATTTTAATTTAAAAGCGAAACGTTTGATCCACTTCTTAACGCTTTCGCCCCGCTTTAATACTCAATTTCTCGAATACACACTCAAGTTATCATTTCATTAATTAAAACATTAAACACTTAGCGATGCAAATTTACGAGCCGATCCCGATGAATAATACAAACTTCGCGGGCGATACATTCTAGAAACTAACCATTCGCACGAAATTATGCCGCTTTTACCCGAATATCGTAAATCATCGGATTTTATCGATCTCCGCTCGCGAAGAGGACGTTACGGTTATTTTTTTTATCGCCTCTTTCGGCGCGTGCTTCTTCAAACAAGTGACGTCACGCTCGCGCAACGTCAGAAGAATCTTCGGTACGTTTGCGCGCACTGACGCAAGAGATTATACCTCGATTTCCAACGGAAGGATTTGCTCGGCTCGCCGAAATGGACGCGGGGGTTAGCTATGCAAAATAGTTCTGCCTTTTGCCGAGCGCGCGCGCGGACGAATGCTTTTAGAAACTTTTTTTTTTCGCGCGCGGGTTTCTATTCTCGGTTGGCCGATTGAGGAGAACGTTGAACGGCGGCACGCAACCCACGTAATCGTTAATTCGTTTGTACGAAAATAGAAAGAAATTAATGGGCGAGTGTCCCGAGCGTTTAACGCGGGCTACAGCGTTTGTAATTGAATAATTATTTATGTCGAGAAATTTTTATTTACTTACTGCATTTTCATTTTAATATTTTAAGCGTGTTCTCCATTTTCAATAAATTAATTTTCCTATTTTTTTCAAAGTATTGTCGGTATTTTTTTCAGTATAAGAGTTCAATTTTGATTGTGTATGGGAATATCTTTCAAATTATGTGCTCATTGCAAACAATCCATTTGTGAAATGACTATTTTCTGTTAAACTTACATTCTCATTGTCAGACTTGCCAAAAATCCGCCTCTCTTCTCCTTAGCACATATTATGCAATCAAATTGTTACACAGTTCGAGAATAACATTTTTATTGGAAAATAGCAATTTTCCAAATGGACTTTTTACACAGAAACACTTTGAAAGTAATATAATTTTAGCTTTTGGACAATTTAGAAACATGATCAATGTATTTTTTTCTCACGATGAGTTTTCATACATAATTAAACATTTTGAAAACGTAATAAGCAATTTGTATACCGACAAAGTCAACTATCCATCATCAATGACGAAAAAGAAAATTATGATCTAATTTGAAAATGTAAATTCAACGTTTACTGCAGCAACATTTTTTCCGCAGTCCGCATTAATGAGGACAATTTTAAAAAATGCCATGTGGCACCTTTGAACAGCGTAACTCAAAAGAAAGAATTATTTATAAATTCATATTTATCAAGGTAACATCGGCGCATTAAAAAGTGTACACTTTCAGCAGCCTGCATGAAAAATTCAGCTCATCGCCGAAATCCTAATAATACTTATAGCCTCCCCGGCTCGCACGTGCACACGCATAATGTATGGATTTTTTTCGATATCCGTCTTAATAGGCAGAGAGCGAGAGAGAAAGAGTGAGAGGGAAAGAGAGGAAGAGAGAGAGAAAGAATTGGGTTGGCCATCGAGCCAAGTCTACGTCGATGTTCCGGCGCGCGTGGGGGGCGCACACGGCCGCGAGCGGACTCGGGCCGCCGGGCTCGCTCGCGGGCGGTCACGCGTCATCCGGCGGTGGCCCAGTTTCTCGCGCACCCCCGCGAAAGCTCGCCCCGCGGGAGCTTGCGCGAAGGTCGTCGCCGCGCCATCTGCCAGCGGTACCCGCGCCACCGGCGATACCTTCCCGACGCTCGATAACCCGACCGGCCGAGCTTGCGACCCGAAGTGCACACATCGACCGAGGCGAAAGCTCCGCCCGCTGATAAAGTCGGGATTGTCCTCGTCAGCCGAGGGAACTCGGGGGGCGGGGTGGAGGGGCTGGGTGGTGGTAGGGTCCGGCGGTCGGGATCGATATGGGGGCTCGCGCTTCGGCGAGCTTTGCGTAAATATCTCCGGGGAGAGAGGCGAGGCGGTGGCGCCCTGGCCTCCGCTTTTATCTGCGCACTGCTGGCGGACGCGCAAGAGCGACTTGGGAAATGCGTGGCGGGACGGGGAGACCGGACCACCCCCCCCCCTTCTGCCTTTTTCTCTCTTTTTATTTTTTGTCGTCGTTCGCTTTTCACTGCTGAACGGCGATAATCCGCTCTTAGCCGCGATGGCGTGCGGTCTTTTTTTCTGCGTGTGCGCGCGTCCAGTTCGCCGAGCTGCGATTTAGCTTTATTTTTCTCGAGGAGGAATTTTTTGCGCTTTAAATTGCATTCTTTTTTCTTTTCTTTATTCCATTCGCAAAAGGACTTCTGTTGGTGGTTTTATCCGTAAATATTAAATGCTATAAAGTAAATGATGAGATATTATGCTTAACGAAATTTATCGTATTACTACTTTTAATTTTTACAATACAATGCTTAATTCAGATAATTTAAAAACATAACAAGATTTGTAAATCATATTAAGAATTTAATCAGAAATTTAATTTCCTAAATGAATTTATGATTTAAAAATAGTTTATCATTCCAAATTCAAAACAAAAGGCGTTGTTTCTTGATTACTAAGCAGGGCGCGCGCGTAAGTAGATACAGACGAGTACGGTAAGACATCTTTCATAATCGTTTTTACTTTACATTACCTTACTAATTTCTTCGCATATTAAACAAGTTGTATTTATAAACAATGTAATTGTATTTTTTTGAATTTATGTTATTAAAAATAGCTGCCAGTTTTATTTATTTAAACGCTGCCATAAAATTATTTATTATTTCTCACATCGCGGTTGTGTGACTTTTTATCGACTTTTTTAATTACATATTACAAACATTTAATAGAGTTTTAAAAACTACTAAATACGTAAACTGATCTCGGTGATGCGATAACAACTTAAGAGGACTTAAAAGGTGTTATTCTGGTGATCTAATGATCATGAAGTACAAGTACGAAACTTTGTATCGTTTGAGTTTAGTCTCCGTTTCAATAAGCTTAGCAAAAAGATTGCTCAGCTTTATTTTTAAAAATGCATAAGCCAATTATCAACTTTCACCTTAGTTATTTTATGAAAATATTTTAAGTTATTTTAAGTACTATAGAAATAACTTTTCTGCTATTATAATCTTAAATTTATTTAGGGGGATTTGGAAGATTGAATTTTGGTAAGCCATAATCGATAATCTGTTACACCAAACTTCATGAACTTGAATAATTTCCTGCATGTAATATATATTCATTAAAAATTGATTAAAAATTATGATCACTCAGGTATCAATAAGTTGATATGAATAAATTTGTAAAAAATTAACAAAAATAATAACACTCTATATTCTCTTGACTATGTATACGAAATTTAAAGGACATTTTTAATATTAGTTCATACGATTAACAATATCAATTAAGATCTGATCACGTTTGGCACGATATTATCAGCTTTCATTATACCATTAATTAACAGCATGAATAAAATTTCATATTTAGGTCAGAATACCATTTTCTAAAAAGCACGAACATTAAAAAAAATCGAATTCTTACCTGCAAACCGAGTAGCTTAATTCACAATTTATGTAATTCAATCAAAATAAGTAAACAAACTTCAAATGTGCTTACAAAACATACAACAATAAAAAACATCTTATTAAAAATAATGTTCACACAAGTAAACACCTTTTCTCAACACAAATTAAAAAATGCTATGAAATTCCGCTCGTAGCGTACACTGATATCGTCAATTAAATTTTCACAAAAAAAGAGCCCCTTCCCCGCAAACTCCTGTCAACAAACACAAAAGATCCATCCAGCCGTGGCTCGTCGTTCGCCAACTAAAAGAAAAAAACAAGAAATACCGACGAACGAATGCATATTCAAATTCCGCAGCGTTTGTTCACCACCGTGGGATAAAAAATGTGGGGGCGGTCCTCGTTTTAGTCACGGCTCTTGCACAAAAGCCCAGTCTCCTTTCTTCGGCGACGGAATTTAATTGGCCTTTGCGCGAGCGGATTTCCGCGCTCCGGCTAATCCGCCGTTCGATTTAACGCTGCCGGACGCGCGCCTCGCTAAATCAAGAAGGGGGGGCGCTACTTTTCGCTAATTAATGCGCGAACTTGCTCGATTGGCTTAATCATCGGCCTGAATTATTTAGCCGGTCGCGGACTCGATCGCTCCATATCTCCCCGGCAATTGCGTCGGCGTCGCCCGGCTACGATGGACGCCGGCACGCAAATCACCCACGGCTGACTATATATAAAGGTCAAACTTGGCCGCCGCAGTCGGCCGGCGGACCTGTGTGCTAGCTCGCGCACGCACAAACGAGCCTGTAAACACGCGGATGTCACTGGCTCGGTGTCTGCATGCATTCGTGCATGTGTGTGCGTGTTTACGTGTGCGGGTGTATGTGTGTTTGGACACGGTCAGTAACTTGCATCAAAAGCACAGCTGATTCGATTAGCGATTGACTCCCGGAAAAGTAATACATTATAGCGAAATAATGGATCTCGTTGCTGTTTCAACGAACGATGAAGGTTGTTAATCGAGTACCAGTGGAGTTGGAATTGTAGTATCTTGTAGAGGGTAAATTAGATTGTTGATATAAAAAGACCTTTTTTAAGTCAGATTTATTGACAAAAATGAATTTGATATTTAATTTAATAATATTTTTTTTAATTTTGATGTTAAAAAGATAACAATGGGTAAGTTTTGAGAGTTATATTAAGAAAAATGTGCAGTCTGAAAATGCGCAGTAAACTGACGTCATAATGCATGAGGATAAATGAGAAAAGTTATACTTAAGAATCATTTTGAATTTACCGTCCCACCGACAAATTCATAGCGCATGCATATCCGAGAATCTTAAATTATTTTTAAACGAATTATATAAGTATGAAAAATATGAGCAATACTTTATAAAGTTTTCAAATGGCAAAATTGTTGACATTTTCTTAGGAACAAAAATTTCTTATTTATAAACATTTGAATCTTGACAAACAAGATGTTTTACATTAACCTGAATTTTTTTTCAGCAAATTTTTTTAGACTAAGGAATTTAAAGAAATCAGTTAGTGATCTGTCCCCTTTTCTGTCCGACTATTCCAGTAGGTCTTTTGATGACACAAATCAGTCTCAATCAGATTTAATTAAATCACATCATAGGTATCTGGTTAAAATCGTCATAGTTATTTCTTTAGTCTAAACATTTTTTTCGGGACAATTAACATTCTTCAAATAATTTAACAAGAAAATAAGAAACTAATACTGTGAGGAGTAAGTTTCGAAGTTTTCTTTTAATAACACCATTCGTATAATTAATATTCCAGTTTTATTAATAAATTCCAATGGAAAAATTCTTGCAACAAAAGGGACTTTTACTAATAACGCTACTTAAAATCTAAAAATAATATTTTAAATAACAATAAACAATGGATGACTTTTAAGATAGAAAAATATTTTTACAAAATCCCTGAATTTGTCAAGAATGAAAAATTAAGGAGATACACGTCTCAATGATCTATCGCTGCAGAATGGTAGAAATCATCCACGGGGTGTCGCTCCACTTTTTCGGACTCTATAATTAATCTAGCAATCCTCTCATTTTTAGTCTCCTCAATTTAAGAACTCCTTTTTTTTCGCTCGGCGAAGACGCTGAAAAATTCTTGGTTCATCGTAAATCACGATCAAGCACTAAAAATAATCGAAGCATACTTTGCTCCAAATAATTTCACGTTTAAACCACAGTTAAATAAACTTAAAAAGAAAAAAAAAACATCTCCTTTTCATCATTTGTATCGCATTAATTAACTGCGAACCAAACCGACCGGTCGCAAGAAAAACGTCACTAAAATTATTGAAAGAAAAAACGATAGAAAATATTTACTAGCAATTTTTTGGCGTAGTAATTTAAGGAGGTGTATAAATAAATCCGCCGACGAAAAAACATACTCATTCGGCCACATGCTTTCACGTGCGGAGAAAAATCGATTCGCTCTTCAGTTTAGAATTACAGTGTCACCCAGTCAAATAACACAAGCTCCGAAATATGTTTTGATTTATCCGATAAAACAAATGGTTATTTACACAACCCACCACTTAAAATAATATCAATTAAAATCAACGAAAATTCCCCAGCTACGTCACAGAGCGGACGGAGCAAATCGCTACGTCCAAACAGCGGCGAAAATCTCACCGGAAGAAAAACTCCGAACTCGGTCTTCAGCGCGCTTAATCGAGACCCAAGTCGAAGTCGATCTTCATTAATGAAATTTTCCCGACCCCGAGCACGTATATCCGCGATCGTCCACTCACCCCTCGCTGCGAGAATATCGCCGTTATACGGGAAGCCCCGGCTACTCACCGAACTTCGTGCCCGACGACCACCGTCCACCCCCTCCGCCTCCGCCGCTCCTTACGGCGCATCTGCTCCAGAAGGTCCAGCCGCTCCATGATCCTCCTCGGCTCTTCTCTCCTTTCTATTATTCACTCTCTATTAATCAGGGGCGTCCGCGCACTCGCGCCTACATGTTTGTGCACTCGACCGTCGCCGCGGACGGACGTTAATGGAGCTACTCTCCACCACCCCCCGGGAGGGATCGTCAGAGAAGATTCGACGCTTGATCTGTTCGATTTAAAAGAGGCAAGACAATTTATTTTCCCGCGGGACCCGCGGCGCGATTCATTATTAAACCGGCCTTCGCGAATATCCAATCTAGTTTCGCCGGGCACCTCCGTCTCTTTGCGATCTATTGAAACGGAATGCCGAGGTGGACGCCGTCCTCCGGTATTTCCTTTGTCCGCTTCCGGTATTCCGCGGAACCCGATAGTCACATCCTCCCGGGAGCTCGGCTTTCCCGGTGCGAGGTGGGGGAAAATTTAGAATCCCCCGGGTGAGTCACCCAGAATCTCGGATTCACGGAAGTTCTTGGTGACACTCCGGGCCAAATAAGCCGCGCGGCTCCCACTTTATCCCGTTCGTCACCGCCGCACTAGGGGAGGGAGCGGTGGTCAAAGTCCACCGGCGACGTTTTCATCGAGCACTGTACAGAATCCGCGCGTACAAATATTTGTACGATTTCATACACGGGGCTTCCGCCGGCAAATATTGTCGCTCTACTGAGGCGCCTCGCACCTTCCTCCGGCTTCTCGGGCCACTATCGGGGGTGTGCGTATACGTGTGTGCGTGCCCCGCGATCAGCTGGCGGCACGTGCGCGCGTCCACCAGCTCGCCTCCTCTCTGTCAGGCTCGGCGACCGAGCATCGCGACGCCGAGCGGCTCACTGAATCGCGCTGATTGTATTTATAGAGGGGAGGCCCCCGCGACGCGTCGCGATTATTTTGAACCGGGCGCGCGCGCGATGCCACTCACGTGTGCCGCGGCGGTGTCGCGCCCGCGCGTTTATATTAGATTTCTCGGGGAAGAGAGCGGCTCGTGCTCTCGATTCCCGCCGCCGCTGCCTCGACTACCCGGCCGCCTTCTTTCGGCTCGACGCCCCCCGGCGAACTGGCACACCGGCGCGCGCGCGAGCTTCCCTCTTTCCTTTCTTTCTTCCACTACGTGTGCTTTGCTCGTGTCTTGCGAACGCCAGCGCTTCTCGAGCGCCTCTCTTTCTCCGCCGTGGAGTGTGCACCGGCACTAACACACAGGCAGGTCCGCCCTTCGGCTGCAGTTTATCCCCGCGCTAAATTTGATTTCCGCGAGTCGCCGCTATCGCGGAAGCAAGCCGTCGGAGGTAAATAGGGGGCTTTATTGGGATCTTCGTTTCGAATGGCCCTGCCGATGCGATCGGGGGGAAATTGAAGCTCAGAACTCGAACTCGCACTCGCGGGCTAGGGCCAATATTAATTCGTTACACACAGCCGGTGTATATTTGGTGCTTGGGTATGCATACCAGCTGTGCATGTTTCGAATGCAAATAATTAGTATTCGCATCGAAATTCGTCCATGGTGAAATAAAGAAAACTCTAGAACTGGGATTTTTGCAGCAGTTCAATGAGGGGTGCGACTGAGTTGAGGGGAAATTTCCCCGTTTCTCTTTTCCTGATGAAAATTTCCAATTTTTCGTATGTATCATTACTATATTGCAGTATAGATTAAATGTACGCGCAGTGTTTTTAGTTTAAACAACTGATGATTACTGTACGTATTTTTCTTCTTGCAGACTTCAAGTTTACTTCAGTTCGAATTGGTCAGTAAAGAATAGGACATGCAGGTCCTAGAGTGTACGTTTTCTTTCTGAAATATATATAATTTATTCTTTAATTTTACCTTTTTATGATTTTACACTATAAACTGCTTATGTAAGGATGAATTCTAGTCATTCACTCCTGATAGGATTCTATCGTGTACATTTAACTGGTGAAATAAATACACATTCTCCTTTTACTTTCAATATTTTTATTTTAAACAAAAAAAAATTTTTCAATCCCACTTCGCACTTCGCGGATAATCGCTTTTTCACTGCGCACCTTGATTCGGCACAGAAAACCATTAGTCTCGGAAAGTATACAGCATCGGAAAAAAAAGAATAGGGGGTGTCGTTCGTTATCCGGAGCACGAGCCGGCTATTTCTTTCGCGGGGCGTTCGGAAGCTGCGAGGCGCGGCGCAATCTAGTCCATGCCCGCGCGAAATGCCTGCGCTGATGATACGGAAATGGTGAACGTTCGCGGCCAATCCAGCGCAATGATGCCAAATCACTTGGACGTCGCTCGCTGTCGGAGGCGTCGAATCATTACCGCTCCCGAACGGAATCGCCTCGTTTCGCCAACTCCTGAAATGCTGGGAATTTCCAGCGCGTGCAGGAAGATTGACTCGGTAGTCTTTTTATCCCGACGTGCCGGCGTTTAGTCGCGCTATTTTTTTTAAAGCGACAATTTATTACACTTGCACGGAGAAAAATAAGTTAGGACAAATTGCTGTTTTTCTAGCGGTGGGAAAACCCGCTTGATCCAGAAATAGTTTTTAATAAAAACTAAACTTTTTTAATATTTCGTAGTGGTATAACAATAATTTTATTTATGCATTAATTATTTAGTTTTTGGTACATTCATTTTCACACATAATCAAGTAGGTCATCTCATTAATACAAAAGCACTAATTTTTCTGAATACATTTTTCTCAGTACAGACCTTACAAGGCGATGTGAAAGTCGAAAGTACTTTTTGAGAAACAAAAGATCGCTGCTGCGCAAATGGAGATGAACAGCGATTAATGCAAAGTGAAAGCGATTGTTTTTGTTCGACGGTGAAAAAGTTGGCCAAGTGAATTTTTGCCCATTTCGCGCGAATTTTCATGATTGCGTCGAAAGTTGGAGCCCATGAAATTCAACTAGAGCTTCATGCGAGGGCACTGTAAAACACTTCCCCGAGTTTGATCAAAATCCATTACCCGAAGGCTCTAAACTCATCTTGTTAGTAGAGGAAACAATTATTAGGAACTTCGTGAATAATGTGTATGCTTCAACGAATGTAACTAACAAGAGTCGACGTGTTCGCTTAAATTTCTAATGGCACTTTTTGCCGTAGTTGCTGCTTAATGCTTTCCTGACATTTCAGCGAGAGATAAATTATCACGATTTGGGAATTTAATCTAATTATAGACGGTCGCAGTATTAGTCATTAAAATTTTAGGTGTCTGTTTATCACGGACATTTTAATTATAAATATTGGCAAACGTGTACCGGTAAGTATTTACAACTTTATATTCAATTTCACTCGACGAAGTATAACTAAATACCTATTCGGTATATTTTTGCTTTGCCGGTATAAATCAATTTAAAAAGCACTTAAGCCATCAAATATTCATTTCCTGGATTGCAGTGGGGATTCGCTAATTTTAATTTACCCTCTGTTATAGAACTCGAGACATCATTTAGCGAATTCGCTGTTGGTTGATTCGATCAGATTATTGAAGTGATAAAGTAAAATTATAAAAGGAAACATAAGACAGCTATTATTCTGCCTGGGATCAGAACGAATTAAGTAAATCTTCTTCTACTAAACCCGTTATAAATACGCTGGCTAATTTGCTCTTTAAATAAATTGACTAACAAACTTCTCAGAGGGTCATTAAACTCATAATTTTCCGAATTCTTAGCGAACAATTAAAACATTTTCCAAGTTTTTTTATATAAGTCGCATCGTTTTTCACAGATTTTATTATAGCTTCCTGTCTGTCCGTGAATTCTTTCATTGCTTTCTTATTTCGCGCCATTAATTTTCACTTCAACCCAATCTTTCTCTCGATTGCCGTTTCCTTTTATCGCGATGAACGTCACCAACAATAAATTATTGGACATAAAGTGCGATAAAAATATTTAACCGTTTCGATGCCTCCACGTGCTGGCACCCGTGTTTAAAGTAACAGTTAGCTGAAGAATTTATCGCTTCTATTTTTATTAATCCAATTTGACATTTTTTGTTTTATGTAGAGATTGCAATTGCATGTATGCACTTGTTGTACAGATAAAATCACTGCAGTTATAGACACATCCGATTTTCCACTTTTTTTCTTAGCGTCATTTTATTACATTTAAATGAGAAAACATTGTATTGATAAATATAACATAAAACAACAACAAACTAATTTTAATCTATGTATAAATTAAGTTTGTATTGAAAACACTGAAAATATTTATAAATTAAATCGATGCTTAGCCTTAAATAAAAAATTGCTCCATTAAATATAGACGTAGAATTGGTACGTACATTTTTATTCGCATTTTCTCTTCTCCCCTTGATTATAAAACAACCGATGTTGGCACTGAGTTCAAAAGTTAACTATTCGTTATTTAAATAAAAACGAAGGTGTAGAAGATTGTAAAATTATTCATTCGAGTTTTAAATCATCCGTGTAAAGGTAATAACTTTTTAGCAAATCTAATAAAGTACCAAGATATTTATTTTAGGATATTTCAAACCACGCGAAGTATAAAAATATAGATACAATGCAGTAAATATAAAAAATATACTGCACTGTCTACGGTTAAGCTAAACAACAAACAAAGTACAGCAACCGAGGATATTTTTGCCTGCAACCTGTACGCTCATGTGCTATTTACGAGAGTTGCGCTAAATATAGCTCAAAAATATAAAGCACCTCAAAGTAACGCGACAAAATGCATTGTAAATAAATAAGAGTTTTATGTAAAACGCAGAATGATTCATAGGAAAAATTACAATTGTTGCGTCTACTTCCTTCTATGGTAAGGAAAAAAAACAGTATTCATTTAAAGAAATGCTGTTAAATTAATCGAAATAAATTTTTGTTTTATACTTAATATTATAAATTTAACATTAATTGAAGTCACTATCATTAGATATATTTAATAGATAGAACTTAAACAAACAAATTCTAGAGTTTCCCGAAATTCAGGTGAAGCGGTAACTAAATTCAGTCTGTCCACGTACACACATTCCATTAGTTCTCGCGAGAGAACAATAGAGATGCAGGCCGTCGCGTGATTGGGGGATCCCCCTGAAGAAACTCCGCGAAACTCTAATATTTCTCAGTTGCGCAAGGCTTCTGATATTATTCATTCGGTTTATTTTGCGAAGGATTAACGTGAAATCAAACTGGAACAAACAATCGCTTTCGCGAAAAATACCAAAGCCAGTCAAATTTTATTTTAAACGGCTGAATTCTTTGTGCTTTTAAATAAACTTGCCGCAATGTTTAAACAATAAATTTCACTTATTCCGAATAATAACAGTGTGGAATGTCCCAAATTCAGAGTAAGGTATTGCATATTCCGAATTTGGGACATTCCATTGTTATTTTTTGCGAGTAAGAGAGGAAAGCGTTTCATTTTTCACGCGCAAAAAGAGTTAAAACTAAAAAAAGAAAGTAAAGAGCCCATGAAAATGTGCACTTGTTGCGTGGCGCAACATCAAGTGAAGAAGCCAAGTCAAGCAATTTATTAGCGCTGGGTATAAGACTTCAAAGCTTTTTAGAGGATCGAAAATATAAAGCTAGTGTGAACGAGGCCTTGCGCGCTCTTGCTTTATTTTTTCACATCATCTTAATAAGCTTTACTGAATAAGCAAGGCAAACTTATATCTTACTCCAGTACTTGAAATAACGCAGACGTTTGGAAAGGATAAATATTTTCGCACTTGTCATGTGTCACATCTGTCGAGTTTACGGCTATCAAATTTTAATAGATTCTTAAAATAATAACGTAAGCTCGTCTACAATTTCTTCGTATTTTTTACGAGCTTCCGTCGACGATGTAATACTCACAAATAATTTTCTATTAAATTATGTCTAATTTTGTAAAAATAACGTAAACTATTAACTAAAGCAAACTAATTAAATTAAATTATAAGTCTGGGAACTAGTTAAAATTTTAGTCTCATAATCAATGTTTATAAAAATCCCTATTGGTCAGGTAGTCACCTGTTTGATTACATACTTGCATTGCATAACAAGTAGCTTATCATACGACTGCAATGCTTACACAAAATCCCAATATATTTTGAATTATATTGAACGATAAAAAATACAATTTTTATCTTGTTTATGTAAATATTTTCATAAATTGCGATTACTCGTTTTTTTGAAATTGTAATTGTTTGATTTAAAAAATTTATAAATTAAAACTCACCAATGGCATCTTTTCTGGTAACTAAGTCATTCAATAAAACGTGGATGAAACTTACCTGTAAAAGAAAGAAAAATTAATTATTTTTTATTTAGTATTATGTGAATTACAGCTTGAAATATTTGTGTACATTATTATATCATGGTACTTGTATCAATAAAAAAGATATATAAGATTTTTCAGATGTCTTTTTTCATTCTACTTTCGCTTGAGAGCTGCTTTGCCAAATCATATGTACAAACTCCCTTGAACATGGAAATGAATTATTGAGTAGAAAAATCACTTTGATGAAATGAATAGTGCCAGTGTAAAAGCTAATATCTCAACTTAAAAGATTTTCAAGCATTATTGGGGTGGAAAGATCGTCTGATGACACAAGGATAAGTACCCTCTTTATCATCTTCAATAGAAACACTTCACTCAAACGACTTTATCTCTAATCATATTACAGTAATATGATATTAATTGAAAGTCTTTTAACTAAATTACCCAAGAAATTATAAATTGTTGTTTGCTTTCCTAAAAAATTGGAGCTAACGAACAAAATTGAAATGTCGATGCACCGATAGTAATCCAAAGTAAATATTTAAAATCTCTACTATTGAAGGTATAAAAGCAAGCTCAATTAAAAGGAAAAAAATTAATCCCTTTGGTGGAAGAGGGAAAATCGAAGAAACACCTTTTTAATTGGTGTCTGACTATACCCGACTGTATCTACTTTCATTAGCTTAGCATGTTGAGGTATTGATAATGGTTTTTTTTAATTTTACAATCCACTAGAGAGATCAATCGTCTTTCCAATCAAATGATTTTTAGCCTTTTATTATCGATTTCTAAATTAAATTCTCTAATCACTCGACATTTCAGACACAGATTGAATTTAGAGATTGGGTTCAATAGATTTTTCATGCGAGCCGGATACCTATAGTGCTCTCGATTCCCCACTTAGTATTTTATAATTTATAAATCTAAAAATCCATCAAAACAATTTTTAACAAGATAAATAAATGCGGTCAAAATAACCAATGGTTATTTGTTTCTAATCACTCGTTCATCCGAAAAATCAAAAGCTAAAGTGGAAAGCTCTCAAGGCCCACGTGGGAACCGCTCTCCTCGCGTTTAACGGAAAAAAGCCTTTCAGACCTAAAAAATGTAAAGCTTTTATCAGTAGACCGGGAGGGGGGGGGGGGGGTGGTGGACAAACGGAGGCATGCAAAAGTCCTGAGAGAGAGCGGCGTCGCGCGAATGCAAATCAATACAACAGTCGAGCAGAATCCGAAAGCTCTAATGCCCGCCGCGTCGCCGCCTCGTGCACGCAAACGTCAATACCGCGCCTCTTCTCCCGGCGACTTTCCGCGCTTTCGTAATTTCCCGGGCCGCGGATTCTCCTCCGCTCCGAGCGGCGCCAGTGCCAAGCTCCCTCAGGTCGCGCCACCTCCGCAAGCTCCGCCGCTCGGGCGCCATCCGCCGGCGGCGCCTCGAAGCTCGCCCTCGCGCGGAAAGAGAGAGGAGAAGCTCGAGCTTGCGAGGCGCATCGGCGAGCGGCGCTCGGCGTTAACCTCGACCTCTCGGCCGGCCTGTCGTCGACGCGGAGTCGACGGAGAGAGAGGAAGAACAGCCGGCTAATCAGCGCGCGTCCATTTCGCTCTCTCGCGGGCGCTCGTTTTCCCTTTTGTCCCCCCGGCCTGCCCCCACTCCTCGCTTCCGCGTGCCTCCCTTTTTTCTTCGTTATACTTTTTACCACTCTGCCGCGCTCCCGCTGGCCTGGCCTCTCTGCCCATTCAGTTATTGCTCTTTTTTTTTTAATTTTTCCCTCTTAACTCCCCCGACGTGTTCGTTCTTCCCTCTCCCTCTCCCCCTCTCGCTCTATCTCCCTCGCTCGCTCCTTTTCTCGGTCACTCTCTTTCTCTTTCTTCGTCCCTCACGCTCGCTCTACTTTCCGTCTTGTACTTACGCCGTTTCCTTCTCGCGCCGTGTTACCTCCTGCGATGTGTGTGCGGCTGGAGCTTGTAATTTCTTACCACCTAGGGGGGTGTTCTGATCGGCCGTGATTGTTATTCCATTCGAAGAAATTTTTTTTTCGTTCGAATATAGTTATTACTTCGCAGTAGGTTGCTCTTGCTGTGTGCTTTTTTTGGAAAATATGTGTTCGTAACATATTTTATTATCGTGGCTAAATATAGGTAGTATCGATTTTTAACACGTATATATATTTTTCTACGTAGCCTGTACGATGCAACTAGAAATGTAGTGCGTGGAGTGTACAATTTTAATTTCTGTTTTAATTAACGTCAATAAAGTTTTGTGCAGGTAAAGGTGTTAATACTTGGATCGGTTCTTTTTTTAATTTTGTAGGTTTCTAGGTAGCCTTTGATAAACGACAGATAAAATCAAAATCGTGCTCTTATCTACATTTAAAGTTTCACGGACCCAGCATATAGTTAATATTTGGAAGACACATTTAATCACTTTATAAGAACAACGTTATTTAAAGTTTGTAGATTTATATTTTTTTAAATAAAATACAAGTTTATAATGTATTACGAAAGATATAAATAAATGTTACAGAAATGATCTCAAGATTGAATTACAGGAAGTTGCATTTATACATTGATGACCTGAATTAGATTTAGCGGCTATAAACAATCGCGAATCAAAAATTTAAAAAAGCAATTTTAAAGTTTCATATTACTGATGTAATAAACCTTTTTCATAAAAAAAAAGTAATATTATACTGGTTGAAAAATATTCCCTTGAACAAATTCTGAAAGAACTTTTAATGAGCTTATACAGTGTGAATGACTAATAACGAAATTCACCTCAAAGAGTGCAATTTAAAACTTCATTTTATTTTACTTAATTTAGGCGACTTTATTAAAATTGACCGTCTTTTTTTTCGTCCTTTTATTCTTAAAAGAGTATTGCAACTCCTGCAGCCATTAAATGAATTCGGTTTGTTCATTAAAGTCTGATAATTGTGTTTCGCTGTTGGTGAAAGAAGTCTTCAGAGTGTGCACGCTCATTAGAGCAGACGCTATCCGAGTTTGGTCAGACATTATATTCAATAATTGCGCCGCGAACAAAAAAAAACTTCGGTAAATAATATTTCGAATATCTAGAATTCAGATATCGGTATTTCAATTAAACATTCAGAATATTCTCGTGCATTGGTGGAATTATCCATTCTGCGTCGTGGGAAAGTCGATATTGGTTTTAAAAAATAGTTTGAAAATTATTAATTTTTTTTTATTGAAAAGTTACGCAGAATATTATTTTGAAAAAGTTGAGAATGTGTCAAAAGTTTCAAATGGATCGTTATAGAACTCATGTGCGAGGAACTTTCGAAACCTCAAATATTTAGCAACTGTTCTACTTTTCAGAATTTTTTTGTGGAAAAATGAAGTCCGTGGAAGTTTGGTGTTTTTAAATTACTGATTAAATTCACTTCGCTAATAGTTTACTGATGCCGAAAAAACCGATAGTAGACAGAAACTCCGGAACTTTTATTTTAATAAAAGAAAATGCATAAATTAATTTCTAACTTTGTATAGTCTGATGCAGATGATATAAAAAAATGGATGAATATTCAAATAATTATATATCAAAACTTGGTTAAGCTGTTTCAATAGCACGAGGCTAGATAGTAAAAATATTTTATAGGTAAACTTAACATTTGGACTGAATGAAATTAAATTTGCATGATAAAAAAACTTTTCCAAATCGCATCATCATAGAATTCCAAAAGTTACTAACAATCAAGTCCTGCATCAAATATAGTAACCACCTTTCCTTCAGTGCCTCACTCGTGAGTCGAGAGCGAACGTAATTTTTCAGGAAAAGCTACGTAATTGTTAAGGAAAAAGCTCTATAATTTTTTACGGGAAAATCTTAAAAATTCTAATTTTTAAGGTACTCTTTACATTATCCAACATTCGGATAAAAATTTCGACAATTTCCTCATAAATATTACGAGTGTTTCAAACAGCCCCGCGATTACGTTTTTTCTCGTAATTTTTACAAGAAATTTTTCTCGGTGTATATTTCATGCAAAAATGCATAAAATATAAAAAATTGTACATCGCAAATAAGAAATAGCTAAATCATAAAAAAAGTCCACGTCAACGCGAAAATGTTCGCAGTACCCAGCTGCAAGCCGACAGTTTCAAATTTCCGCGCGAACTCAATAAAAGCTCT
Organism: Eurytoma adleriae; assembly: GCA_900480045.1. Classification (NCBI taxonomy): domain Eukaryota; kingdom Metazoa; phylum Arthropoda; class Insecta; order Hymenoptera; family Eurytomidae; genus Eurytoma; species Eurytoma adleriae. The sequence goes on along the minus strand of UXGC01000009.1, from coordinate 535,460 downwards.
CGGACTCGCTTAGGCGTGCGTCCGCCGCGACCGACCTTATCCCGATCTCGCGTGCGCGGACGAAGAGCGTCGGATTGCCGTCAATGGCGCCAATCATCCTCAATTCTCCTCCAGACCTGCACGCGCCAGAAGTGCACCATCCCCCCGCCTCCCCCCCGGTGCAAGCGTCGCGTATACGCAGTAGCGTCTCGACGCTCGCGCTCAACTTTCTCTATTAAGCGAAGTTTCGCGAGTTCGTTTCCGCCTCGCTCGGAGCGGGGGAAGGGGGGGAGGATTAGCGGCCGCGCCGAGCCTCTTTAACGATTTATAACGCGATTAACGGCCGACGAACGCACGCGTGTGCCCCGCGCCAGATTAGAAGACTCTTAACGAGAGCCTCTCCTCTCGGAGCGAGGAAACTGCGAGGTGCGCGCGCGAGACTCTCTCTCCCGGGGGGGAACTTTTCAAGAGTCGCGCGCGCGACGATCTCGTTTTGTTTGCTCGCTTCCGGGCGACGAGTCTGCAGCTCGTTTCCCGTGGCCCGCGCGGAAGTTGCCGCGACGTTCGTTCACTCCTCCTCTCGCCGCGGCGACGGTTACTCCGCCGGGGCTGGGCGTTTCTTTTTAAATGCAAATGCGGTAATGGAGGTGGGAGGCGCGCTGGAAGAACGCAATTAAGCCGAGGCTGGGCGGAGCCCCGAATTCGAAGCTTTTACATGTTAATCGCTGGTGAAATCTGGTACACAGGAGATACTGGACCGTAAGCTCGAATAATCTCCTTGTAATCATTATAATCCGTCGTAATCTTCGCGGCTGCGCCTGCACTGAGCCTGCAGTCGCTGTAATCTGTCTTTAATTATTTACCCTGCTCGCTTTCTTTTACGTGATCCCTTTTTATGGTTTCCGGTTTAAAATAAACGTCGATGAAATTGAAACTTTTTTTTCTAGTTGCTCGTTGTTTTTTAGACACTGATTGTTTATTTCTACTGTAGAAAAATGGAATTACCAGAAGGAAGTAAACTCGAGAGAAAAAAGGAACAGTTAGGGATTATGATGAGATAACAGCATTAGTAAAGATCCTTTTAACGATTTTAATTTACTGGGGGAAATACACTTTTATTGCGATGTAATTTTGCGTGGAAATATGTTTTATGGCGTGTTTTAGTGGGTTGTAAAAGTGACGTTCGCCAGTAAAAATAGTTAGGCGATACCTAATTAAGGTTACCAAATGTAATTTCAGAAGTAGCCTCGCATGTAAACTTTACGACATGCAGGGTAGTGGCTATCTCAGTACAATACTTCTCGAATCGTCGTACTTATTCGGTTATTCTATCTAGTGAAAAGGCTACTAAATTTTTTATTCATTTTATATAACGAGTCACTTAAAGTAGAAAAAATTGTTTAAACAGCATCTTTTTTTAAAAAGATAATCCTGAGGAATGTAGATTAAAATGATACGTTTAAACTGGATTTATAAATCTGATTTTATAGTTAACAGGATGAAGAGAGATTAAGCAAACTGCAAAATTACTCCCTTATTAAACGCCAAAGTCTTTAAAGCAGTAGTTACAAGATTCGTAAACAACGTGTCTGACTATATCCGTCTGTTTCTACTTCCAAATCTTCCACATGTCCTAACCGTACAGCACGTCTGAGCATATTTAAAATAACTTTTTTTTTTAAATTGTATTAGATACGTTGAGCTAAAGCTGGTTTTAATTCAGTCACTTAGGTGATATTGTTAATTTTACACTAGAAAACAACATGACCTCCTGAAAAGTATTTTAAGAAACGATATAAATAAAAATTAATTTATTGTTTTCAAGACACTGTTTACTAATCGATATTCGATAACAAATTTGTCTAGCTCGGTTTCATACTTAAATAACATCAATATATTTTGATTTATCACGGTTTGATTGAATTTTTCACTCTAACAGATTGGGTATGTAGGAAGATTCATCTTATGTTTTTATTTTTTCAGACTACCGTCTTAAGTCTAAAACCTACGTGGATATTTACCGTATTAAATTTTTTATAAGCAATATCTAAGGAAATTTTGTACCTCAAATTCTTAAAACTTCATAAAGCAGAAATACATGGAAAAAATCGCTTCGTTTTCGACGCAAAAATCGATTATGTCAAATTGAATGGTGTGTTCGTCAAAATGCTCGACCCCTCACCCGCCGATCCCCGGAGTTTTGAATAATTAATCGAGCATTTCCCGAAGTCCCTCGACATTTATACTCTTTCTCTTCGATTTTTTTTTTATTTCCTTCCCGTCAAAAAGGCTGCTGGCTTTATTGGTCTCACGCATATGTTTCGCACTTTTCTCAGAAAGGTATAAACCCTCTTTTGATAAACGACTTTTCATCGACATGTGGACGTAAAAAAAGTATGCGCGGGATTTAGTTAACTGTGTTCCTCCTTTCTTTTGCCTCCTTTACTGAATATGTACAAAATATTTAATATTATCTTTTTTGTTTATAAAATTTATAATGCGAAATCGATGTAAACGTCGTAAGAGCACGTAAGAACGGAAATTGTGGAAATATTTATAGAATAGAGCACGTACTATTTTAAGAAAATCTTGGTAGATTGAAATTTCAACAATTATATTTTAAAAATCAATAACTACTCGCAGGAAACACGGAAAAAAGTAATATGTACTGGCATTGATTCCTATTTAGTTATTGTTTTATAATTTTTTTTATTTCTATATAATTAAATTATTCGAGAATAACAACGTGATCTAATCAACAGATCCTTTGTTTCTTTTTAGCTTTTCAACCAATTTTTTTTCGGTACAATCTATACTACCAAAGATAAAAATAAGAAAATTATAAAATATTTCGAGAATAAAGTGTGTACTGAAAATTCTAGTAAAAAATTGATATACTGTCTAGAAAAATGGCCACAGGCTGACGAAAAATTACTATAAGATATAGTAAAATTTTCTATGAGAATAATAAATATCGCTATTTTTCTAGAGAGTATAATAATATTTCATCAAAATATCAGTCTGTGGTGATTTTCCTATATACATTGTAAATTTTATTAGAATATTTTTCTCAGTACATTAATATGCCGATCAAGTATCACGCTCGAATCGTATGTCAAAACCGCTCATCGCGGCACCTTTCACCCTCTCCTCCGCAGGCGGCGATCCTGCGAAAGTGCCGCTCGCATCATCTGCGTTTACGGCCGGCAGTCTGCTACGCGGGTAGCGCCGGCCCGGCTTAATGGGCCGCCGCTTTTCGTCGCTCTACTTATTCAGATTGAATATCCATTTTAGCCGTCCCTCCGAGGCCTTTTTTTTCAAACGAGCCGGCCAATGGAAAATCCATACTTTTTCCGCGCAATGAGCCCGGACTGCCCGCGCCCACGTAATATTCAAATGGACTTTCCGTGTATGGAGGCAACCGTAAGTCGGCGATTCCGGGGGGGGGGGAGGCCCGAGAGAGCAACCTTTTCTCGCCGACCTCGCAAGCTTGCGCGCAATTACGCGCCTTGCCAAAAAGGTCGGTGTTTCTTGTTCGACCGAATGCAAATGCGGACCGGTGCACCGGCGGGAGAGAACGAGAGAGGTGGAATAATTCTTCTTTCTAACGCTCGGCACTTCGATTGGCCTCTTATTACCCACAGTGACTTTTGCTTTGAAGGGGGCCTTTTGAAAAAGATCTGAAAATGCTTTTACTAACTGCATGGTAGAAGTTCAAAATTTATTTAAATTTTGAGCGATTACAAGTGTTCGTTTGCAATCGTTGAAAAATTAAATCTGGATTTTTAATTTTAAATTTCTGTACGCCTAGTTTTAATGTTTATGTATTTTTTCCTAAAGGCTTATCATAGCTTCTCTAGTGTTAAAAAAGGAGATAAAAAGAAAATGTCGATTTGAAGGTTATTTTTCAACCATATCGCGGTTAAAAATTCGATATTCATAAATTTTCAATTTTAAAAATGTTTTTCGGTTTATGAAACGGAAGATACTGTATGCGCCGTTAAATTCCATGTCGTGCGCAATATACGTGCATGTAGTTGATAGGTCAACTGCGATTTGATTTTGATACGATGATATACGAAGTATCGTAAGTTGTTTTTTTTTTTTATTGAGTGATATAAATTTATTCGATGTTTTTGATAAGAGAAAAGATAGTAGCAATATTTATCGTGTTTTAAAGTTTGACGTTTATAAAAATATACCGGCGAATCTTTTATGCCACGCGAGAAACTTTCACAATAAATCGCACGCGCAGAATCTCCCCAGTGGGACACGTCTATTGCAGGTTGAAGCAGCCACTATACATCCTTTTTTCATCAATTCCGAGCTTAATTTCGACTTCCGATTGTCAAAAGCCATGGCCTGTCGTTCAAATAGATTGTCGATTTAATGCCGCGATTAAATGCGAATCCCGAAATGTTTCGAATTTAAATTTCACGGAATATCCATCCATTCATCTGATGAATGACGATGAAAGCTTACTAATATCAATGCCCATGCAATAATACAAGCTGTTAAACTAGAAATATTTTTTGTACATAAATATTATAAATTAAGCATTTAGTTATAAGGATTGAATTTATAATTCAAGATAATTTGGATTACGTTAAAACTTACTATTAAAATTGCATCCGTTATAAATAAATGTAAAGAGGTACATTTACAGTGTATATAATAGCTTCTTCCGTAGAAACTAATATGAAAAGAGTGCAGTCATTTAAAGTTGGATATAAGGCCATTTATTTTTAAACAGACTTCCTTCCTTGAAACGAAAGTAAAACATGTTTGCAATGTAAAGTTTCCCAATACTACGTAATTGTAAGTAGTATCAGCCGTGCATGGTAAGACAATGCATTTCATAGTTTACAATATTATTTCTTTAACGCAACTATGTTAGTTTCAATTTTTTAAGATAGTTGTATAAAAAAAATAAAAAACATGTTTGTAATGTAAAGTTTTCCAATGCTACGTAATTGTAAGTAGTATCAGACGTGCATGGTAAGACAATGTATTTCGTAGTTTACAATATTATTTCTTTGATGTAACTATGTTAATTTCAATTTTTTAATGATAGTTTTATAAAAAACTTAAAAATGTTTTTGTAATGTACAGTTTCCCTTTGCTACGTAATTGTAAGTAGTATCAGCCGTGCATGGTAAGACAATGTATTTCGTTGTTCACAATATTATTTCTTTAACACAACTATATCAATTTCAATGTTTTAATGAATCTATCTATAAAATTTTATAAAAAATTAAAAAACGTGTTTATAATGTAAAGTTTCCCAATATTATGAAATTGTAAGTAGTATCAGACGTGTATGGTAAGACAATGCATTTCCTAGTTTACAATATTATTTCTTTAACGCAACATTGTTAATTTCAATTTTTTAATGATAGTTTTATAAAAAATTAAAAAACGTGTTTGCAATGTAAAGTTTCCCAATACTACATAATTGTAAGTAGTATCAGACGTGCATGGTAAGACAATGCATTTCACAGTTTATAATATTATTTCTTTAACGCAACTATGTTAGTTTCAATTTTTTAAGATAGTTCTATAAAAAAAATAAAAAACATGTTTGTAATGTAAAGTTTTCAATGCTACGTAATTGTAAGTAGTATCAGACGTGCATGGTAAGACAATGTATTTCGTTGTTCACAATATTATTTCATTAACGCAACTTAATTTTTCAGTGGAAATAAACGTCGCTAAGGATGAATTTTACTTATTCAGATTTAAAAACAAAAAAAGGATATAGCCAAGCCAAAAAAGAAAATAGCCAAGAAAAGTGGCCCAACAACATCTTCCATAAATATTCATAATATCGTCTACAACAACGCTATAACACATTTCCTTATCCGAGCAAAATGCATCCCTGTTCATTAAAGGTGAACTAACTTAGTTCACGAGTGGGTCAGCGCGTGCATCGCGCCCGCCCGTTAGAATCCCGGCCGAATGAAATCTTATGTGCGCCGACGTCCACCCCGCGCTCCGTTGCAATAATCTGCATAATTCGCGCTTTACAGCCCCTGCGCATCCCCTCCCCCTAAAGTTTAAATCGGGAACTGCGGTAGCTGTCGATACACTCCCGTCGAGTGATCCGAATTAAGACTTGAAAAGGCCGGGCGCGCGCGGGCAAAAAGGAGCTGCACGCGCGGAGGAGGAAACACGCGGTGAGTGGCGTCCGGCAAACAGCGAGGCAACAAAAGTGCCGGGGAGAGCATCCGCTTTTGTATCCCCCCCGGGGAGCGGCCGTCCTTGCGCGTATCTTGAGGAGAACAATTGAATGAGCGAGGGCCGCAGACAGCGCCGCCGGGAAACAATGAGCAGCGTCGGTCGGCGGAGGGGGTGTGAAGGGGGGAGGCGAGTGTATAAATCTAGAGGGAGGCGTAGGCCGCGAGGCGTAAGCGGATCCTGATCCCCGCACCATAACTCGAGCGGCTGAAACAATATATCGGGCCGGCGGGGAAAATCGATGCCCGGCTAGGCGCACTTGTTGACGTCCTTGACATCCTAACCTACGGCAAGGTTCATTGCATGCCGCGCGGACGGACGGCCGGACCTATAGACGCAAGCGCGCGCGCGCGCCGGGCCTCGCGTGTGTCACGTAGCCACGTGGCCGACGCGCTAAATTTCGCTATGTTCGCGCACTGCGCTTGTACATGCCTATTTGCGCGCGTGAGCGACCGCAGTAGGGGGCGAGGAGTGCAGAGAGAGAAAGGAGAAAAAATAGGGGGAGGGGGGTAATGTCGCGGAGATAACGGATCTTAGGCTCGTGAAAGCTCGACCGGCGGTGGTATTGTGGGCAGCCGCGTGCGTCAGCGAGGTGAGGGGAGGGGCGCGACGTATAACGACTGGCGCGCGCCGCGCGGCCGACCTACGATGCACCGACAATGGAGAGGAGAACTTGATTTTTGCCCGCTACATATTTTAGCGGAGCATAGCCTAGTTTCCTAACCATGGCAAACTTTTCAAGTATGCACACTGCGCAGTCCAGATTCGTGGAAATCTGCTTCTTCTTAAATCGATCGAGCGTGGTATATAGTTAATTTTGAACTTGTCGCCGGAGGACTCGTGTAAATAGTAATGATTATATTTCTGATAAGCTTCTTTTTTATTTAATAAAATAATAAACAATTTTTATTTCTAATTTTTAATATAATAATTAAAAACTGTGTGAATCAAAAAGTATGAAATTAATTTGATTTTTAAAGAATTTTTAGAAAATTAAAATACAATTTTTATGGATATTAGTTTAATAATATAAAATAGTTTCACGTAAAAGAAGCAGACGAATGAACTTCCTGCCTTTTTAAAGTTTTCATACTTCATGTAAAACTGAACGATATTATAAGCGTTCAGTATCTTCTAAAAGAGAATGTAGGAAAATTTTCTATTTCAACGGTCTACAAAAAAAGAGAAAAAGTACTAAAATGTGAATTCGAAGATTTTAAAGGTAGTTTCGGAAAAATGCTGTTTACCTTTAATTTCGAAATATTTTCTAAAGAAAATTACTTTTCAATATTGTAATATAATTTTGTTTGATAAAAGTATCGATAAACGTAATAAGTAATGTAACATTGTAAATTGAAATTTTTAATATTTAGTTGTTACAAAATAACTTAATATATGAAAAGATATTTTAGCAAACTTGAATAAAATATTCAATAATTGGGAGATTAAGTTACACGAAAATGTTTGAAGATATGAGCCTACTAACGAGAAAGAAAGAAGATTCTTACGATCTTTCACGCTTCATATTACCTACACCCTCTACATGAAAAGCCTGGCAATACTCAAACTTTTACGTCCGTCCTGGTTATTTGCTAGTAAAAAAGAATATAAGGCAAAACTTATTTAATTTAACTACATTAATATAAAATGTTTATTTGAATTTTTGTTTAATAAACCTTCCTTCGCAGTTGATGTAACTATATACGGAAAACCGTATACTTAATAATTTCTTATTTATAAAACTTTTATATTTAATTAGAGCCATCGTTCAATTAAAAAAAATGCAATATCTTTTACAAAATATTTGCATTTGTTTATATAGAGTGCATGTCTCAATTATAGCAATATATAACAACGACTTAATCATAAACGACATCCACATTTAAGTAATTGATTCGTTTATCTAATATCTATTTCATCGAAAACAAGTCGATGCCTATCGTTATGATATCTAATAATTTCTTCACTTTCTCCACCTGTAATGCATCGATAAAAAGGAAAAGTGAAGGGGGACGACTAGGACTATCGGCAAACAAAGGCTCCGCGAGACAGTGGGTTAAAAAAATCAATTTGCTGAAATGTTTATTTGCAGCAGCCGGGTAAATCCCAAATTGCGCAAAAGAAAGCCAGGCCGAGGGGGGGATATAGTCTCCGGCAAAGCCAAAGAGTACACAAGGTATAAAAGAGAGCAGCTCTGTTTGACGAACACTCATATACGCCATATCGGCCGGGAGGCCGCCTGATGGACCGGTAGGTCGAGGGGGGAAAAAAAAGAGACGAATGAGGGGGTGAGCCGCGGTGCGCGCCGCCCGTCCTGCGTAAGACCGGAATTTCGGGAAAACAGCGATGAGGAAATACCGAAGCCGCAGGATGGATTAGCGAAAATGGCGTACTGGACCGAACGCCGCGGCCGACTTTCATTTCGGGCGTCACATGAGCGATGAGTCCGAGAGCCGCTTCCTTTTCCTCAGGGACCTTTTCTCTTCCACGCAACTGACTGTCGTCCCTCCCTCGCGCTTTCCTTTTTTCTTCCTCTTTATCCGAAAAATTCCCATAAGCCCGGATGGGGGCCCGACGTCCCTCTTCCGCTTTTGATATCAAAGGAAATTAAAAATTGCTACGCTCTTTGCGGAAATTGCCTTGGTGTATTGAATTTCAAGGAATTTCATCGAGTGACACGGTGTTTTACGGATGACAAATTACCCCCCTCTAAATCAAGGGAAAATTGAAAATCACGATGGATATGTGGAAAGCCACCGTGAAATAATTAAGATTATTATTATTTTTTGTAGGTCTGTGAAAAACTATAGCTGATTCTTTTTTTAGTTTCATTTTGAAGCATTTTCCTGTCGGATTTTTTTGAAAAGCAGAAGAGCGCTGAGGTATTTTTCTACCATTTTTAAGTCACTTTTTACAATAAAAGCTTTATTATTTTTTCCATTTTCTCGGCTTCTACGCCGACAAAAATAACTTTAAATCCCAGCTTAAGATCGAAAATATGAATTCTTCAATTAAGTGAACATACTTAGTTTGCTTAATTTGAAATTCCTTATAAGCATATTTCGGAAAATATTTTATACATAAAATTTGTCTTGCAAGAAAAGTTGTAAAATGATTCTGCATTATTTATCAAGCAATTAAAAAATTCAATAATTTTATCTGAAATTTAAATGAAAAATGAAAAAATAAAGCTTTTATTGTCATTTAAAAAGCTCCATCGCAATTGCGGTAACTCGTCTCAATTACCGCCGCATCATAAAAATACCCGCGTATCGAGCGCGCACCCAACCCCTGGCATTGAAGACAAAAATATAGAGATTAGTCAATCGATAATTCACGCGGTGACAAATCGCGCCGCTTAGAATTCGCACGTCCTTATACCGGGCACAGACGGCGAAGTATGAATTTTGCAAGCTCGCGTAATCGCGAGCGAGCCCCACCGATAAACCTACATAGTATACATTCTCCCCGAACTCCCCTGTAAAATATTCACGACGCGGCAAAAGTTTATCAAACGCCGCGATACGAAAACTTTTCCACCTCCGGACGGTCTCATCCCCGCTCACTGGGCCCTTCTAATTTTTCGTACCACCCCCCTCCCCTGCCCCCGGTGTGACCCCCGGCCGTCCATCGTCCGCAGTGTTGCGCTCGCCTCGGCGGCCGGTATCAACAATCTCGCAACCGCAGACACCCCTTGGAGCACATACCCACTTGTTGGACGCGTCGGGGGCGCGCGATCAGGCGTCGAGGCACCACCTGATGCTACGCCACTGGCACATCGATCCTCCTCCCCCTCCACCCCTCCGGAGGGCTCGGCCGGCGTCGCCATGGCAACGAACCTCACCTTCCGCTAGCTTAGAACGAGACCCCCTCCCTTCCTCACCTTGCACACCCTCGCTCTTTCTCTCGGAATTAGCCACCTGCCTCGCGCTCCCCCGCCTCGACCCGTCTTTAAATTTCACGGCTTTCTTACGGGCGCGCTTTTTACGCGACGCGCGCGACCGACGTTTGCAGCGTTAATGGCATCGATCGAGGATCTGTCGCTGGTCTTGTCCGAGTGAGCGTACATACTCGTAGTGTACGTTACGAAGGTAGATTTAGATTTTCATTTACATATAGGTGTATGGGGTATTAAGGAAAACCAAGCTCTCCCTGCAGCAGTATAAATTCAATGGTTTGTTTACGTTTTCGCTTGTTTTACTTATAAGTAAGTAATAATTATCTTCCGCGTTTTTCTAAGACACTCCTATAGGAACATTTAATTTGTCGATAATTTTATTTTAATTTAGATCTAATTACTGTAGTTTTAGAAAGTACTTTTATAAAGTTATATCTCATTTTCTATTAAAATGCACGTTAAAATTTGATGCTTTTCGATTAAAAAAGTTCTTTGAAAGTAAACGATCAAAAATATCTTAAGTTACTTTTTTAGTACAAAGAAAAATCTATTAAACTTTTATAAATCCCTATAGATTTTTCAAATCTCTACGAAACGTCCTTAAAAATGTTTTCATTCCCCAACGTTTCGTACACCTGAACGTATATACAGTATGAGTGTGTTATACAGGATGAATAGAACCACGGGTCTGCAGGTGACGTCCTCGGCGTGCAACGGTCGCGTAAACTACGGGCACCGTACGCACAACCTGCCAGATTGTAATCGCGTGTACAGGCAGAGGGTGGGCCGGCCGAATTTTCTCCGATTTCGGCGCAATAAATTCCACGTGCGCGCGCTACCGCGACATCATTACCGCGCGCGACGGAATGCTTAACGCCCGGGTAACGAGGCAGCAGCAGCACCTTTGACCGAGCGCCGCCGTATCGATCCTACGCGCGCCGAAAACGCACCGCACGGAAATTAACGACGACGCTCTCCGCTCGGTGTGTCGCAAACGCATCTCGCCGCGGCTTGCCTCCGCCCCAAATAAATTACACCGCGAGCGAAAACCAGAGAGAAATAAAGAGAGAAAGAGAGATCCTCTAAAATTGAGTTAGTGAAATAAGATGTATACAGTGAGATACATAACACAGTGAAAGTATCCTATTTATTCAATTAATGGGATACTTTTGACTCGGAATATGTGAATATTCACATAAAATTAGTGAAACCCCAGAAATGTGACTATTTCAGATTTCATGGGGAAAGAAAACGAGCTAGATATATAGAACGTGAGACAGTGGGAGAGAAAGTGAGACGTCTTTTCTTTTTCGGGCGAAATACATCCGTTTACTTTATCTCGTAGACGCGCCTTTATCCGGCTCTCGTGGCGGTGCTACGTGCACGCGAGGATTTCCATATCGTTTTTATGTTAAAGCGCGCGGGCGTGTACTTTGGAAAAACGTAATATCGCGGAAATATGGAATTTTCCGAGAAGGCGTCTTGGAGGAGGATGCGTCGGATGCTGCGCGGTCTGCGGGGACGCGAGCTGCGACGGATGGCTTAATTTTGATGCGACGAGGCTCTCGAGTAATTTATAGCTCGGTTTTCAGGGAAATTTTAGCAATATGTCGGCAGACAGGCTCTGAGTGGAGTTTGACGTTAATATTTTTTGTGTGACTTTCTTAATTTATAGAATACTTTGTTTTCTTTCGCCGTCTGAACAGACGCTGACTGTTACTACTTAATGAAGGGGATGTTTGGGTAATGAGCGGATGCGGTTTGACGCGGATAAATAATTTATGAATGAAATTGTTACTGACGTTTATGAGGAAAGCTTTACCACTAAAAATACATTTTACCTGCGTTTAATTTGCGCTGAAGCACAGTTTGCCTTTATTCTGGCAACTTCAACCTTTCGCTTACTCATTCTGTGTTTTGTGAAAGGGAAACTTGGAGCAATTATGCTTTTTGGGGGTTTTTACGACACGATCAGAAATATCGAGTTATTAATGATGGAAGTTTTCATAAGAACTATTAACAAAAATGTCTTCATCGAGAAAATGAAGAACAATAGACTTTGTAAGAGACATCTTGACTTAGTTTAAGCATCTTACGTTACTTTTGATACCGACACTGTGATGTTCCTTATTATTTTAAGGCGGTTTATGTATTTAATAAAGTAAATTACGAAAATTGTTTTAATATTTAATTTTTTTTAAATAATTTACGAATTATAGTAAGAATAAAAGTTTTATAATATTATTTAATAAGACAAAATGAATAGTACTCATAATTAATTATACTAATACTTAATTAAGAAAATTTAAATTTCATATGACTTTATTCAAGGATTTATTGCAAGTAGTAAGAGGTTTGTAATTTAAACTGTGATTTCAGTGAAAAATTGTATTCCACCTAAAAGGAGTCCAAAGGAACGATTTAAACTCCAAAACTCAAAGTCGTTAAATGTAATGACTTTTGCACGAAGAAATTTAATGTAATGGTAGAAACCCAAGTGCTTCCACGGGTTCAAATTAGTCGCATATAAATAATCCTATATTACAGAGAAGCCCTTTAACGATCAATAAGAAATTACATTTTTAATGAATTTTAAAATGAAAATTCAAGTATAGTTTTAGAAAAGAAAGACTGTTTTATCCCATTTAAAGTAGTTAGATTCCCTACCAAAAAGTTTAAATAGATTTAAATTACTTAAATATTATTTTATTCGCGGGATTACCTTATTTTCGTAATTTTTTTTAATTGGATATTATATAAATTTACTGCGTTATTAAATTTTAACCCTGGAATTAATAGTGCTGTACTTCACTTTATATTTCACAGCAGCGATCTTGGTTACTGCAAAGCATACGCTAAACGCAAAGGTATTGTTTAATAAACTTGAGTGCGTAATCAACCCTAAACATTGCAGTAGTACGACATAAACATAATTCAAAAGCTTTCACACGTCAAACTTAGCTTAAGTAATTTACAGTGTTAATTTAGCAAGTTAATGACGTTCTCTGGGTTTCGAATTTCTTTCGATTTTCCTGAAATTTCGATTAAATATAAATGTAAAGTGCTTAGAGCATGATTAAAATTTCAGTACCTTAAGTGAGGTCGAAAATTGAGATCTGAAGATTTGAAGATTCAATTTTTAATGAAAGATATAACAGAAATCCTCTAAAATGTGGGGATTTTAAGCAAAACAGAAAAAGATTTCTTTTAACAGTTTTTGTACAGTACGTAGATGTAATATTTAGAATAATAATCAATTTGATATGAGACAAATAATTATATCTATTTCAATGATGTAGCTGTTTAAAGAAATACTTTCGTAATTTACATCAAACATCACATCGATACTTCATTTTTTACACCGAAATCTTTTTGATAATGCAGATTAAAACGAGGCTTTCCAAGATTCCCATCAAGACTATTATCTTTTAATTAAAATGATTGCCCCACTAACCGAGTTGAGCACCACTGCACCAAAGAACCTCCTTTAAAAAAAGAAACGACGCCGACGAACAAAAGTACGCCTGCGAAAGCAGATAAACAAAAGGCGCAATCGTAACTCAGTTCGAAAAGCGCTGCGAGAAGAAAATTTAACGGCGTGACCGGGCTCGCCATTAGACCGGCCCGGCATACAGCGGCTATATACGCGCGCCTTTTTAATTTATAACCTCGTAATTTCAGGTCGCCGCGTCGACTCGAGGGGAGAAGAGCGGAGGGGTGCGCGCTGGAGGGTAAAGGAAGCGCCGCCGCGCGGGCACAAGACGGAGAATAAAAGAGGGGTAACGGCCGCCGCCAGACGCCCTCTTGGATGTCGCGCGACCGCGTCACTTTAAATCAAAACATATTCCGCCTCCCTCCGCTCCGTCCCCCCCGTGTCAGTGCTCGCGGCGAATGGAAGGGGAAAGCCGCGCTTCTGTTATTAACTCGGTCGCGTAAATATTTATTAAACGAAGTTGACGCGAACGCTGCGTTCTTTTAGGTTTGCCGGGCTTAAACGCCGTTGGTATATATATTCTTTTGTTATTGTTTCTTATAAAGTGATTTTGTTAGCGCTTATTTTACAGTTTTTATTGTAAAGTGATTCTTTTTCATTTTGTAAAATCCTTAAATGATCTCTCGTATTGAGGATACTTATACTTTGTTGATTTGGAAAATGATTATTTATTGAGATAATACCAAGCATAAGTACTCTGGTATATATTATCTTGAATAAACGAAATTGATTTAAAAAAGTATGTGTTTTTTACGGTTAAAAGTTCACAGTTGTTTATTTTGAATTCTGAATATCCGCAATATGGCTATTGGTTAACAAAAATTCATGTTTTTTTATTAACCCTCGATGGTCCCACCTCCGGAGAATTTCAAAATGAGTTCCAGTGCACCACGTAAATAGAAAAGTAAACGAGGAAAAGAAAGAGGCAAAAAGAGGACAACCTTCAAAATATCATGGAATCCACGGAATTCAAGATGACCTCCGAGGTTTAAAAATTCATATGTTATTTTACTACAATAGTAGCTGAAAACACGATTGGCCAGGGAACTCTGCCGCCTCGCGCTTCAAAATAAAGCGCGCAGCAACAAAATTTCCCGTCCTGATCAATAAACTGTCCAATAAATTTCATTATAGGTCACGGAACATTAACCGCCATTTCATTGAGTATCGTTCGTTACAAAAATCGCCGAGTAATAATTCGAACTTAATTTTTAAATGTTTGCGCATCCGTTGATAACGGCGTGGGATTAAATATATTGTTAATCGAATATTTTTGCACGGTCGCCCGCGAGTGATTTAGCGACTTCTCGCACGCGCTGCAGCTCTCGTCTCGTATCAGGTGTGATTTTTTAAAAAATTTGTTGACTTCTCGCGCACTGCGGCTCTCTCCTCGTATCAAGCTCAATTTTTAAAAAGCTCCGACGCAGCTCGAATATACCCTGGACGCAGGATTATCCCCGTGATTGAAAGACTCTATCGTAATGTTTATAACGTCGCTCGACAGTTTTGATGGATGGAGTATTCTCATCCAATATAAGGGGCACTCATTTTTTTTGTCAAGTAAAATCTCACCCAAACTCCGGTGGATTCTGCGAGGAACTATTACGCTGGCTTTACTTCCGAACGGGCAACATTAAATGTTCGACCGGGTAATTTATAGAACGGTGTAACTTACTCATTTCGGAGGATTTAAAACAAAAGCCTTTCACTCACCTGCAACATAAAGTAAAATACCTAATTAGACGCTGAAAGCTGCGGTATAAATCGCGAGTAAACGATCGCGAGATTCCCAATTAAATTTGAAAGTATAACTACCCTTTAAGTTTAGATCAAAAAGTGAATTAATTCTTGAAAAAGAAGAAGAAATCTTTTTTCACAAGAAGCAATTACGAAGCACTCAGCAAACACGGCCGCCCCGTTAAAAAATTCCCTCTGCCCGTAGTCATAAAAAAAAGGAGCGCGCGCGCGATATTCAGCGACACCGTCGAGCAAACAGCCATCGCGAGTCATAAAGGCGACGCATTTTTCCGCTCAAACGCGTGTTTATTCCGCCCGCTGGCCCGCACGGGCGCGTTTTTTCCGGCGCATCACGCGTACACCCGCTCCCTCAAAAAAGAGAGCGAGAGAGCGAGAGAAAAACAGAGAGAAAGAGAGTTAAAGAGAGGGAGTGAGGTAGGGAGAGAGAGAGTGGTCAGAAGAGCGTTTTCGTGCTACTTTAGTCGGACGACACAGAAAGAGTGGCAACAAATTCTGTTTGCCCGCGCGCGAGGGGGACCGGCGATGGGCGCGAATCGAGTGCGGCGTATACGGAAAAACGCTGTTGACCCTCACTTACGCCCGGCGACGGGAAGCGCCCGTGTCAAAGCACTCGCGGGGAACCACCGCGGAGCAATAGCGTTTCGACCGGATAAGAGGACACTACGCGGTCCGCGCGGCGCGCGGGGGGGAATCGGGGAAGTGGGATCGTCGAGGAGTTAATTGATTGCGGCGGGCTCTTTATTTTATTTACGGGCGCCGACGAAGTGCCGGGGTAATTTATGCTAAGTAGCCGGGGAGCTATTGGTAAGAATAATGGCGCCTTCGTAAAAATAATGGAAGATATTGTTTCACGTTGTTAGTGTAGCTAGCCGAGATTATGAAATCGTTAAATACTGGTGTCGTCTCTTCCTTTTCCTTTCATTTTTTTAATTATAATATAAGTTTAAATATTACCAGAGATTCTTCTACAGTAATTTCAATTAAATATATTTTTTTGAAACTACACAAAATACTTTAGTTTCAACAAATACATTTAGTTGATTCAAAAAAATTATTTAGATGGAACTTGTTCACGAAATATTTAATTAAAACTACTAAATAGTTTTTCATTTAGGGAACGTACATAATGCGTGAGTGCGCAGAGTGGAAAAAGATACGATTTAAACAAGAATTAGTCAAATTATTAAGGTAAAATATTTTCATAAGTTTTCCCTCGTTTACTTTTTGTTAGACGTCAAACAATTTAATTTTTTTATTCGTGGAATAGCAAAGGATGTTTCTGCTTTGTAGAAAAGTAGAGAGGAAATAATTTAGCAAAAACTACAGTTACAAAGAGCGAGTGCAGAAAGCAAAGGGGTGCCCTGGCAATTTTAGAGCAATCGGGGTTTTAAAACTTTAACTACAACTGCAATTAAGACATTGTACTTTAGTTTCATTCAACGCGCAGCCATAACACATCCACATTCTTACTTCGTAAGCTGGCCACTTGTTTTTCGAATTTGTCGGCAATGAGCGAACGAGCCCGCGAAATCAATAGCATTCATTGTACCGAAATAAATTATTTTACAATTACCTATACAAATTGTGCTCGTTTCAAAGCGATATTTCGTTTATTGCTATAATTTATTGCTTTTTCGGCACACTCGTTCGGAAATATAATTATTCGAGCATGTATTTAGTGCGCAATATAATTAAATCTTTAACAAGGGCCAATCAAACGTGAATATATCAATTACAGTTTTAATAACGAATTATGGTATTTGAACATTTGCATGCAAATATATATTAGGTACCCGTAATTGATTTTAATGCTGAGAGACACTCAGTAGATATTTGGTATAACCACAATATTACCATGCATATATAGGTAGCTGGAAATTTCAGTAGTGTAAGCAATCGTTGATTTCTGTATAAACACGATAAATCTAAACATCATTAGACTACTCCGCTCTGCTTTCACGTATACTCCATTACGAATTTAAAAGAAATCAACAATTACTCTACTTTGATAATTACCTTAATGCCTACGTCCATTACGTTCAGTAACAGCATTCGAAATGAAGGGCCTACCGATTGTCAAAGCACCGGCCAAACTGACAACGTCAAAGGAAATATCGTTAATTAAAGGTGAGCACTCAATACAACTACGTTATCCGCAAACATTTCGCTATAACAGCTAGATGATAGTTCATAAAGAAATTTCGTTTGCATATTCAGCGCCGGCGGATAATCCCCTCTTGATTTAAATATTAACCTTTCATGTGTTGGTTGAAATTTAAGCGCAAAGATTATACACGTTATACCGTCGGCCGCGCTGGTCTCCCGAGTTCAGCCAAGATTAAAAGTAAAGCCTCGCGGAGTTAATAAAGGTCGCTATTAGGCCTTAACAAAAAAAGAAGAAGAGGGAACAAAATTTTCATCACTATATAATTCGGGCGTAAAATAATCTTTATGCAGATCCTCAAAGCTGGCTAAGAAGTTTCAAGCTTCCTTCGCCAGTCCGCGTTGAAATAAGCCTTTTACAGCGGATCGAGTAACTTTTAATATTAAAAAAATAAAGCCATCGCTGCTCAAAAGGTGAAGCAATTAAACGACGTTCAAACACGCCGCTGAATTTGCGGACTTCCGAGTAAATACGCCGATGTCATTAAGCGGAAAATTAGCCGTAAAAAAATCCGCTGAATCGCAGACGCGGATCGATAAGAGAGCGTTTAGCGCTCAACACGGCCGGCAGTAATGAGCCGCGAGGGAAGAATTTAATCCGCGGAAAGATCGGAAATGCAATGCTCACTTGAGCAGAGCTTGCCTCCCCTCCCCCCTCCCGCCGGCTCGCCGATCCCTCGAGAGATTCTCCAGAGAAAATTAATCAATTAGAGTGGGGAACGAGCACGAAAGGCGGCGCGAATAAAGTAAAGCGATCGTTTCCATGTCGGCGCATCGTGGAGCTTTACGCGGTGTGTCGCTTCGAGGGACTACTCGCACGCAAGGGAGACGAGGGGGAAAGGTAATATAGAAGCGGGAGATGAAAAAAGCCGGGATTCGTCTTTTACGTTCTCCTCCTTAGTATTCGGTTCCAGTCTTTTTTCCAAGACTTTAATAAAGAGGCGGTGGTGGATCTGCTCTAAAAAAAGAAGCCACTCGTGGCTCGCATAAAACAGACAGGATCCTCGTTAAGAGGCACTCGAATGAAGATAGAGGAGAGGCAGAATGCGGACGAGCGCGAGTATTGCGAAATCGCATGGACCGCGAGGAGACGCCGGAGGAAGTTAAGTGGCGCGGTTCATTTTGCGGAAATTACGACTATGATTTTCAAGGCGGGGACGAGGGAGAACTGGTTTTTACAGACTAACAGTGTCCCTTTCTGCTACTTTGAAAGTCAGAATGGCAATTATGTTGAAGTTAAAATGTAATTATTTTGTTTGATATAGTTGGTTATTTAAAATAAATGTTTGGTAAACGCTTTTGAAATTTCATGCTTTTGATTAAAGGATAAACTCAGTGTTTACTCTCGTTGAACTAACAAGAGAAATTTATGAAATTTGATATTTCCATCCAGAGTATAAAGGCAGCTGTTTCGATAGGAAATATGTAGTAAGTAGTAACAGACGAGTATGGTAAGACAACGCGTTTACAAGTCCTCTCTTAAAAGTACACCTTCAAATAGCAAACTAAATTTTTTATTTACTAAATATTCTACGTCCTAATTCGTAAAAAATAACTATAATTCATTCACAATAATAAATAAATAAGTAGTAACAGACGAGTACGGTCAGACAACGCGTTTACAAGTCCTCTTTTAAAAGTACACCTTCAAATAACAATCTAAATTTTTTATTTACTAAATACTCTACGTTCTAATTCGTAAAAACTAACTATAATTCATTCACAATAATAAATAAATAAGTAGTAACATACGAATACGGTCAGACAATGCGTTTACAAGTCCTCTTTTAAAAGTACACCTTCAAATAACAATCTAAATTTTTTATTTACTAAATACTCTACGTCCTAATTCGTAAAAACTAACTATAATTCATTCGCAATAATAAATAAATTTAACTCTAATTTTCAAGATATCGATTTTATTCAACACTTGCAAAAGATCAAGATAAAATAGAATTTTGCATAATCTAATAAGCATCAAGTCACATAATTTATTTTATCCTTTGAAGCGAATAATTAACAACCTTGCACCATGCCACATTTGACCACTCTAATTTATTCATTTATGTATTAGTGTGAATATACGTATGAAATTGAGAAAGCCGAAGATCAATACGATATCCTTGCTGACAGTCGAAATGCGAATCTACTCCCAGTACCTTGGAGACTAGGGATCTGCGTCTCTACCTCGGGTCAAGGAGAAATAAAATTGATTTATTTAATAATAAAAAATTTATTCGTCAACCTCGTTGCCACCCTCCTTATCGCCCTGTCCAGTCGCGCGATCGAATCGCGATAAACAAAGAATCGTACACTCACGCCCGATATACAAACATCCCTACAAATTTTTCCCGTCAATATTTAAATTACACTAGAAATAAAGCTAATCCCGGAAAACAAGCAAACTAGTCCCTCGATCCACAATAACGATCAATGCAAATTCCAAGGAAAAAAGCACAGACTTCCTCTTCCCCCGAAATCAAATTCAAGTTTTTCCCAGTAGGTATTAATCTCGAAGATCATTAGAACTCGACTAAGGAAAAAAGGGATAAATAAGGAAAAAAAAGGAGAACTTTTCCCCCGGCGTCGCTCGCAGCGCGACGAGTGCTTTCATTTCCATAAATCTCTTTCGCCGTGGCGGGCACGAAAGGCCGCGGACTCTTTTATACCCGAACGCGCGGCGACTGCGCTCTTATCGATCCCCCCCCGAGCAGGCGGCACGCATCGAAATCTCGAGTGGGCGGCAGCGGCCCGTCGATTTCGAGCGACGACTTCGTTAGGCGGGACCAGCCTCGCTCTTTTACAACCGCCTTGGTACTCCGGGATCGGACTCGCCCCTCCCGTTGTTTTCGTCGCCGCGCGGCTACGGCAGCTTTGTTCCGGGGCGCGCCGGCCGCTAATGACGTGGAGCGGCTCGATTGAACGCGCTGACAAAGGTTAATTGCTTTATAATTCGGCGACGCCGTAATTGAGAGTTTGCGTGGGTGTCGGCCCCCGGGACGACGAGAAGTTCGATGTTAAGATTGTTGTTAGCCGGTGTGATAGATTGGCGCGGGTTTTTTTTTAATTAAGCGGGACTGAAGTGGGCTAACGCCGATGCTGGTTACAACTGTATTATGGAATCTTAGTTCGATCGGTGTTTGCATTGGGAATTGAACGAGTAACATTTAATCTTCACAACAAGATATTTAGGACCTTTTTAATTTATTTTAGTTTTTTTGTTTATTATACAAGTATATCTTTGTGCGCTTATACTTTTATTGAACACTATTTGATCAAGCTTGAATTTAGGTGTCATTCTTAATGTGGATGTAATGTTTTAATTAAATTTTTGTTGAGAATGTAATTTTGTAAAAAATGCAAATTTTTAAATGCAGCTAAATAATCTTTTATGTTATATATTTATTTGATCTTATTCTTCATCTCAATATTCATTCAAAATTATTTAATTTTATCGTCATTTTTAGAACGTGATTATTTTAAAAACACAAAAAATATCTGGTACGCATATGTGAATTTATTCAAGAAGATATTCACGATTTTCTTTTTTAATCGTAAAATTGAGCAATAACCGGAATCGGATAATTTTGAATCTCCGATACATTTACGTGTATTTTCAATTTCAAATCCGTATATAAAGTAATAAAAAATATTGTAATGTACTTACTGAAACGTAATAACGTATGCACATAACTTTGAATAAACAACAAAATAAAAATAAGAAAATAATTTCATAAATACGTATAACTTTGAGATAAAACAAATAAATTTTTTATCTACTGTTACAATAAAATTATTCACATTGAATGTAGTTATACTACTTAGAAAATTTCCCTTTATTGTTCACATTACTTTCAAACAAATTCACAGACAAAATCTGCCGAAGCTTGATAAACGCAAAGACCCCTGAAAAACTATTACCTAGAAAATACTTCTTCAACTCGTATAATACGAACATAAGTAAAACTAAATCCGAGATAAGACGAAACAAAGCGGAATTCACTTTAAATCCAAACGAAGCAACGCAGCGAAACGTTATAGCCAGCGAGCATCGAGATAAACCCAATCGACCGTAATTTAACGCTCAATCTCTTTTTCCCCCCGCTGCCGTGCAT
Source organism: Eurytoma adleriae (assembly GCA_900480045.1). Classification (NCBI taxonomy): domain Eukaryota; kingdom Metazoa; phylum Arthropoda; class Insecta; order Hymenoptera; family Eurytomidae; genus Eurytoma; species Eurytoma adleriae. Next base: position 513,817 of record UXGC01000009.1, on the reverse strand, counting down.
CGCAAATATTCCGCGGCAATTCGGCATTGACCGTAAATGCCTGCGTCAACTCGACTCGCGGCGCTGCCTCGGCGCGCGCGCGCGTCCGATAAAGCAGGCGGAGGGTTACGTCGCGCCGGTAATCACGGTGGAAATTATCGAGCCCTCGCGTACGCGCGTACACGCGCTTCGCCGATCGGAAGCCGCTTTTTCGCCTATTGATTTTTTTTTCTCCCGATACTAATTTTACACTTAGCGGCCGCGCGCCGCTAAACGAGAGGAACATTAGCGCGCCGCGCGCGTGAATATTTTAAGCGAATTGATTTTGTCGAGTTCAAAAACCCAACGCTATATGCGCGTGCCCATTCAGCCGTTAATAATTTTAAGGCTAAATTTAGCGCCCCGCGCCCACGGCTGACCGAACGCGCGCCCTTTAAAAGCGCGAGTGTGCAGCAGCTTTTTCCGCCGGCGACTTGCTCGTTTTCCCCGAGACGCTGAGCGGGATTTAATGACTATTTATTCGATGTATACTAAGGTTTACTGTAAATTTTTGCGTAAAAATAAAATGTGGAATTTATGACGCACGCAGTAAGCATACGTAAAGGTTTAGGTAAATAAAAAAGAAAAGATTGACGTGTAAGCCGCAAATTCGGAACCGTCTCCCCAATCCCGTGACATGTGCGTCTTGCTGATAATGATATGTAAGATTTGATTAAATTTAAATTTATTGTTTTAAATGTCTTATTTTAAGTCATTTTTAAAAATTATTGACAATTACGTAAAATATAAATTTAATTTGAATTACAGAGCAAATATAATTAACAAAATGAAAGATGTACTATATGGAATACTTAAAATGAGCTCTGATATCAGTTAATCATCCTAAGGCACATTTTTTATCAGACAAGAAGATCGCAATGAGCATTAAAGCGAATGATATATTAAACGCAAAGAAAGAGGAGAGCTTGAAGAAAGGGATGAAAATAAAAAAAGTGCGAGGAAGAGTAAAGACGAAGGAGCAGGCGACGATAGTGAGAGCTTTTTCACAGATTATGGAGCAAAAGAGTAGAAGCTGAGGGAGGAGTAAAATAAAGCTTTTCTTAAATCTTTTATCTCCCGGGAATTTGCTCAAATTTACAAAATTGATCGTTGCGTATACTTTAATCGATTAAAGTGCCACCCATGAATAATTATTATGATAACCACTAGTATAAAATCGACAGCTACATAATTATAAGCTTCAGTGATTGACTTGAATATAATTTATGCTTATTTTTTTTATAACTTATCATTGGAACAATAAAATGCATTTATATTATTTATTAATTTAATACCTTTACGTTTTATTTACTCTCATATAATAACCACGTTATTAATGCAATGGACAGCTACTTGCATCATATCAGACATCAGCACGTCGTAATAAAAGCGCAAGCTCTAACTGAAAGAAAAAGCTCGCTGCAATTACACATCGCGTACATCCCCGTGAATACATCGTAAATAAAAGTGCATTCAACAATTCAACGACCAAATAAAAACCCGCTCCGGGGCAATGAGATAAGAGAGGCGCTCCAACAAAGAAGAGTCCCTTCGCCCCGATCAACCCGAGCGCAATAAAAAGAAATTACTCCTCCAGCCATCCTCTTCATTCCCGGTAACGACGACAATACCTGACCTCCACTCCCCGCGAAAATTTCGATGCTCCCGCGGGAAGGCGGCGTCGCGCGAAAGAGTAACGAACCGAAAGCCGGCGCTTATTATTTATGGAATCTCAATCAGAGGCGGCGGCGCATTCAAGAGCCGCTTCCCCCTTTCGCCTTTGTGAATGCGGGATAAGGAGGCTGCCGCGCCGTTGCAATATATAACGCACCGAGGGGGCGGGAGGGGAGAAGGGGGCCGGCGGAATTAATGGACGCGCGATGAAGTAATAACGACGGAGGGAAAACGCCGGCGTACGGGACGGCGGTGATAAAAATAAGTGTTGTTTTATCAGGCCGAGCCGCGATGTGTGTCAATCCGTACTTTAACTTTTTTCCCCCCGCCGGATTTATCTCGATTATACCGCGCGGCCTTTGTATCGGAAGGATACTTTCTTTTTATTTGCGCGCGCGTCCGGTGGATTTTGGGGAGGATAAATGCTAACCGATCGCGCACCGTGTAATTGGGGGCTAAAAATATTTATTGGGTCCGCGGGGCAGGTAAAAATAGTTGAGGCACACGCGGAGGAGGGTTATATAGGGCAGTGACGCGGGGATGTCTTCCGGAAGTTCGCCCGAGAACTTACGCGCGGCCGGTAAATTGTTGAGCAAGAAGATTATTAATAAATAAAAGCCGCTAAGTAAGGCAGGGAGAGGGGACAAGCACGTAATATACTGGAGCATACTTTAAGTGCCTGTCTGGCAAACTTTCACATGCAGGGCAGCCCCGCTGCAGTGTCGTAACTCAGGTTATTTTTCTTTTGTCGTAAATAAAAAAAAACAATCTTTCATGAACCGTAAGGTTTTATATGCAAAGCTTTCGGTATTTATTCTCTCCGCCTGCCCTCCCCCTTTTTACTTTTTACCGCAGCAGCGACTGAAAAACTGCAAGTCTGCTTTCATCTTTCGTTGTAAATTATTCCGGAGTAACATTCGTGTAGTATTTAAAGTATCAGAGTATAAATTTTAAAGGAAAAGAAAAACAAGTATATTTAAATATGCGATAATATTTTTATTACCGGGTTGTAAAATTTTATTTTCCGCGAGTAGTAACAATACTTACTTTTTATTGGTCCGTTCTAAAATAAAAGAAAACGCAGTAATTGTAAAAATAAAAAAATTTCCAATCAAAATACTTCGGAGGTATATATCCACTGCAACTGACTAAAAAAAGCTTTCTTTCACTTCATTGTTACAGGACTTGACACGTGCCAGTAATTAATTACACTTTTCTTCGAAAGCTCTCCACATAATAGAGTCATTTTTTCTCAGCGATTTTTCCTGAAATTATCGGTATTCAAAAAGGAAATAAATAAGGGCCGCCACGGAAACAGACGCACATCCGAGCGCGAAAGAAAGGAATGAACGAAAGAAAAGAAAGAAAGGTCCAGGAGCAGTAGTCGAAGTAAATCCAGCGCCAGTTCCTTAGAGAACGACTGCAAGAAATGGGAAAAAAGGGCCGAACGAAGGTCGAATAATAGAAATCGATTACTCCCCCTCCGGGCTCGGGCCGATTGTGTACCTCTTATTGCCGGGCCTTGCTAATGAGAATTGCGCATTGTTTAAGCGCGGGCGAGCGTCGCTTCACGGACAGCCGGACTTCGGCCGCCTCCTCCTCCGGCGGATCGCCAATCGGCGTATAATGCCCGCCTCCCGGGCCATTCGTCATTGTACCTCTTGCTCCGGGCGTCGAGCGTCAATCCGATGATAACGAATCGGCATGGCCGGGCCCGCGAGCAGCGCCGTCCGATCGATTTGCCGCCGCGCGCGAAAATTTCCGGTCGCCGAGGCGCTGCATAGCCGACGGACTCCCCTTTTGTGCCCGCTGCCGCCTTACCCGAGCGCGCGTATTAAGTTCGCGCTCGGCCGAGCGGATACTTTATTGCCCGTTCCGACGCATTGTGCGCCGCGCGCGCGTCGCGATAAAAATGACTCTTCGTTAGACGGGAGAAAAAATCGGGCGACGCGTTATTACGATTGCCTCGCTGACAAATCGACCGTGTTGGGCTCGTCCTTTCGGAGTTCCATCAGGGGGGGCTTGCTTGTTAGGCGGCGCAAGGAGGCGGCGGAACGTAAATGAACTTTGATTAAAGCGACGCTTGGTTTGTGTGCGCTCGCAAGCAGCCATGCGATTGTGTGCAGTTAGCGAAGAAATTACACGTTTAATTTGATGCTGTTTGTTCTGGTAATGCGAAAGAGTGGAAAATCGGAAAAATCACTTTTTTATGTTGGGTCATATTGAATTAATGTTTATGCTCGAATTCAATGCTAATCCGGCTTGAGGATGTTTGTAGAGACTTAAAATATTATTTGCTTTTCAAAATTACTATTAATGTATAAAAAAATTATATTTTTTACTTTGTTATATGAATTTAAAGAGTTAACAAATCAAATAGGGATAAATATAAAATTTTAAACAGATGCAAATTAGAATGATACCTGCTATAACAATTTTAAGTGAGGGATATAACGAAATGTTAATGAGATCTGCACGTTTCACATAAAAAAAATAAAGAAAGTAATACTTTCAACAATAAAATGCCAAATTAGGAAATTTTAAGATAACAAACATTGAACCCTTAATGATACTAATGTAAAATACTGAATAAAAAAACAGATGTTTAAAAAAATCGAATAAAAACTAAAACAATACAATTCAATCTACCTGATTTTTCTGTATCTTAATAACGTATTGTTCAGCTTGCAAAATGTGATTAATTTGAAAATAAAACAAAAGCGCGGAAAAAATTGAATTGACTATTTGTTTCAGAAAAACTCAATTAACGCGCAAAAGAATATTGGTTTGTTACAGTTTCCCCTGACCGATAGCACAATGGACATATATATTTCTCTGTACGCAGTAACTGTCGGCGTAAAATCTATCCTGGGGGACATCGTATTTGCCCTATCGATCGGTCGTACTCAAATTTTGCTAAAACAATAAACAACTGGACTGCGAATATAAAAGCTAAAAAAATGGAATTGAAGCAAAGTCCGATATTATCAAAACTTTTTACGACGGAGGGAAAACACGGAAAAACTCGCTGAACAAAGGAATTTGATGGCTATATAAGTTGGTTGGCATTTCAAAGAGTTCGCGTATCCCTGTGAATCCATCAAGTAAGGCATTATTCAGTTTGTGTTTTTAAGCCATAAAAATCAAATATACTTATATCTTTTCACGTAACCAAGAAATTTTTATTTATTGTTTGTTATTCGACAAAAAATGCATAACTCGTAAAAAAGTTGACATGTGGAATTACACATGGAATTCTCCCTTTACCCACGATAAAAAAAACGTATTCATAAAACGCATTGCATTGTTATTAATAACAATAGTACAAAATGAATGAAAAAAGTATGGAATTCCACGTATTTTTCATTGAAATATTGAATTTGCGCATATGTACGTGCAGCGCATTGAAGCGCACTTTATTTGCATACCAAGAAACAATACTGTTTTTTAAAAATGAACACCAAACAACGTAAAATATAATCGAATTAACTTAATTAAAAAATTTAAATCATATTTTATTTTATCTCGAAAATACAAATCCTCGCTCTCTCACCCCGTCGTACTTCGTTAGCTCAACGATTCAGCACTGCATTCGATTTTCGAGCAGGCACTTAAAATTAACGACGTCGAATAACGAATTAGCTCTCCCGAGCCAGCGCGTTTTATTAAGACAATCATCCGCGGAAGCAGACATCACGCACAATCCCGCTAATGCACATCGCAGCCGAAATCCTGAGTGTGCACACCTACGCGCGCGTGCGCTCGCGACTCGGGCCGTCGGAAACGTCCGCTCGGTTTCTCGAACGGCGGCGCGATATTAATTTGGCACGCGACGCCGCATTGTTATATAAATATCGCGACGCGCGCGGGCGCGCGGACGCCTCTAATTTTAATCTCTTAAGTACTTCCGGCGTCGTCCTAACGACGAATATGCGACTACCCGCTGCGGTATAATGGCCCAGCCGTCCTCCTTCTTTTTTTGCGCGCCCACCCCCCCGGGCTAAATAGCCCGCGGGCCGCTAATGGCCCGGCCGCCCAAGCGACGTCGCGATATATACCCCCGGCGCGCCATTCATCCTGGCCCCGCGCGACGAGCCGTGAATTATTTCGCGCGCCCGCGAGTTAGATAAGCAGACTCGCGCCGTGCTTTCTTTTTTTTTTCGAGGCCGGCGACGCGTCGTATCGCTTTGTCGCGCGAATTTTTTTTGCGCTGCCTCCCGCGGCCGCGCGAGTGATTAATTTTCAAAGGGGATGCGTACGATCTTTGTGTTGCGCGTTGAGCTTTTTTTTAAATTTCGCTAATGAATTAAGCTCTGGGGGGTCGTGGGAGTAGCTGTTATTTATGGCCTTTGTTGGTGAATTAATTTCATGGCTGTGCGTTATGCTTGTTTAATCGTAAAATAACGTAGTCTACATTTTTTGCGGTGAAAATTTTGATATGCACTCGAAACTCAGAGCATCTGATTATGATTAAGCATTAGTTAGGAATTAGTTATCATTAAATTCTAGCGTTTATCGATGATTTTAACTAGAGGAAATTTAAACATTGAAGGTTAAAATTAGTGCTTAATTTACTATAAGTATAATTGTTGATTGGTATATAATTTATAAGAATATAGAACAAAAGTAATGATCAATTTAAGCATTAAGCATAATGGATCTTTTGACCTGAAAACGCGATGAATCTGAGGGATAATTACGAAATAATTCGAAACATTAAACTGCTAACTTCGTGGTTCTTGCATGTCCGACCTATTTCATAGTTATTCCACTTAGCATTTTCTTGTTTCCGTCAAAATTTTTTGTACCATCCCAGCACATTCCAAATTTTTAGTACCGCCTTTAATTGTGTATAAAAATAGCAAAAATGTGAAAAATTTAAAAAAAAGCTCCACGAGGCAATAACACTTTTCCTATTTCATCAACACAAGTTTCAAGATTTCAAATGCTTACAAGGATGGCTCGGCGTAATTAAATGGCAATTAAATTTCTCGAGAACACAAGTACGCACTTTGTATATAGTTAAGTAAAACTTTCAAGAACTTTAAGGATCTTGAATCTAGAAGGTAGAGCGTAAATGCGATACATTTGAGTGTTTATTGCTCTGAAATAACCTAATTAAGAAAATGAGGGTTAGGTTATGTCCTGGTAAAAATATTTATTGTATAAACAAATAACGTGGGTCTAAAGTTGCACTGATCATGAAGAATAATGATTTATTAAGTAAGAATAATCACTAACCATGTATCAGGTAAGAATACCCAGTATTCATTATAATAGTTTAAGTAAATGTAAAATTTTATTTGTTAAAATTGATGTAAAAAAATAACAATTAAAGCAAGAATTCATTATACTTTAACTATTTTCTCTCACAAAAAAAGGTATTGAAATCAAGTACAGTTTCTTCGCACAGTGGCTGATAATACAAAATTTTATTGAAAAACTTTCATTCAACATGCTAAATTATAATAAATCCATATTACAATGTATTCCATATATATTAAGGTTCCTATAGTACAAACAAACTAAAGAAAGAACACTACAATTTTCAGATAAAAAATGCCGAAATCCTACTGATCGTCCCCACATCTAAAAGCAACTCATCAAAATGACGGAACAAGGTAGCGGGCTACCGCGGACATCATTAACGAGCACTCGCCGCTTCGCGTTGAGCGCGGTGGCGGGCTCGGAGGTGCCGCCGGACCCCTCGCAGGCGGTGTCGCTGCAGCTGGCCCTGACCGTGGGCCCGCCGAGCGAGATGACCGCCTCGCACGCCGACACCGCCTCCTCGTACCAGCACACCTACGCGTCGACCTCGAAGCCGCCCTCCACCCTCACCTCGTTCGCCCCCTCGGCGATGACGAAGGTCACCTCCGCGTCGAGGATGACCAACGTCCCCTACGCGCCGTCCGCGGTGCCCTCCGCGACGCTGTCCAAGGTCGCCTCGACGACCCTGTCGAAGACGACCGTGGGGCCGTGCAGCACGGCGCTATCGAAGGTGGCGTCGGCGCCCAGCGCGGCGACCGTCGCCTACCGCTCGCCCTGCGGCGCGGCAGGGCGCGACGCCGCGCGATGCCAGAGGCGCATCCGCGACCTCATCGGCAAGCACGAGACCAAGAACGTAGAGCTGGAGAAGCGAGAGGGTTTGCTGCATCGGAGACTTCAGGTTCGAGTGGATTGTTTTTTTTTTTTACTATTTTTGAGAATTTTTTTTATGGAGGTAATGATGTATGCTAGTAATCTTGAGATCAAGTGATAATTACGAATTCAGTGTTGTAAAAAATGGTAAATTTATTAAAGTTAAAGTAAAACTTAAATTATAGTAGATTGCACAAAAAACTACTGTAATTTTTTCAACAATAGAGGACATTATAATTGACTATTGCAATTTTTAATCGAGTATTTTTCTCTGCGCATTTTTATAAAGTTGTATAATTTTTACTGTTTTCAAGATTACTAACTACACTAATTTTTTGTAAAAAAGTGAGAGTAATTTTTATCGAATCATTCTCTCAGTGTACCAGGAACTGCTGTTTATTCCTTGAATTCTTATCATCATAGGTAATTCAAGTTTTGATTGTCTGAATCCCTAGCGAAGTTCGATCGAAAGTTACGATTCTTTCAGTGGAGATAGCTGATTTTATCGCGATATTCATTTAATGTTTAAAAATTTTATTTTAGGGTCTGGGATAAGGTATAGATCTTTTCGTTTGCTTAAAAGATTATGATTTTATACAAATGCGAATACACTTTGGGAGCTAAGAAGAATCGTAATCTTCCCTGCATTATTCATCTACTTATACAAGGCCACATCCACTTCTAAGTAAACTTGCTCTTATCTCCCGCGCATACTTTCGCTCCGCCTCATAAATCACAACCTCCGATGTTGAAAATTTTAATTTCCAAATATTTGTATTCGCTTAAAATCCCCCGAATAAAAGCCCGGCCCCGTGCCCGCTGGCTCATCCAGAAGACGATAAATTTAGCGAAATAAAACAAGGGAAGGAAACGCGCCCTTTCACGGGGAAAAAGTCGATCGCAAAGGGGTACAAAGAAGAAAAAAAAGAAAGAAAGCAAAAGCTCTCCGGCCGTTGTTGAGTTCGTCGTAAATCCCGTCTTGCTGCCGACGCGAGGAACTCGCCGAGCGGAATCGATGCATAAACTAAGCCAATCGCACGCAGTGCTCTCGATCAACGACAAGTTACACAAAGTGCTTACACGAGCGTTACGTCTTCTTATTCTGCGCGGCGCAGTCGGGTATATACGTACCGCTCCTCCCCGGGAATTTTTCGCGAATTCGCGAAAGTTTATTCCAAGGAGCTTTCCGTTAGAAATAATCCAGTGATATTTTTTTGTCCTCGATTTGTGCGTCTTCGTGACAGAACAGTCAATTGAACAGGGGGGGTTATTTGGTTTAGAACTAATCCTCTCCGAAGCTTCTTTTATTGACGGAGTTCGATCAATAATGCACTGGGAGGCAGTTAAACATTCACAAGTCGAACGCACGCGAGTATACCCGCTCGGCGATCATGACTAATTGAGGCGCCGACGTATCAGCCCTTCAGGGTGATCAGCACTAATCGCTAAGTCAATGCGTAATACTCCCGCGGGGCAAAGCAAGAGGATCGACTAGGGCGGATTTTGGACCACTTTGAATTGGACCAAAACCTAGTGGAAAGTGTTTATTAATGATGAAATGGGGCCCGGCACACCTTTCCCGTGAATAATCAAAATGATTATATTAATGATTTTTCAACGTGCTTTAAGATTGTGTGGCCGATGTACTCTTCAATTTTCCCCACTTTCTCTTATTTTCGCCACCTCTACCCCACCTTTGTGGGTCGAACATACTAATAGTGCTTGAAGCATGACGAGAAATCATTAATATATAACGATTTATCGCGAACATTGAAAGTTTCTATGCTTTTAGCTTATATGTAAAAGATAATGGATATTTTGATTAACCGTGGAGCAGGTGTGTCGGTGATAGCAAGGCCGTTCGGCTATCATTCATCTAAAAATCTATCTACGTAAAGTTGAATGCGTGAAACTTCACTTTCATTTATATCCTAAAGTGTCTTTTGCTGATTGCACTGAAATACTTCAATTGACGTTGAATAAGTCTATTGTATCAATTCACCTATTTAAGTGAAATTTCCCTCATTCGATTTTGAAGTGTATTTTAAGACATTTCCAACAGGTTGTGGTCGAATTCAAAAGACAGCCGAAATAGGCCCTTTTGCAAACCCTCCTCTTCAAAGCTTGCCATCCGCAGAGAAATTACCTTAATTAAATACGCCTCAGCCCCTGCGATTAGGCGGCGAGCTTGCGGCTCGAGATTTACGTGTCTCCGCCCACGCTCGACGCACCGGCGAAAAAAGGACGCCCGCGAGGCGTGAAATTAGAAAGGGGGGTGGAGACACGCTCGTAAGGGTATAAATCCACCGAGAGACGAGCAGGAGGGTGCGATTCGATTGTCGCAAAGGACCGCGGAAAATTGATCGCGAAAGCTCCTTTCTCTCCGCAGATGCTCGAGTGCTCGATGCCGGCGGTGATGGTGTGGCAGGCCTGGCGCACGCAGGCCACCCCCGAGGCGGTGCACAAGCTCGTCGCCGAGGCCGCCAACGGCAGCAACTGCAAGGTCACCCCCAGCCAGCATTACGATTGCAGGGTGCGCGAGATCGAGGCGCAAAGAAAGGTGAGTCGCTCTTTCACTTTTTTCAATACATACTCGATTTTCGAATTTTTTCGACTCAAAGTACTCCTTTTTTACTCGCTGCTTTAACATACCGTATAAACTCAAAAAAATTAAACTTTTTTGACATTATGAGCTTGCAGTACTCATTTTCGATTCGTACTGCAAGCTGTAAGCTCGATCTGGAAAGACCCACTTTTCACCCTATAGGTACACAATGTACTACTTCGCGCGCGAGAGTTTCGAGGCTGACGATCGACGGGCTCGCGGACGACCGCGACGATTTGTAAGGGCGCGGCTGAACTCGCGGGCTGAGCTGGGTTCGATTATCGGCGGATCTCGGGAAAGGGGCTACTCTCTCGCCGGCGCTGCTGCTGAGAAATTAGGGGTGATTTGGCGAGGGCTGACAGCTTGTTTCTTTGCGATCGAAGCCATTTCCATTTTCTCCGATGAGGTCGTTATTTTTATCGACGGGGCATCCGACTCGGCGCTCGAATAAGATGCAGCGTAACTAATGCGGTTATGGAATAATATTTGGGAGTCATTAATCAAACACTCGGTTGCTCAAAATGTACGTTTGAATTGACATTAATTAGTTACTGGTTAATATTACGATGAGATAATTAATTTGTTCTTGATAGTTTGTGATGAAAAGTTGTATATTTGATTAAAGTTATAGTTATTTATAAACACTCGAGATCGCAGTTTCTATAGTATTGAATCAATACAGCAACTTACGTGACAACGCAACGGGAACTAACTAAAAGCATAACTTCTGAAACTTACCTGAAACAAAAATAAAAATGCATACAATTAGATAAATAGTCAGATTTAGCAGAAAGTATTGAATTTTCATGGAAATTCAATCAATATGGATTTTCTATTTCACCCTTATATTTATATTTGTTAATTCCATCATATTGATTTTTTTATCATTTTACATACTATTTAACGGTATACCGTAATATTAAAATGAATCTTCAATCAAAAAATTATTTAAACATTTTAAAAAAATAAACAGTCCATACATTCCAATATTTTAATTTCTTAATTCCTGGGGCAGTCGCGAGTCCTCAAGCTATAACCGTACAACAGTGAGCCATTATTTAAAATCCGTTCGCTTCAATCGCCGAGTATCACGCGACTGGTTGTGCAAGAGGCCCGCGTCCATCTTCCGCCCATCTATCCGATTACCGGAGGGGCAAATGGACAGAAGACGATGAAGCCCGAGCGCACACGCCCCGGTGCCCGCCGATAAACCAACTCCTCTATTTACGTTACGCTCGCGTCTATTCACGCGAGCGAGCCCGGCAGAGGTGACGCGTAATGCGCGGATAATTGATGGGCTCGAAACTCTCTCTCGTAATACATCCCCGGTATATACCCGATATTTTAAATTGAAGCCAGTCCCGGGGCTTGCGCCGCGGAGCCGAGCGAACTAAAGCGGAAATATTCGATTCTGACGTGGAGAGGGGAAAAATGGATCTTTATGGAAATGTGCGTACGGTGTGGATAAAAGTGCGCGCATCGCGAGTTTTACCGTTTTTTTTTTACCGCGGAACCCGAGGGATGCATCCACTTTAATTTTTTTCGGGAACGCGAGTTTATGGTTTTGTTCGTGAAAACTTTATTAATTTTTCTTCGCTCGAGGTGAAAGTACAGTGGTAAACTAAAATATTGCAATGTTAAGTCTACAGGTAAAAGAATAGTTGGTCGAATTTTTCTGTATTTTTCTATGTAGGAAGAGCGTGTAGAGAAAAGAAGCCTATAAAAAATATGTGTATTATACTTGCATGCTGCAAAACGAGACACAAGCAAGATTACAAAACCTTTCAAGCCGAAAAAGGATTGAATTTTGTGTTTCCCTCAAAATTTACACTTTTTTACTGCAAGGTGAATTACATCTAAAAAAACTAATTCAATCTAAAATAACATGAAACACACTTTGCTTAATTATTTTCTCACTAGGGCAGGATACGAGATTTGGATCATGAATTCTTTTAGGAAACTTTAGGGCACGTTTCGATATATCAAGCTATAGTAGTAAGATCTAACGATCTACATTTTTAAAGCTAGAGGGCCAAAGATTTTTTTGATTATCTAGACTGAAATTTTATTCACAATAATTCATGTTCTAGACGTAGAAATTTAAACAAAAAAAGTGTAAAATAATCTTTAATCTGAAAACATTTTTATATAAGCATTTAAATATCAGTATTAAAAGGAACAATTAAAATCATATTGATCATTCTCATTTGTTTAACTTTTGAAGGAAAAAAGTTTTTAAAGAGTAACATAAAAAATAAAAATACTTGCATTTTTTTCCTTAAAATTTCTAAGTGTTTTATACGATATGGAAAACAAAATTTTTGAATAACTGTATACCTTTAACCACGTCTCGCCTCAGACCTTACTATTTTGGCTACCATAAAATTTTGACACCTCAAAACGTTTCCTAATCCACGACCCAAACCTCGTCCCCCTCCTAGTAATCACAAACAATTAATTCCAAATTCCAGCAAACAAACCACCCCAAAAAAATTGATAATTAGCAGCAAAACTAATGCACCGTAGCCAAAGATTAATCCAACGCTTAACGATCTTCGAACTACACTCCCCTCCTAAACAGAAAAGGCAACAATCCTTACTGCAAGCTTCCCCGACGTCGAAAATTGACTCTCCCCCGCAAGCTAAAAGAAAATTAGCGACCTAATCCCCGGGACTTTGTGTTCTTGCGCCTCTAACCCCGCGTGCCACTGTGTACCCCCGCAGGAGGCGTGCCGACGCGCCGAGCAGGCCCAGCGCGTCTGGCTGGAGAAGGAGGCCGCGCTGCAGGGCCAGGAGGCCCGGCTGGAGCTGGCGCGCCAGCAGCAGGAGGAGCGTCGCGCCTGCATCGAGAGGCTGGCGGCGGAGGCGCGCAAGCTCGGCGCCCCGTGCGGTGAGTCCACCCCCGCGAGCGAGCGGCACGCGCGCCGCATCCCCAATCGCTCCCCCCCGCCCGGATATTCAATTTGTCCACGGCGGGATCAAACTTTTTTTTTTTCATTTTATCCCGAAGGTACCACGTCCTTACGACGCGGTGAGTATTTCTTCCGATATATCGGCGGGGGGTGAAAGTCGAGCCGTCGCTCGCACCCGATGATTTGTGCAGTGTCGGGGGAAGGGGGTCGCGGAATATTTATATCTCGCCGCGCGGTCTTCGCGTTAGATTGGGCCGATAAATTTTGCCGCTGAAAGGCGGCGAGAGGAGATGCGTCATCGTTTGTTTGCCTCCGCGCGAATGCCTTCTCCGGGATTCGCAGCGGGCGGTGCGCCCGATTCGATTGCTTGATTAATTACTCGGACGCGTGGCCGGGCGACGCTGGCGCGGTGAATTTAAATGGGACGGCGTGGATTTTAGTTTGTTGTGCATTTGAAAATTGCACGCGGCCGAGGTTAACGCGCGGGCGACTCTTGGATATGACGCCGAATGGCGGTATTGATTAATAATGCGCGATTGATAGTTCGCGACCGATCGATGTTTACGATTAAATATGGACGGATTTTGGTGGTATTTTTTTTGCAAAAATCAATTTGATCTTCGCTAAGTGTTGCTTGAACGAGTTTAAACGGGATTATTGACTGCTGTGATGTTAATATTGAGTCGAATAAAGAATATCCGTGTAATTTGCATGGTAAGTAGTAGAAGCCCCGATTTGGTCAGCCATTTAATGTATGTTAATGTAATAATCAAAGCATCACATCTCATTTTAATTCATACTAATGCATAATACATATGTGCACAAATTAATTCAATAATCATTTATTAAACAAGGTAAATTATTTATTTATAAAAATTAAAAATTTAATAAAAATATTTCGATTATTTCAAAGCTTTTAATAATTAAATAGTTTACGTACATTCAGAAATCATGTACTGTTAATCAGCAAATGATTGATGTGCAAACTTTATCGATAAATTAGCAAAATCTAATGTAAATCTGTTTGACTTATTAACAAATAGCAATAATAAGTATCTACAACAAAGTTGAACAAATAATTAATTAAATTCAGTAAGAAAAAACTTCGTTTTTAAGTTTGCTTGTGTTTAAAAATACATATACTTGGAAAATGATCCAAGCATTAATAATTTGATAAAAATTAAGCTCAATCTTAATTATGACTTTTGTTTTTAATTCGCAAACATAATGAAAAAAGTCTTATTCGAAAAGGCTAAAACAAAGAACGCGCATTTAGAAAAAAAATTGGAATAGCCCCTGTTCTGGAAGAGTAATGAAAAAAAATCCTATTTCCGTAGAACGACATAAAATAGCCCATTTCGGTTGAGATTAGAAAAACGCTCCATTTCGTAAAAGCAATTTTTTCATCAAAATACAGGTTAACGAAATAGCGGACTCCAAAAATCCAATATTTATCCAATCTTATACATTGATTGCATATGAATATATCTATGATGTGCTCTAGTAAAAGGTAAAAAGGACGTCATTTATTATTCCTAATTAAAAAAAACAACTTTTCTAAAATATTTAAAACTAGAAAACTGAATCGTTTTGGAAGTACTACATTAAAAAAACACGGTGTTTAACAATCAACTCAAAATTATCGTCATACTTAATTATTGCACTTAAGTAACAGCCAGCGCGCGCTTGTTTTATTAATCAATAGCGGCACGTGTAACTTTTCCTCAAAGCTACGTTTAACGTAACTGCGATCGGGCCGATAAGTCATGCGACACTCAGCGACGTTTTATTAAAGTTTTCCCATCGTCGTATTTCAAGTGAAATCCGGAAAATTGTCAATTTTCTATTAGGCATAAAATACACTGCAATAAAGCACATATTTTTCCGCGCGAGGACCTAATTTCACGGGGAAATGTTCCCCGGTAACCCCCCGATGAATTCGGCACGTCGCGCACGCGCATATATATCGAGATTGAATTTTCGCTCGCTCCACACACACATCGCCCGAATCCCATTTTGCCTCTCAACCCTCGCTGTTTTCTCCCTCTCTTTTTTTCTTTCTCTCGCTGCGCCAGACTCGCTCTCTCCGTTTCCCAGACGCGCCCGCCGCGAACATCTTGAGTGGGAAAAAAGCCCCGGCCGTAACGCAATTTGACCTGCCTAATATAACGGGCGTTGCGAGAATGTAATAATCTGCATGAGGTAACGCTTTCTGTAATTACGTAAAGAGCTTTACTTTTTTTGTGATCGTCGATCTTTTCCTGATGACTATGATGCACCGAATTAATTAAATAGTTTTATTTTTTCATTTTTGAAGTTTTTTTTTGCATATCTAAAAGTGTAATGGATTACTTAATTAAAACGAAATAATTGTTGTTTACAGTGTACGGATTAATTTTCTTTTTTATGAAAGTAAACTTTTGGAAACATGTACAATCAATCAAAATGGATTTAATAAGAGGATTCAATATTGAAATTTTTAATATTGAAATATTGAAAATGTTGATTTCAATATTGAAAATTTTCACATTATTATGAATTATGTTTAATTAATGAATATTTTCATTGTACATATTTTGTAAGAGGGCTGATGCACGTAAAATAAATAAATAAATTTTCATGTAATCATTGTAAGTTATTCTGCAGCTTCGAAATTACGATGCATTTTTAATGAACCTTTTAATTGGAATGGGTTGCATCATTAATTAAATACTAAAAAGCGAGTAATTTAATTTAAACGCTATATATTTCATTTAATTTAACAAATTTTCTCGTAAAAATTATGTAATAAAGTTTAAATATTATTCTGAATACCTTCAATCAGTCTTTTTTTATCCCTTATTTAGTCAAATCAGGTTATACATGTTTTCTTCTGCAACATAAATTACACCCCAAATTCAGCGCAAAACCCATTCAAATAAGAAAGAAAGCCGCCTCGCAACCCCGTGTCTATTAAATCACTAAAAGAAGTCACTTAAAAATTAACATATGCAATACCGAAAAAAAATGTAAATCTCCTAAGGAAAACTAAATCCACAAAGTTGTCCATCGCACGGCGGAAAAGCATCGCGAACGAGCTCTCAAACTGTCAACAATAAAAACCTCACGGTCGATCGGCCCTAAAGAGCTTAGAACAGAAGGCGCGTAATCGCACCTCGACGCGGCAAGGATTCCATCCCCTTCATCCTGATAAAACCGTCGAGAGTACGATCGAGCCCGCTGATCCTTCGCCGCCCTAATAGCGCCCGGTCGCCGTCACGAATACAAATATTACCGCGCGACCGGAAACGTGATGAACGCGCGGGCGACCCCAGGCGCTTTTCCCACCCCCTGGCCAACTGCAATTACGCCGATAAAAAAGGAAAGGAAGGGCCGCGCAGCCTTGAACGACGCTCCATCCCCGCGTCGTATGCCTAAACGCGGGGAATCCCAGACTCGCGTATCTGGATCTGAATTTATAGCCGCTGCATACGGCGGCTGCCTTGGCGACCCCAGATAGGCCGAATCAATTTCGTGCGGGATTCCACGCGACACGGGGTAAAGACGCGCGCGCCGACTCTCGATCGCTATACCGTGATTTATCGACGCCCGCGACTCTTTTGTTTCTCGCTGAGTTTTTAATTTGAACGGATATCTCCGTACGCGCTAAATCGACTGGAGTGAAATTTCACCCTTATTCTATAGTTAGTTTACTGCAAGAGTCAAATTTAATTCTACGCAAAGGAAATTTGACTCTATCGAGTCAAATGATCACTCTATATAGACAGATTGTATTAATGTCCCTCATATACAGTTAGTGTGAAAATTTTAACTTTTTAGAATGACTTTATTAACAGAGAAGTTCTATTTTTCACTCTAATATTGAGTAAAAAAAGTTACTCTACTTGGCTCTAGTCGAGTGAAAATTAGATTAAACTATAAGTCCTCGAATGTAAATTGGACTCAACTGTAGTTAAATTTCACTCTATCCGATTTAGCGACGTTTTGTTTCTCGCCGAATTTTTAATTTGAATTGATGCGGTGTCTCTGTAACGGAGCTTGCAGGAGTTGAACTCTTCGCGGTTAATAATGAAAACGAGGGGGTGGGAGAAGCGGCCGGCGGTCATATACGGCGGGGAAATAAATTTTAAAAAAGACGGAGGTTCTTAACCGCGACCGCAATAAAACAAGCGAGATTTACGGATAAACTCGCGCCAAAATCAATTGCCCCTGCCGCTAAGCCAGCGCGTCGTGCCTGTGTACTCCATTTTATCAGGGAAGCTTTTTTATTGCTTCCGTTTTTAGACGCTGGATACATCTCTATTTTAATATATTATATTATTTAGAAATAACTGTCGTCGTATATTGCTGGATTAAATCATTCAAGTAACGGATTCATTTCATGATTTACATTAATAGAATTTTTAAAAGGTTTCTTTTAATCGTTACATACATCATTTCGGAAAATTCTGCGATTTACGTTTTGAATAAAATCGCAAGATTAATTTAAAATTCCGGAATTAAGCATCACAAATTTAAAAATTTTCTGAATAATTCTCTATACGCATTTCCCTTTAATTAATGTGAAATGCTGTCCGTACCATTCCATTGATTTTTGATTACTGCAAAATTCAATCTCCACCCTTCAGCTTCGATTTTACGACCCCTTCGCAGAAAATTAACAAATCATTTATAAAATTTTAATTCCCCCCCAAAAGCGTAAAGAAAAAACCTAACGAAATCGCCCGGCCGATTACGCCACGCGCGAGAGCCATTAAAGCAGGAGGAAAGAAAAAAAACCGAGAGGTCCGCGATAAAAGCGAAGCATCCCCATCGCTTTAACGCCGTCGGCTCTTATCGTTCCCGAGGAGGGAGCCCGAGCGAGCGTCCCCTTGAGCGCAACAGCGCGCGCGGCTCCGGGGGCTCGCTTAGCAACGACACGTCCAATCTGCGTTTCGCAGGGGAGGGCCCGGGCAGATCGAAATGGCCGCAGGTGGCCGAGAGCGAGACGTCGCTGCACTCGGAGGACCTCGAGTGCCTGAGCCGGCTGGAGAGCCTGGCGGAGGCCGAGGCCTGCATGAAGCGCCAGATCGCCGAGCTCGAGGCCAAGGAGCTGGCGTACATGTGCGCGCTCGCCCGCGCCGAGGAGCTCTGCTCCAACGCCCAACCCCCCGGAAGGTAACTGTCTCCTTTCTCGTTTTTCTTCGACGCTCCTTTTTATGCGCCCCGTCTTTTTTTTTTAACTCGCTGTTGCGCGTAGCATTGGAGTTAAGCTGGCTTCGGTGTTTTTGACGAAAATCGTGGAATACTTAGAAATTTGAAATTAATATTTTGTTTTGTTCTTATATTTTATTTTAGAAAAATCGACGGATTATTCCCTTTGTACAGAATTGAACTATTAAATTTTCAAACTGGTGCATGTTACAATATTGATAATATTTTAATAACTTCTTTCGAATATTTATCACGCGCTCAATTATTTAAAAAAATGAGTAGCAATGAGCATGCAATAAACATGTACCCCCGCAGTTCCCCTTACTTGATACGGACCTTAAGGAGGTGGTACAAAAAAAGGCGAGGGGAAGGGGGAATGGTCTTTTTTTTTGCTAGGAGTCGAGATAAATTCACGGTTACCGGGGACAAACGCGAGGAAATTTTTGCAAGGGTGTCGGGGGTGTTTTCCTTTTTCGACGGAGGTCCGTTTTTAGCGTTGGGGGTTGATTAGGATAAATGAGATTCAACGGGCGAGCTTTAACTTTCGAGGAAATTGCTTCGTTACTTTGGATTGCTTGTTATTTTTTACACGGCGGATATGCGCATTGCTAAGGGCTGAAAAATAACGGAATAATCTTTCGTTTTCGAGTCGATTTACACAAATGGAACCACTTGTTATTTTATTTTATTTTAAAATCGTGTAAAAATATCGCAAACGCATTGTATATTTTATTGTTCCATTTGCCAGCAATATAGTTTCGATAACTATGCAGCTTTTGATAAAACGCAATAAAAAATAGTTAACGTAGAGATTTAAAAAAAAATCAATGCAATAGAAAACTGTTTTAAACGTTAGTTCGTGAACAATCGGAGGTATTTATTTAACCTCTATTTTTACTGAATTTGCCACTGGGAATCTGCGATAAAAGTTTAAATTTCATTTGCATTCGCGTATTTTCAACTCTTTTTATTCAAATTTCCAGAAAGAAATCGATAAAGCGAAAAAGCAGTACTCCTCAGTTATTGAAATATTAAACCAAAATGGAAACAACGTTGATTTGAATAAAAAGCATAGTTTCTTCAGAACTGCAATATTCTAGCCAATAAAAAAAAATTAACAAAACTTACGTTATTTTCCGAATCTACTACAAGTTAGTAATTTGAAACACCAATGAACTTTTTTTTGTATTTGTTTATTATCTTCATTCGTTTTAAACGCAGCAAAACGAATTCAATTAAAAAAGATTAAATTTACTTCAATCGATACAATTTCAACCGGCACTTAAGCGCAATTACCGACAGCCATCAAAATTTCTATCGAACAAATTCCCGGCGATTTAAGCAAGCCACTTAACAACAACCGCGCATCGATTCGTTAGAACAGTCCATCGCGCCCCTGTCGAAAGATTAATAGTCCCAAATTAAGTACGGGCGCGCTCATCAAACATCAATCAAGGTATCCGCGCGCGCACAAAGCCCGATCGGGCTGTAGCCGAAACTCGTCACCTCGGCGACAACTGGCGGCGATTAGCCCGTAGGTACAGCCCGCTCAATCAATCGCCTCTCCGCAGCGCCTCCGGGGTCGAGCGTAGCGTCGGCAGGAGCGACACCAGCCTCCGGCCGGACAAGGACACGCAGGCGACCCCCGCCACCCAGGACAGCCAGGCGCAGAACGAGCCGGGCCACTGGCAGGTGGACCGGCCGGCCGGCGGCAGCGACTGCATCGCCACGGTCCGCGACCGGAGCACCGAGGCCGCCACCAGATCCGAGACGAAGGTATAACGACCGGAGTCCGACGGCCGCGACGTTGATACGCCGCAAGCCTCACCGCACACCCCACCCCCTCGCGCACCCGCATACACACCTACGAGTGCACGTAAATCTACGGGTACATGTAGACACGCGGAGAGAGGGACACGGTCGAGCGAACACTCCAGATATGCTTTACGGACGAACGCCCGAGACGGAGGGGACGCGCGGAAATTTCGCGGCGCGCCGAGGCGCGAACCGATGCGCCGCGGAAATCCGGACTTGAGATCCAGACGCGACGCTTGCGAGGGCATTATATAGAAGCCGGGGGAGTGTGTCGGGAAGTGGGGATTTATCGCTTTTGAATAAAAGGGGAAAAGTTTTTCTTTTATCGTCTCGTGGAAGTTCCAGCTCGCAGCTTGTTTCGCGAGGGCACTTTAAGCGGAAAAATAATTCGGGTTCGTTCGATGGGTAAAGATAAAATGGAATGAAAATTTTGTTTAAACTGGGGTAATTACGGGATTGTAAAGTGCGTAGGCAATCGCGGATTTTGACACGTGGACAGTTTCAATTTCCTGGCTTTAAACAGTTTAGGTATCGGCTGCAGCTTGTCAATTAATTACGGTGGCAGAATATAACGGCGGTACAATGTTGCAAATCATCAACCACATACAATGATTGACGATTACATTAAATCAATTTCTGTCCATCACTCGTTCTGTACAGTTTACTGTTGACTGACTCTTCATTTCCTTAAATAATTTAAAGCAAATTTTAATTAACCTACGCTAAAATTATAAACGCGGTATCCTTCGGTGATAACGAAAACGTTTTTGATTTTGCAAAATGTAGAAAAACGTAAAGTGTAAAAACAAAAACAGAAAAAACTATTCTAATAATTTTTAAAAGAAGATAAAGTTATAAAAAATATAACATTTCGCTCGCTTTTTCCGTGACTTCCATTTTTTATAAGCTCTTTTAAAAATGACAGGAAGAAATACTTTTCTCGCCGTTCTTAATATCAAGGTACTTTTCTCAGAAATGTCATATTTCATATAAAAAGAATTAAAATGAAATTTTAAAAGTTACGATGTCAACAGAAAGTTTGTGTTAGATTTATTATAAATAAATCCGTTTTTCACTGAAAATAAGAAAAGAATGTCTAAAAAGATTTAAATCAATTTTTGCATATTTACGAATTGCAGTTAATTGCTTTGCCATTCGGATACGAATTTGTGTTAATAAAAATATGCCCAAAGAAAGTTTCATGACACAATTTTCCAATTTTTCAAGTGATGACGTATCTGTAGATTAGCTTTTTGTGGAGAAAATGTAAGTTAGTTTCCTAGTTTCTAGTTTCCTATAATCGAAACATTCTTTTTTTAATATAATATTAAAATCGTCTCATTAAATCCTAGTTGAATTCTAAACATTTATAAAGAAAGACTAGAATATTAAATCAAACAACTTTAAATGATATATAACAAAGATACCCACTAAATTATAGTTGACCCTTTAAATCAAAATGTAAAAGGACTTTCTTAAACCATTTTTTCTTTGGGACGCTAAATTTTGCCTTAAAATATTTACTACACGAGGTAAGTTAGCCAATAAACTTAAAAGTTCTTCCAAACTCTCATTATGCCAAAGGCACATTGAAACCATTACTTTTCATCCCTTTTACATATTATAACTTTGCGTATTTCAGCATCAACATACATCACAAATAATAAATCTTCTCACTTTTTTCATAAAAATCTCACATCAAAGTACACTAACATCGCAATATTATTTTCTCTAAAAAACAACACTTAACCTTTGTTAAAAACTTACAGTAGTACAAGTCAACGCAAATAGCGATAGATTCATGTAAACTGCTATAGCGCTGATAAATTAACACCAGCTTAAGAAAACTCACAGTAGTACAAGTCAATGCAAATAGCCATAGATTCATGTAAACTGCTATAGTGCTGATAAATTAACACCAGCTTAAGAAAACTTTCAGTAGTACAGGTCAATGCAAGTAGCCATAAATTCATGTAAACTGCTATAGCGCTGATAAATTAACACCAGCTTAAGAAAACATTCCCTCATAATCCGAAAACCAATCACCTTATAAAATCATCTCCATAAAAAAAAACAACAGGAAACAACAGCGAACGTCTCGACGGCGTCGAAGAGCGTGGGCAAGGCCCCGAAGTGCAAGTCCGCTTGCGTCGGCCGCATCCACAGCGAGGCGAACAAGAGCGTGTCGACGAAGGTGGAGACGCGCGACAAGAACGTCCAATCGAGGTCGGACGTGGCCGACAAATCCGAGGCGACTATCGCGCCGAGCCAGTACGGCGGCTGCGGCGGCAAGTGCGCAGTTTGCCCCTGCAACGTCGACTCCCGCTCGGGGATGATGGACACGGTAAGTGGACCGTGTTCGCCCGATTGTGCCCTCGCGGCGCTCCCCCGCGCAATTTATAACGCCTCCTGCGGAGACGTTAATTGCCCGATAAACGATGAATTGACCGAGTTTGCGCGGATGAAATTTGATTTCCGCGACGGTTGCGTTGATAATTTGTCGCTCGTGCCGGCCGGGGACGTTCCGCGCGAACAAACTCATTGTTCCTCTAAGGAATTGACTGAATATCGTTTGATTTTTGTAATTAAATGGTTACTTTATTTGACATTTTTAAACTGTAAAGTTTTTTTATTAAAGCTGCAATAATTGTTGTTTATATAAGTTTGTAAAAGAGGGAGGTAAGAAAAATGATAAATGAATATCGAAAGTTGTTCCTGTCTTGCATATTCTTTGTCAATCACTTTGTAATAAAAGATGTCCTTTTCCAAAAGAGTCAATACTTCAAGTATCCGTTATAGCACTTCAGAAGAAGTGAGTGGATACGTGACAGGATTGCGTGAGATCGTAAACTTACCGTGGAAATCATAAGCTAAGAAAATAGGACGTAAAACTAAATAAGACATAGTGTATACAAAAATTGATTATACAACGACTATGCTATAAAGTTATTAAACTTATTAATGATTAAATTATTATTTAAATAATAAATATTGCAAATATTTTTGTATTTTTTCAAATTTATCATATTGAAAAAAGAGAGAGTTAACATTGAATTTTATTTAAATTTTATTACCTATTATGTAGAATAAGCCAAAAGCGGAAACAAAGAGTAGCAAGTCTGCCACTAGTATTGGAAGAGACAAGTCTTGCAAAATGATTACAGTCGCTCGTGCAGACATATTAACGTGCTATGACATGGTCAACAAAATGCTGCAAAACTCGGTAAGAGAACGAACGTATTTTTCGTCGTTGAGAAAATATTAACGTGTCACGTTAAGATCGTGACAAATTGATTACTGCAATTCAAATTTCAGGAACTATCAAAGCTGCCACCCATTTCGAAGGATATGGGAGACTTAAAGTGTATTATCGAACGCGTGCTTAAGGTACTATATAAGGATGGATTTTTTAGGTTTTTTTAATAATAATAAATGAGTATTATACACGAAAATGGTTTCAGGTAGACAGCGGTATGCTATGATGAACCAGCCAAATCAACATCAAAACCAAAGGTGTGCGGTAGCCGGACATCATCGCGAGAAAGAGCAAGTGGACCATCAAAAAAAGTATCTACAGGTTCTTTGATGTACTCTCAAGCAACTGTGTGCTTAGCCGAAAGATCTCCAGTAATTATATATTTCTTCTCGACCTTATCAAACAAGTAAAAAAATAATTATTACAAATTCTTGTAGCTTCGATTATTAGGCTCATTTCAGAAAGGCCCTGGTACCAAATCTTCTTTGAAATCAAAAAGTTCAATTAACTTAAGCGAAAGGAAAAGCGTGGGAACACAAATTTCAAAAAGAGTAAGGCTTTTTATTAAGAAATATTTTATAATGTCCTACTTTACTATTTTTTTAACGAAAACTATTTTCAGTCGCAATCATCGGTAAGAAAAACTCCTAGTAAGGTATCGATCGAGTGTGCAACGTCAATATGTTCGAGAAGCCAAAAACCGTCAGCAAGCGTAAGATTTATTAATTCCTTTTTAAATAATAAAAAAAAAATAAATAAACGATTAAAAAATTAATTTTTGAAGACAGTATTTGAAAAAATGTTAATCTCTAGCCATATTTTATGTTACCTTTCTAACACTTTTGCAGACATCTATAAGTAGATCTATGAGTAGATCGAAAGCAAATATAGCTGCTCAAACTACACCATCCGCATCTAGATCAAGAACGATTTTACCCTCGGTTGCATCGACAAGATCGAAAGGACCAACATCAATAAAATCATCCGCATCGAAGAAAACAGCACCCTCGGTCCTATCATCCGTATTTGGATCAAAGGCCGCAGCTAGCGCAACACCCTCTGCAGTCAAAAGCATACGTTCTGCCTCCACCAAGACATCAAAATTGGGCGGTGCGCAAGGATCAAGACCGACAGTAACGAAATCAAAATCCCTTATGTCTGCAAAGCCGTCTACATCAAGAACTCTTACAACGGTGCCCTCGGCTAAAAGATCCAAAGTTACTCTTTCAAGACAACCCTCTAAAGCAAAGTCAGTAGGATCAATATCTGTAAAATCAAGTAAGACTAAATTTGGATCGTTGACTTCAAGATCAGCAACAAAGTGTTCGCCGCCTGTATCAAGATCACCATCGAAATGCTCTAGACCGAAATCGCCATCGGCGCCAGATTCAAAATCAGCAATTTCAGCAAAATCAGCAACTATTGCTCCATCCGAAAAATCAGCAACTGTTGCTCCCTCCGCGAAATCATCTGTACCAAACGCACTTCCGTGCTTAGGATCAAAAATAACAGCAGCTTCCCCAATGTCAACTATGGGAATAGCGAGAGCAGCGCTATCCACATTACCATGTATAGCAATGAGTAGTGATAGTACAAAAGCCGATTCACCTCGAGCATCCATGTCCAAAGATTCACCTCGAACATCCAGAGGCTCACCATCCGACGTCGCACCATCGTCGACTAAATCGAAGCAATCCTCGACTACAGAACGTTGTTCATCGAAACCAAAATGTACCAAGTCTACGTCAGGATCTACGGCGAAAACAAAGTGTTCATTGACAGCTCCATCCTTGAAATCTTCAGAACCAAGATCACAAAGATCAGCAAGCCCAGAAAGATTTGAAATAAAATCAGCAAGTCGGGTTGCTTCGGCAACCACTTTGGGTACGCTTGATGCTGTACCATCGGGTCAATCTCACACTGTATCCTCTGGAACTCAAGCTGGACAGTATCTTGCAACTCAACGCTCATTGGCTTCGGCAGCACAAACCACAGCACCTTCTGCAGCACCTTCCGCAGCACCATCTACGGTGCAAAATGTAGAACGATCAGTAGTACCATCCGCAGCACCATCCACAGTACGTCCCGTACAATCGTCAGTTGTACCATCCGCAGCACCATCCACACTACGCCCCATACAACCCTCTGCTGTACCAACCGCAGCACCATCCACAATACGCTCTGCAGTAGCCTCAGCTGTACCATCCGCAGAACCATCCAAAGTACATTCCACTGCAGCACCTTCAGCTGTTCCTTCTACAGTACCTAAAACAGTAGCTTCCGAAACACCGTCATCAGTGCATTCTAAAGTACCTTCATCAGTGCATTCTAAAGCACCTTCATCTGTGCCTTCTGCACCGCCGTTATCAGTACACTCCAAAGCAACTTCTACAGTGCCTACCACGTCGTCTGCTGGAGTATGTTCCGCAGCAACTAGATCTAGGTCTAAACATTCCGGATCTAAACCGTCCGCCGTATCTTCATCCAAGTGTTCCGCTGCACCTCCCACAGTATCTTCAGCAACAGCTTGCGTAAAACCGTCAATTAAGCCTTCTGTACATTCTTCTTCGGCACCGTCAGAAGTACGTTCCGTTGCACCTTGCACACCACAACAGAAGAGTCGAGAAATTGTTACAAAAGTAAGCTGATTTTTATATTATTTTCGATTTAAAATATGAAATAGATATGAAATAGATTATTTATAACGTCTATTTAATCAAAACTTTATTTTAGTCCTTTGATTACACATCAAAGTCTAAAGAAGAAGTGACGATACCTGCAGAACTACCGAGTAAACTCTCGGCTCGAAGTGTACGATATTTTATTATAAACAAAATTTTATGTTGGAAATAATATATTTACGAAGGTAATAATTAAAGAAATTATTGCAGGAAATGGTGAAAACCGCATATGATATAGCTTCAGAAGTAGTTTTGCCTGAAATACATTCTAAAATTTCGATACCGACTGTAGCAAGTTCTACCCACAGAAGTGTTCAAAGTGTAAGATATTTCATTTTTTAATATATTATTTCTTTTCTAATTGATTTGAAATAAGTTTCAACTTTTTTATTTTTAAATCATTTAACATTTTTTAAATTAACTAAATAAGAAAAGGTAAATAATTATTGAATGATTGTTTTAATTAATTTTTAGACTTGTACGCCGAAAGAGAAAAGTCAAAAATCTCTTCCAAAGGTAAATGTTTGTTTATCATTTATTGAAAAATATTTCAATCAAATGAGAAATTACATACTTAATTTTAGGAACAACCTAGCAGTACTCCAAGCAAAACTGTGTCAACTAAGAGTATTTCCAGAAGCAAAAGCGATACAATACTAACGCAAAAAGCCAGTAAAACATCTAGTAGGAAAGAACCGGAATTGGCAACGCCTAAAGAAAGTAAGGCATCCAGTAAAAAAGCAGCCGAGTCATTGCCAACGCCTAAAGAAAGTAAGGCATCTAGTAAGAAAGAACCTGAATCATTGGCAACGCCTAAAGAAAGTAAGGCATCCAGTAAGAAAGAACCTAAATCATTGGCTACGCCTAAAGAAAGTAAGGCATCTAGTAAGAAAGAACCTGAATCATTGGCAACGCCTAAAGCAAGTAAGGCATCTAGTAAGAAAGAGCTTGAATCATTGGCAACGCCTAAAGCAAGTAAAGTAACTTTGGCATCAAGTAAGAGTGAAAGAACAATTACACCAAAGGCAAGTAAATCAACTATTCCATCCACTAAAACCTCCAAAACCTCCAAAACTTCCAAAACGGTAAGATATTTCCATAGATTATAAGGATAAAAAAATATTAATTTAAAAATCTCTAAATACATTCGACTTCCGCAGAAATCATCTCCAACTATATGCAAGAGTGCAAGTGTAAAGTCAGTACCATCAAAGAAGAGTATTAAAGTTAGTTTACTATGAAAAAAGAATGTAATAATACTTGATTCCGTAATATAAAGAAAAAAAATGTTTTCTCTTTTACAGTCGGGAAAAGGATCAAAATCATGCGCTAGTCGGTCAACTCAACGCAGCAAACTCTCTGCCGAAGTGAAGGAACCCAAAATACCCGAGACCGAGGTAAACATTTCATCGTCGAACTAATTTTATCGCCGTAATTAACTAAATTATCCGGCGAGCGCCTCTAAAGCGAAATAACTATAAATCGTGCGCAACTCGCGTAGAATATTTTAATGAACCGGCTAAAATTATTATCGGGAAATTGCGAAAAATTGGATCAGCTTTAACGAGATCAGCATCCTCTTTCTTCCCAACCCCGCCCCTTGGGCCGTGCTCTTTCGTCAATCAAACGCCAGTTTCCTTCGGCGCCGCGATTCGATAACAGCCGTGGATTTTTCATTCGCAAAAAAAAAAAATCCAATCGCTCCAGCGCGAATCGAAAATCGCCGACCTTCACGGGCCAGCGAGTCGGACCGTGCCATCCCTGAAATTCTTCCGCTACATTATCGGTTCCGAGTGATTCCCCCCTCCCTCGCCTCGTCAAAGTGCTTCGGATCGAAAGCAAAAGGAAAAAACGAAGGCAGCATCGCAGGCATATAAAACGCGTCGAGAAAATAATCGGCCAATAAAATAACCGGCGAGCGAACGACCCCCCACCCCAAAGAGGATCGAAATTATTCGCTACCCGAACTCACCTCTCACGCTCAAACAAATTTAAACGCGTTACGGCCGAAGTTCAAACTTTAAATCCCCGTCTCGCCGCGCGATGAAAAAGATATGACCGGCGGAGGGAGGAAAACGCGAGGGGGGCTGTAGCGCGCAAACTCTGCGCGGCTGCTGTCTCCGCAGCGGCGTAAGGAAAATCCAATTAATTAGCTAAGCTCCCCTAGTGCAGCGCGGCAGGATCGCATCTCGCCGGGGATTTCCATTGAATCTATCGGGCCGGGCTATATACGGGCGCCCGGTCAAGCGTGCGCTTATCTGTGCGTTCGCCGGCGTACTCCGCTCGCGAAACGCAATTACGCCTCGATAAAGTGAGACGCGTCGCGCTCGAATACGCTCATTTCTTAATTAATTGGATGTTATAATGACGGACGAAGTTTTTCAATCTAAACTTTCGCGACGCGAAGCGAGCATAAATTTTTCGGGTGCACGATCCTTTTGGGTGATTATTTTTTTAGGAGATATGGATTTGGACAGGTAAGGCGATTTTCCTTCAAAGGACAGTGCCTATATGTGTTGCTAAAATAATAAGATTTTAATGTTTGAAAGTTGTAAAATCAACGATTAGACAAAAAAATGTTTTACTTAAAACAAAAATTCATCTCTTTATGGAATGGGAAACATTTTATAAGACTATTTTAAGAATGCCTTATGCTTAACTTTTTTAAGTAGAAACAGACGTGTATAGAAAGACACATATTTTCGACAAAGTCTTTGAATACTTTCCATTCCGGTGAAAGGGTCAATTTTTTTTTCTTTTTTAATAAAATACCATTTTTCGCTTCGTGTGACAACAAAAGGTTTGTACTTTTAACTGAACCGATTAATTTGATGCTGCACTGATAGCCAATGTCCTTTGAGCACATTATTTTTATTACACATAAATTTCGAAATTTTAACTGAAATTGTGACAATATGATAAAAAAAAGTGGAACTGAGAAGCGTAACACCGTGAAATGGTGCGACAATAAATGGGATAAAGGTTCAATTTGTGCAAGTGTTGTACAAAGCCAATATCGGTCAACTCTGCCCTTCGCATAACAGCACTCTCGCTGCACAGAGGTGGCCATATTGGAGGGGAGAATGTGAGGTCATCGTTCGTTAAAAGGTAGGGAGATGAAATTCCGAAGGGTTTGAATTCCCCAAAAGCATGTTATTTTGAAAGAGCACTGTATTTGTTAGTTCTGAGTGGAGAAAAATAATGTTACAAATTTATATGTTTTTGTTTCTATCAATTTTTTAATAATTCACACTTGTTTCATTATTTTCGTAATTTTCGCTCTACTATCCATACATCAATATTCGTGTTACGGAACGAACCTTTGTGAAAGGAATTAAAAAATTTCGAAATTTTGAAATAAAAAAAATGTGCAGAATATCGATAGTCGATAAACCGATTTTGGAATAAAAATCGGTTTATCGATAAAAAACCCTTTTCCAAAAGAATTCACCAATAACTAGTAATCAACAATTTATCCCCCTACTCTCAATTACATCCTTATTAGTAAAGTACTAGAGTAAACTAGAATTTAGTATAGTTCTGAAGTAACCCTTCGTGAAATACTATAACTAATATAGCCGCCAAGTGAGCAGGTGCGTTAAATTAAATCTCAACAAAAAACATTTGAACAAAATCGCAACAAAAAAAAAATTCGAATATCTTCTTACAATCGCCGGAGCGCGAACGACATCGCGAGCTGGTAAACGAATACCCCCACCTGACAAGACAATAAAACTATCGCAAGTCCGCGCGGCATATCGGATCCTTCAAAACTTGTCCGCCGGTGGAAGTTTGGCACCCTATCGGCGCGCAAAGTTCGGGAACTCGGGCGTTTTGCCGCCCCTCGCCCCTTCCGCTCGGTCACCGTGAAATCCGTTAACAGGTACGCTCGGTCGACCTCGAGGCGAAGAGGTCGAGGCCCGACGCGCCGGAGGATGCCGGCGGGGTCCACTTCACCATCTCGATGACGAAGATCGACCTGCTCGCGACGGTGGAGGCGCCGCGGGCGATCGAGGCCGCCTCGCAGCACAGCGGCGAGTCCGACTACCACGAGTGCGTCTGCGACTTGCGGGAGATCTACCCCCCGGCGCCCAGGCCCACGGCGGTCAACGCGGATCTCACCAAGCAAGATAAGCCGGACCAGCTCGCTTCCGTGCTGGAGGCGGTGGGTTTAACGCCTCTCTCTGTCTATCTATATCCGTTTTCTTTTTTATTTTGCTATGCGAGTTTCCGGCTGGGCTGACGATTTGTTCCCGGGGGGAATGTATACGAAAGGGTGTTAGGGCCGATACGGAAGTGATCGACGTCACGATGAGGGCGTCAGCGATTTTCTTTTTCCCTCTTTCGCTTAGGGGAGAAAGCTAAGCTGCACTGCTGGAGAGAAAGTTAATGACCTGTCCCCGTAGGAGATTGCACGTTCGCAGATCGCTAAACTTTATTTATTTATTTATTTTTTTTTTTTTTTTGAAAAATCTTTATAATCAGATAAATTTGAATATATTTTCATCAATATTAAATTCCATCTACATGCACTGTATTAAAAAAAATGTTGGTAGTAGTAGATTTAATAGCAGCTAGAATAAAGTACGGGTTTCACATTCTGAATAAATAAATTTACAATCTCGAAAAGTGCACAACAAGTAGCTATAGTGTACGTTAAAAGCCCTGTTAGAATCACCAACTAAGAATTTGTGTTTTAATTTAAACTCAAAAAAGTATTTATATAAAACCCAAAATTCCCATTTTCTTCATACAATTCAAGCAACTTTACAATGTTTAACTTTATTCTCGAAGCACAATATCATCAATCTTTTAAAATATTTTTGTTTTTGGATAGCGCACAAAAATGCCGCGGAAGAAATAAAATAATATTCTAAGTACGAAGTTGAATGGCGTTTACACTTCGCATTTTGCGGAACACGCAGCGCCAAAAAAATGATCGCCGCGCACGCTCCGCAGGTGCCAAGTTCGAATTTACGCGAAACTTGTAAAGTTATTTCTCATGCGTCGGAATCTTGGCCGTCGCGCTCGCAGCACAACCCCGCATTATCCGGGGCACAAAGTTATCTCCGCAGCGTCGAATTTTCGCACACTTTTTAATTGAAAAAAAAAGGAACAGCAACGTCGAATATTCCGAGCGCCACCCCGCCGAATAATCAATTCGCGAATAAATCCGCCCGCACAAATTTGAAACAGATACTCCCGATAAATTCCAGTCGCTTTCAAAAAGTGTACCCCGCAAGCTCGCACAAAAGGATTAAATTGCATTCCGGGAGTCGAGAGCCGCTCCGTAATTTTTCGCGTCCCGCCTCCCGAGGGTGGAATCGAAATAATAAAAAGGCAACGGGACGTATCGAAATTCCCCGGGCTCCTGTAAGAGACAAGTCGAAAGCTCCCCGTAAAAAAGGGATACGAGAAAGCTCGCAGCCTCCGGCGGAACGAGAAGCAAGGAAGTCGCGCTTGTGCGTTTTCGCATCGCGGTTATGAATTAAAGCTAATAATAGGACGCCGGGGGGGCCGCCTCCTCCGACTGTATGTCGCGCGCTTGGCAATCGCGTGACTCATTGTCAGTAACCCCGACGACTTCTCGTTATTCAACCTTTTCGCGAGCCGCTCGATCTCGCCGCGCGAACGGAGAGGGAGGGCCGGAACGTGTGTACCGAGTGGCACGAGCGCCTAATGCGTCGCCTATATATATAGTGTAGGTCAAAATAAGACGAAGTGCCGACGCTTCGTGCTGAATGAAACCTACGCCCAGCGAGCTCGTAAATTTCATGCCGGATTATTTTAATTACGCCACTACCGAGAGTACGTTTCTTCCGCTCCTCGTTTTTTTTTCTCGACCTTTGGATTGTGCACTTTCGATTTATCGCTGGGATATTCGTTTTAATTTCAGTAGCATTTAAGTGCAATGAATGATTTTTATCGAATTAAAGTAATTGCGTGATTACAAATGATCTACGTGTTGCAATAATTTCGATTACAAAACAAAAAAATTATTTTGGTTTTTGTATTTTTGTAAGCTATTCTCTAGATATGAAGTGAAATTCACAGATTGGCACAAAATGTCCTTACTTCACGTTATAAGTTGTTCACTTATTTGCTAACTGGTCGACTTTTAAGATACGGAGAAGAAAGTTTTTCTAAAAATTGTGATGTTCTATTTAAATGTTCTACCAGATTGTCCTTGTTGGAAAAGTTGCAATAGTTTTTTGTAAAACTTACTGAAACTGCAGTAAAATTTCTTAGATGCAGTAAATTTTAAATGGCACGTATTTTTTTATAAGTAATTTATTAAAGAACTATTTTTTTTTGTCAGTCTGTGAAAACATTAAAGTAAACTTGCTCTTTTGCATTGCATTTTTATTAACGTGAATAAAAGATACTGCAATTTTAATCAAAATTTTTTTCTTCGTGCATTAAATAAGTGCATGTGTGTTTCACTATATTCATATTTACGGAAGTATTTAAAAGTGTTTCATGACTTGAAGGAACGAATAGTTCCGCGTGTCTTGCGAACGACTCGCGTTACTCCGAATGACGTAGAATTTCAACTTCGCTGTGTCGCGCGTCCGATCCGCTATATTTCACCGGCATGGGTGGCGGATTTTACGGTCGCGACCTCAGTCGCGAATTGATCCCGCGTCAGTCCCGCGTCTTCGAAATAATTCATTAAGCGACGCTTTATAGGGGCTCTTAGCGCGAGATACACGCGCTCGCGCCATTTGGCGATAATGCGCGCGTAGCTTTTGCCGACGCGAAAATATTAAAATTTACTGGTGTGTCTCATCGATCATGCGCAGAATTTTAGGATCATAAACGCGGCTTTTACGAGTTCACCTCTTCAGCGCTTAAGTTATCGCGCTACCCTCTGGGCTCTCGTGAGTTTCATGGTAATTTTTTAACGTCGAGGAAAAAAGGTGCGCTACATTAAAAAAAAAAACAGAAAAAACGAGTTTTTTTTAACATTCTTTCGCATCCTATTGCGATTAAAAATACAATGGTCTCCATTAACGCGAAAAGAAGGTATTTAAATGGCATTCATAAAAGAAGATTAAGATTTTCTGATAAGGATACTGAATTCACGATAATCGTAAAACAAAGCAGCGCCCGACGTTACAAAAGCTTAAAATGAACTGAGCGATTAAAAAAAAAGTTAAGAATTTAATCGCATTATCCCACAGGTGCGAATAGTCATACGTTTAGGATTATCCAGATAATTGAATGTTCAAATGGCTTCAGATTATTGGATTTGTTTTCCGCGGCAGCGCCGGTGCAGTAACAAAGATTATCAGTGCGCTTCTGCACATATAAAAGCAATTAAATCGCTGAACTAATGTTTAATTAAACATGCGCTTATTCAGTTGATTTTTTTAATCTATTCACGTATAATTTTTACATTAATTTAATCAATATTTAAAAAGTTGCTACATTTATTCAGGATTAAATTTCACATCATTATAATAAATGTAAACAAGTTTAATCTTAACTAAATAAAATACTATAACATTCTAAAATCATTAATACCTAAACTGATGTAACTTACACTGTAGAATTTCAATGGTGCCGTAGAATATGCCTTTGTCATGCGTCTTATTAATAGTAGCATCCCACTTTTCAGAAAATTAAATTTATCAACGGCTATTTCTAAAATAATTGCTTCCTAAATTACGTCAAAAAACAAAGCGAGCCCACATTCCTACTGTACCCACCGTGAATAATCAAACAGTCCGAGCCAAATATCACAAAAGTATGACAGAAAAGTAAACATTACGGGGAATAAATTGTAAATAATTATTTAAAAGCATGAATGAACCGCTTATTCGAGAATAGCTTTGAAAAACAAACCATTTGCTACAATTTGGAAATAATTAAAATTTCTTTTACTATATCAAAGTTTAAGGTCGCGGATTAACAAATATTTTCTTTTACGGTTCCGAGGATCATTACAGTTCATATTCTATTTTAAATATCTTTTATGGACAACTAGATTGCGCAATTTCAAAACTCTAGGATTTTACGAGCCCGGCTTATATCTTTTAATTTAATTCATAAAGTGCGAGCCTCGGTGAAATGATTGCTGTCATTCTTATATTGCAAAACCTGTTTTATATCCAAAACAAAAGCAACAAGTAGGTCATCGCACATAAAAAATTTAATTCACATAAAGATCTGAGAAAAAATTCATAACCGCACAGTACATACTTTTTTATTATACTCAACCTAATAAAATTTGCGTAAATGCTAGGACTTTAATAAAAAAAAACGTGCGATTTCCTCGCAATCATAATTTTCTTCCCTGATAAAATATTTTCTAATTAAGTACCCTATAACTTTTCATCACAGTCCTTTAAAGGAATAACATCAAGTATGCACTTAGGATAATAAACGTCAAGTACCACGTATTACGCCGCAAAAGTCCGTAATGGGAAAATAATAAATAAAATGATTCATGGAGAACACAGGACTCGTAAAAATCACCCATAAAACGCCTAGCCATCAATAAGAAGATAAGAATCGACCATAGCTCTTTCCATCTTTCTAATTCCACGCCCATTTGCACCATTCACGTGTCCTTCGATAATCGCGTAAAAGTAATCATTCTACCACCCTTACTATACTACCGATAATAAAACATAAGGTATCAGTGTTTTACGGTTGTCTTTTGAAAGCATAATAGTATCCACGAGATCGAATCAAAATGAAGTAGTAAGAGATCGTATACAAAATTTATTCAGGATGTTCTCCACAAGAAAACAATTGGTTAAAAAAATATTTTATCAGTCGCTTCCTTGAAGAAGAAATAAAAAAGGAGTTAACTGTCTTGCAGTATCTATCCATTTCTACTTAAAGTATAAAATGAGTACTGCAATTATTAATTTTAATAATTGCAGTATTTATTTTATACGTTAAGTAGAAATGGATAGATACTGCAAGACAGATAGTAGACTATGTAGTAGCGATGAAACATTACTTAATATTCTACTAAAAATTACTAAATAGTATGGTAAAAACTTCACAAACCTTGCAGTCTGTGACCAGAGTACCATACTACCTTGAAAAACTTACTGAACTTTCTAAACATTACTAAAACATTTCTCTCAGTGTGAGAAATATGAACTAAAATCACTAGAAATCTAATATTTTTGCCGTCAATCCAAATTTATCCCGACAATCTCTAAAAATTAACAGATTAATTTACAGAAATTGTCTTCCAATCAGCTTTAATTATTTTTATCAAAATCAATTAAATACCCCTCAACAAGTCACTTCACTTCCGCATCAACGTCCCTCCCATTCGGCCCTCATCGAAATTCCCCCGCAGCCTCGCTCGGACCAAATCGAATTATCCGCAGCAAAAAGCAAGACGAGTCCCTAGTCCGAGGGCGCAGGCACCTATACAGCCGCCTCGCTCATCTCACTCCCTCTCTTTCCGCAGGTCGGCATGCCGCAGCGCGCGGCCGCCACAAAGCTGATATGCGGCTGCTCGGAGGAGCCGGAGCAGGAGCGTCAGGCCCGGGCGCGTCCCCTCGACAAAGCGCGCCCCGTGCCGTGTCCCCATTACCCGCGGCCGGCGCGCCGCCGGCGGCGGCGTCACCGCGCGCTGCCGCCGCCGCGGCTCTGCGAGTGCGTCAGGCTGCCGCCCCCGACCCCGGCGCCCAGCCCCCCGAGCCGCTGCCACCTGTGCGGCGGGCCGCTGCCGCCGGCGAGCCCCACCAGCGTCTGCAGCAGCAGCGGCGGCGACGACGGACGACCGGCCGAGCGGATAATCCAGTGCCCGTGCGAGCCAGCCGGAAGTGGTGAGCGATTTCTTTTTTTTTAACGGGGTATTGGTCGCGGAACGCCCGGTTTCACCGAGTTTTATCATTTTTTTGTCACTCTCCTTTCGTTCTTCCTTTCGTCTTTTTTTATCATTTATTTTTGCGTTGGGTTTGTTCGCGGAGGCGACCCCCGGGGCTTTGTCGAATGTTTGGCTTCCTTTATTTTGGTGGCTTTGAAAAAATATTGGAAATACGCGCGGCGCGTTGATTCGAAAAATTTGAGCGGGTACAAGATACGCTCCGGGGGAAAGTTTCGATTGTGTAACGAACAATAACGCAGTTACGCCTGATAAGAAGTATCCTCGAAGTTTCTTCCTTTTTTTTTTCTTTGAGTTTTCACGGCGTAGTGCCGGGGAAAAGTAAGAAATAACAGACCGCGCCGTCGTCTGCACTTTTATATAACAGGTACATTTTCTAATGTTATTTTCTTATTTCTTATACCCTCCCAAGGTACAGAAACGTATTAGCGACTCTTGAACTTTGATAAAAACTTGGCCGGGGAGAAAATAAAATACAAACTTGCAGCTTCGCACCTGTGCTGCGCAATATTACTTCAACTTCTTATACTCGGATGTATATACTTCGCAATAGCTATGTATTTGTAAGATTATTTTCTTTTTTATTTTTTGAAGAAATAAGGGCTGCTGCGTAATTGTTCGTATAGTGTCGCCGGAAAATATCCATTTTTAAAGATACTATAGATAGAGCTCGCTTTCAACAATACTTTCTAAAACTTGGCTTGATTACAAACTTTTTTTTGGCAACCGCTGCAAGGTCTCAGAAACCACTAAAAGTAGATAGGGTTTAAATTCGGTGCGAAATTCTCCTGATAGCATTACCTGGGTATCCGGCAACTAGTGCTTACGCTTCATTCTCGGAGAAATGAAATTAGAGATTAGAAAAACCACGAGTTATGATCTTTTAAATTCATTTTCTTATCTAACGGAGATACGAAAAAAGTAGTTTTTAAAGTTTAAAGGTCGGCGTAATCTAGTTTTCAAAGCTTAAAGTAAAACTTGGAATTTCAGTAGATACGCACCGGGTATGGTCGGCCATGTCGGTGTAAGAAAAATCAATTATGTAAATTTAACGGTTCGAAACATTGAGATGCTAATTTCGTTGTTTCCCAACAACATGTGAAACTTTTATTCTTATCGATCTTTATCTTACATATCATTACAAGAAGTATAATTAAGATTAAGATGAATATAAAATGATAAATCACTTGTAAGCTCCAATTTGTTCGTTTAACGATCAAAAAAAAAGGTTCTCGATCCAGAGTAATAATTAAATTTCATTCCTCCACTGAGAGACAATTCTAGTAAAAATTAATACAGTCATAAAAATTACTACACTTGTTATACTTTTAATAAGTTACATTAGACACTATTGTAAATTTTACCAGAGAGATGATAATTTTTCTTCAAAATATAAGTCTGAGTATTGTAATTTTCACTAGATCATTTTTCTTTCATTAATCCGCAATATACATCCTATTCCAAACTATTACGTTACGTAATTTCTAATGAAATAGTAAACAAGTCAAAAAAAGTAAACCAGCACTCGGAGCTTTTACCGCGCCAAAACAAAAGAAACGCGCCGCCGCGAATCGCCGGAGCGTATCTGCTGAATTCCTCGCGTCGGTCGGCCGATAAGAGGGTCTAAGATCCATCGGGGCTATCGCGGCCCGTAAAAATTGGCCGGGAGCCCTCGGCAGTAAACGCCTCATCGAGCAGCCGCGCTAAAGCCCGACCTCCTTCCAGAGGTGCCGCCGGCGAAGCGCGACCAGGGTGTGCTGGCGAAGCTCCCGAAGCCCGACGACAAGAAACGAAAGTCGGGGGAGCGTCACACTTTGGAGGTCCTGTTCGACCGTACGACCCGCAAGGCCGAGCAGTTCCTCGCGTCGCTGCGGTACGGCCCGCCCAAGCTGGAGAGTCGACGCTGCACCGCCAGCCCCCGCGGCAGCTGCACCTGCCCGAGGAACGCCTGCGACTGCTGACGGCAAGATGACCTTCCGCGTGTCTTGCGTAAATTACGCGAATTTACGCGAGTGTGCACACGGTGCACGGTGTGTTTGTTGTCGGCGGAGTCCATCGGGGTGAGGAGAGCGGCGGCTCGGTTGCACGTTTATTTATAAATACTTTTTTCGTAACACCCATGGAGCTTGCGAGCTTCGGGGAACCGTAAATACGTCCGTTTTGTAGGTCACTGCGTTTAGATCCGACGAAATTTTCTTCGCTATGGGCGGCTGGCTTCGTCCCGTGTTTATTTCGAATTGAACATTTTCTTTTTTTTTTAAAAAAACGTCGAAATTTATGTATTGTTTTTTTTATGAGGCCATTAGAATTGTAGAAACAAGAAAATAAAGTGGAATGCTAAATCACTGCTAATCCGAGTTTTTCATTTTGCTGGGTAAACTGTGCATTAGAATGTCGATTAATTATGAGTGTTTACAGAGTAAACGAGGAATGTTTATAAATAGGGTGCTATTATTATTGCAGCAGCTATAGATATGTTTTATTTTTCACGAAAAATTTGTTGCACTATTTTCAGTGCAATAATTCTTTCATAACGGCGCTAATCTTTTTCAAGTGGAGTCAAATATAAAATGAAACATTAAATCAGAATAAAAAAAGAAAGTTTCTTTATGTAACACAAAATTTAACCAATTAAAAGTTATTTGTTGAAAGTTGAAAAACCATGACTTTTTACATCAACTTTATTTACAAGCTAAATAAAATCTCACGCAGAAAATTTTTCTGCGAAGTCAATACAAAAATTGAAAAAATATTTTATGAAATAATTTAAAATGTCAAAGAAGTGGTTGAAGGTAAATAAATATAGTATTTACAAAAGTTGTGGCAATTCCAAAAGCACATTGCCATTTCTTTACTTTTAATAAACTAAATGCATTTTAAAAATAACTGACTTTTAAATATTTACTTTTAGTATTCGCGGTTTACTATAAACACACATTTATTTGATAAAAAATAAACAAGGATCTCTTGAGCGTGTATATATTTATTCTAGCAAAGAATTAAAGTTATTATATATTTAAGGATTCAACGCTTCCATTAAAATCGAACATTCAGCATTATCCCAAAGAAGAATTAAATACGATAATTCGATGAATAAACAGAAATAAATGTTTTATTGCTGATTAAAAATTGCTAACATGAAATAATAATAAATCATATCAACCTGTATTATTTAACAATATCAATTTGTCTATCGGACAGATATTTATTTTTGTCAGTGTTTAATAAATAATTAAAGAAGGATTATTAATGTTTTTAATTCGACTAAAAACCGTAAATCTATATTTATTTTTATATCGCTTATTTATTATAGCATAAACAGAACACTGGTATAATTCATTATAACGAAATAAACGACTTCGACGTGTTTTTCTACTTTTTTTGCTGTTTTCAAAAATAGATCTTGAGGCTGAAGCACCTAAATGCGTTTTCATATTTCACCGTGTTTTAGCTGGTTATTCAAATGAGGTGACCATTTCATATCGTAGTAAGTCGAAATAACGATGAATAAAACAAAGGGATCGCGCGATCCTACGCAATCGGTTATCAACGCAATTTCCCTAAACGAGAACTTTTATGACCGATATTTTCTGCGGGTCATTTACATGTGCTTCACAGGATCTCTGACTTTAAATTTCAGTGCAGTACACCCATAAAATGTATAATACCCAAAGGTTTTACGTTTATTACCTCGAATCACTAAATGTACCGTAGAACATCTGAATAACCTGATGTTTATCTTGGGGACCCAGCGAAGCTACAGCAGTGGACAAAATTTCGTTTTAATTAAAAAAAAAGTATACAAAGGGTAGCGCACAGCTCTTGTCCCTGTCAAATTCCATTAAACGCCCGGGCACTTTGGAAATGACCGTAAAAAAAAGAACGAAAATTTTTTAATTAAACCCCTGAAAAACGCCTAATCAGTCCCCGCGCGAGGAATGAAAAAAACATTCTCTAAAAGGATCGTCAATATTTACCCTCGGAATATCCATTAGATCCTCCATTAATAGCCGGCTCCGAATTAGCTCGATTTAAAAACATGAGAAAGTCAACTCGAATGTGCCCTCCTCCCGCCCCGAGCGCATTCAGAGAGCCGAGCTTAATCATTCATCCACTCGCGTACGCACACGCGCACGCGCGCACACAGAGGGTAGGTAGGGTGCGCCGCGAGGGCGGCGGAGCACAATGCTCTCTCGGTCGAGCGAGAAAAAAAGGGCTCGCTCGGAGATAAAAGGGTCGTCCCTGAATAATTGAAGGGAGGCAGAAGTGAGAGAGAGAGAGAAGGGAGACTCACCGAACATTGGCCAGGGTGTGCCGTCGGGACCTGAGGTTGTGGTAGCCCCTCAGTTCACCGATGCTCCCCTGCTCGGCCTGCATCCTGGCCTGCGCCGTGGCGACGGCGCTGGCGATCACGTGGTGCTGGTGACCGGTCGCGCCGGCCGTCGTGACGCTTCTGCGCGTGCGCCAACCCGTTCTGCTGCTACCTCCGCCGCTCGGCGTCGGAGACTTCTTTTGGTAGTGTCTGCGAACACGAAAACGGACGAAGTTAGGATCTGATTGCCGGCAGAGTCCACGGAGTCATGCGCTAATTGACAGCTTCCACGAGGTCCACTAAGATTTAGTACGGGTACATTTTTTTATTCATCTAAATTATTTTTCAGGTTTAGCTATTGTTTGTGTTCTCAATTGCGTCAGATTAGTTTAGAATACTTATTTGTTGCTTTCTAAATGAGAAAGAGTAACAATTTATTTAAGGCAGAAAGTTCTTCAATGAGTGTCAAAATGCACTGTACTCTTTTACATTTAGAGAGCATATTTTAGGACAAATAAATTTTAAGGACAAAACAATAATTATCTAGATTACTAAAATAAGAAAAATACATTTTTGGAACATTTACAAAATACGTGAAGTATTTAAAACAAAAATTACAAAAATCCGATAATGAAAAGAAGTATTTCAAAAATGCCGTCTGACTATATCCGGCTGTATCTACTTCCACTAGTCTGACCCGTTAAAAAAATATGTAATGGATCGTTTTTCTATTAGCCTTTGGCAGTTAACATTCTTCTAAACGATCTTTACACCCTAAATAATAGTAGAAGATTATAATTTATTATAAATTATACCATCATTTGTCAATTATTATTTTAAATTTAATATAGTTTCAATGTTTGAAGTTTAAAAGTTTGCGTGTACTTCATAAGTTTGCTTGTGTAAGGTCTTTTAAATTTACAAGAAAAGTTTAAGGACGTTTAAACACTATGATACACTTTCACAAAAAAAGATACTGTTTTAAAAATACATATAACAAGGAACTACATCTCAAAATACAAGTAACATCAACTAGCCATATCACATGCCTTTATTTAATTACAAAACAAATAATTACAATAAAATACATTTTAGAAAGGATAATAATAATTATATCGGTACATTACCTGCTGTTATTTTTATTACATTCAGAATAAATTAATTTACAAAGTAAATGATT
Organism: Eurytoma adleriae; assembly: GCA_900480045.1. Taxonomy (NCBI): domain Eukaryota; kingdom Metazoa; phylum Arthropoda; class Insecta; order Hymenoptera; family Eurytomidae; genus Eurytoma; species Eurytoma adleriae. The sequence goes on along the minus strand of UXGC01000009.1, from coordinate 472,174 downwards.
TATTGTTCAATGGTATAGAACAATGTTTTGAAATTCGCGTGGAAATAACGCCCGCAGCGTCGGGGTTTCGACTGTAATTTGCAATTATTAATTTCCAGTTATAGTCTACCACCCGAGCAACGTAGATAATTAAACCTCTAATAAATATTACCCGAATAAATGAACCAGAATTAGATTAAACATAATTTACTGCGGTACATAATGATAAGTTATGTTAAATTATTTCAACATGTCAAACAGCATTAATCTAGATATAACATTAGCTCTCTACTCTATATTGCTCTATTACTGTGACCACTTTCATTAAATCAAGTACCATTATTGTACTGTAGTAACATAATTTATTATAAAAAATTGAAGTGTTTTAAATTCTTTACAATTAATACTATTTTAAGAGTATTAAATTATATGCACCATACTCTATTAGCACTATTTCTCTTTATTATATTCATATTTATTACTTTCACAATAAATCGCCTATCTATACATAATAGATACGTAATAAAATAACCACAGCAAATTTATTAGATAAATGAGTAGGAGCGTTTGGAATAAAAAATCAATGACGATCCAATAGTTCGCCGTTAAGCGAAAAAATTTATCGAATAAATTGAAAACAATCCCGAAAAGTCAATATTCCCGATCAACCGCACGTGCGCAATAAAAAACGTTAAAAAAAAAGAGGAATCTCGCGAAAATCAATTCAAGCGCGGCCCCGGCCATCTATTATATTCATAACACTCTCGCTTGATCCGCCGGCTTTTTCACCCGACGCGACTTCCAATCCGTCGCGAATCCGAAACCCCGATTGAAAAATCTCGAAAAAAAGCTATCCCTTCGACCAGGGCGAATCGAACTCCGCGCCCAGAAAAAAATCGCACGGACCACCGCCGCCATCAAAGCCACGGACGATTAATAAAAAAGAAGAGCAAAAAGAATAGTAGAGTACCGCGAAAACCGATAGACGACGGACTGCGAAAGACACGGAGCGTCGCGCCTGCGCGTGTACCGCTGCATTCGGTTAGGTGTTCACAATATCCGGCAAATAGATTGGAGCACGGCTGGATAATCGGGAAATGAGCTAAGCCGAGCCTTCTCTGCCTTATCTTCGTCCCGGCTTCCCCCCCTCCATCTCCATTCGCGCCTACTCCCGGCCGCCCCCGCGATCGACCTCCTTCCGTTTCTCTCCCGGAGCGAAGCGCGCGCGGAGACACGTCGATATCGATGCTGCGCGTGCCCCGCCGGCTTTATCCGCGCCTCGTCTCTCCGGCGCGGGGATGCGCGTACGCGATTTTCTCCTGCTTAGGCTGTCGCGCGCGCCGCTGCGAGCCAATGATAAAGGCGCGCCGAGTGCATCGCACGTCCCACCCGCGCGCGGCACTTCTGCCGAGTGCTCCCCAAGGCGCGAGTAATGCGCGACGTATGCGCGCTACGTGAACGCGGCCGCCGCTCGCTTTCGGCGCGGCGTCGCTCTGCCTCGCGCGCGTTTGTCTTTGCTCGGCGGATTACTGTTTCCCGAAGAAATGCGCCGCTCTTTGAGAGCTGCGAGAACCTGTTGTTATTGACGTATGCGCGCACTTTGTTCTTTTATTCTCTTTTTCTTTATTTACGATGAGGATGGGTTCGAATGACACGCGCGCTGCAGAGAGAAATGTTTTAGTAAGTTTTGCGAAAAGCTTAAATTTTTGTGGAACTGGTCGTAGGCTGATATTTAGAGACTTTTTGATATACTTTAACTAATTATTAAAATATTAGCAATGAAATATTATTATTAAAAATCTTGGAAAAGTTACTATAAATCTACTAAAAACTGCATTTTTAATATTTTGAGCTAAAAAGATTGCTTTTTTAAAAATGTTGATATCTTCGTCAGATTTTACAAATTTGTTTTAAATACAGAGAATGTATACCATTCTATCGTCGGTTTGAACTGTATAGTAAACTAACTAAAGAGACAATGAAATAATATTATACCATCTGAATTAACTGGAACTCGTTGCGTTTAAGAGAGTGCTAAAATCGTTAACTACTAGATTTCATTGATTCTAGTAGTTAATTGATGATTGAAGAACGTTAGACAATAAAATAATGAAACAAATACTGAAAATAATGTTACAAATTGTAGTAAAAAAATATTGTACACGCGCAGTGACATGTGTATAAAAAATTATTATAAATATGAAAAAGGGAAGCTCGAGGATGAACTCGAGTAGGATGTTTTCTGATAAAAGGAAATCCCGTCGTTAAAAGTTTTTTAAGTGGCATGAAACTTGCATCGCCATTCAGACCCTTAAAAACCCATCAAGTGAAAACAACTTCGTAAATATAACGGGGGAAAAAATAGATGGAAAAACAATCGATTGAATTGCTTAAAAAAAAAGAAGCAGCGATTTACTACGCCCGTGTATCTCCGCTTAAAATTTTTCTTGGCTTTTTTAGCTCCTTCCCTGTCACTTAAAATCCGCGCGTCTGAGTAAAAAAATGCAAAAACAAACACGCGCTCGTACGCTTAGCGCGTATTTTGTTTGTCTACTCACGACTGGCGAGAATCTCCTCGGCAATGTTTTCAACAAAGTACCGGCATTAGCGTTATTGCGGCAAAAAAAAGGATGTACACGCCAGTGTGTACTCGGTGGAGCCGGCTAGGAAATTAATTGAGAAAATTAAGATGAGCAATAGTTTACGTTACGTTTGAATTGTGTTTGTTTTACGGAATAGGTCTTGTTAACTCTGTACTCCCTTCCACTGCGGGGCGGTTCAATAACAGATGTGAATATCCTATTCTGTGATGTTAGCAATTTTTTAATTCAAAGGTTACATCCATAAAGAAAATAAGACGAATTAATTAAAAACGTTGATGATAAGAAGTTAGTTAACTGTCGCTCAAATAATACACAATATATTATTATTATTTTGTAATTATCTCGGCTAACGTAAAATGTTTGAATAAGTGACAACTATTTAATTGCGAATATCGTTAATGGAGACGTTTCACTTTGTGGAAAGGACATCAAAAACTATTTTCCGTTCCCCTCTAATTTGCGTTGAAATAACAAAGCTGTCCATGCTTTAAAGTTTAATTTAAAAAAAAAGGCGCGTTAATGAGAAACAAGGAGTAAACAAATAGAAAGCACTAAAACAAATCCTTAACAAAAGCTGGAAAAGTCGTGCCATATGCACGTATTCCTTTATTTTCATCGCGAACAACTCGAGCTTTTTTTTCGCTCTTCAATGCTTGTAATTCGCGATGTTAATTATACCTTCAAACAGTTACGCTGGAAAGACAGCGATAAAAAAAGTAATTGACCATTCGTCCAGTCATTCGAAAAAAAAGGGAGCCACCAGAGGTAGACATTTGAATATAATCACAATTCCGATAGTATCAGGTAAGAATTCATCGCAATGGATTCCAACTTCATAATTAATTACGTTACTCAGGCCTTTGTTAATAAATAAAGTAAATGTTATTGTTTTTTCAAATATTGAATCTTTGAAGAAAGACAATGATTAAAGTAAAGTTTGAAGATACTTTGAATATCGTCAAAATTTTCTTATAACCTGAACAGTGACTGTTAAAACGGACGTTATAAAAAAAGAATCTTACTAATCAAAAATACACGTGTTATATCACACATTTTTATTGTCAAAGATAAATCAAATTTGAAATACCGCTATATAATGAACATGAGTCAGTACAATTTTTTTAACAGAACAAGAGGATCAACAATACAAAAAGAAATCAAAATTACCTGTAGACACGAAAAAACTTCGCCGGACTAGCCACTGGAATTCAGCGTGTCTCTTTTCTCAGCGCCAATTCGCGAGCAGCCGAGCGTGCACATGTAAATACAAAGCGACGCGCACAAGTATGCCCCGCGCTCACGTAGTTACGCAATTAGCAGTCATCGAAGACTCGCCAAACCAGTATCTACGATCCCAAACGTCACCGCGTCGCCGAGCGGCTCCGAGCGCACGGCGAATTTGCGTTTTTCTGACAAACTGAGGCGGCGCGGGGCGACTCCGCGGCCGGTCCACGACGCGCGCCGATCCCGGGGAATGGAGGGAAAAAAAAAAGACGCGGGAGAACCGGCGGGGAGAGGAGGCGCACGCTCGCTCGCGTATTTTAATTAACGATCATAAAATCGTGATGGGATAAAATAATGGGAGCGAATTGAGCGCGGAAGATTTTTTCACGAGCGCGTGACGTATGCGGGTCTGTTAAACCGGTTGTGCAACCTCCAATTATCCCATTAGAAGTACGTGACGCGGAGTGCGATGTACATACGACGATTGCGTTGCCTCGCGGAGTTCAAGCGCGAGGTTTCCGCTTTTTTTTTCGATTCGGATCCCCTCCGGTCTCGCGCGGTCATTACGAGCGATTTTAACTGCCGCTCGTGAAAAATTCGTTCTTTAAACTGTTTATCGCGGCCGAAAAGGTTTGTTACGCCGGCTGCGAGTGTGTAATACTTTTTCGCGGAAAATTCGAGATATCGACGTGGCGAACTCTCCGGTGGAACATCAAAAAGTTTCCAAAGTTAAAGCAACGATATTTCGATCGTTAACCTCTTCACGACATTAAAAACGACATTAATTTCCAGGACACGTAACGCTGTTTTTTCGAATTAGAAGTGATACTCACATTAAAAAAAATCCTAAAACTGTATTTAAAAATTCTGACTTTTTGTATCAACGTTATAAAGAGAACAAATTTTTTGGCATAGTTAAAGTTAATTTTCATACAAAAATTTATATTTTCATTTTAAAGGAATTAATTTTCAAAATTCTTCTTTAGTAAATTGACAGGTACCATTGAAATGAACAATAACCTGCATTTAATAAAAATTGCATAAATAGAAAAAAAGTTTCCCTTTAATGGAAAATGTCTAAACTTTCAGAAAAGTGAAACAGTTTTTCCTATATTCAAATTTCAAGCTGCACAGTTTAAATTGTTTATTTCAATATTTTGCATCGATTCACTAAATAAACGCTGAATAAACTTTTACTATTAATACAACAAAACGCTTATTATGTTAAAATTAATTATTGAACTTTAATTATATTATATAAAACTTCTAGAAATTTCAAAAATGTTCGTCATTTAATAAACATACATAATAAATTCTTACACATGCAGGCATCAGCGTGAAAAATTATAACATCTAAAAACCAAAAGTGAATCTTTTTTTCCTTCTCAAAAATAGCCGACACTTTTATCATTCCACAATTAGAAGCCTCTGCGTCCTTGAAATATAAACGGACCCCATCGAACAAAACGGCAGTCGGCACGCGACGCTCATTTCCCGCCTCGGCGATCGAGGCGCGAAGTCGAATGAAAAAGCCACTGATCGACGCGAAAAATTCACGTAGCATTACAAAAGGCGAGCGGCGCGTGACGCACGGGTGTAAAAGGAAAACTTGATCGCGCCGCCGGCGCTCCTCCGCGAAGATATCCCATCCGTTGCGCAACCTAATGATACTTTATGCGCGCGATCGTATCGTAAGCCGCGGCCTCACCAGCCTTTTATTAACAGATTCCACCTTGAATCCGACTGTAATTTATCGTCGCGCCGGCCGCTCGACCTCCCGGGGGCCTCTCCCTTTCTTCCTAGAGCCTCTCGAAAAGCCGAGCGAAAAAAAAAAAGAAAAACGCGGGGGAGAAATCGCATTTCCGCGGCGCGCGATTTAATTGCGCGTTTTATCCGGATCGGCGATCGGCCGCGCGCGGCCTGGTTATTAAGCGCGTTTTGTTCGCGGTATCGACGCGCGCGGCCGACGCTTCGAGGCCTCCCGCGGTGTTTGCGCCGCCCCGGAATCGCATTTCCCGATTGTCGCCCGATCAATCGACACTTGATTATAAGTGTTGCCGCGCGATGCGCCGTTGATTTTTCTTATTTGCCGCGGTCGCGCGCAGGAAATTGAATTACTTCGTTTGACGCTCGAGAGGGGATTTATGTCGATTTCAGCGGGAGATCAGCCCCCGCGGAGCTTTCATTTCAGCTCGGGAGAAAACTTACTTTAAATATTTGAAGTGAAATTAATTGCAAGATGCACACTATGGTCGAGTGAAGAGAGACGCGGATTATTCAATTTTCTTTTCAAAAGTTTCTTATTGATTTTTCCTTAAACTAATTATTAACTATTTTTGTGCACCGGAATGGATAAGACTGAAAGGCCTTGGTATTTATTTAAAATATTTCATTAATATATCTGCTACTTTTTGCTTTAAAATTTAAAAATGTGGATAATTATTTCGAAGCAGCTAAACGGCTTTTTACTGCTTGCATTAAACGTATACTTATATTATTAATTACTAATTGAAGGTGCTATTAAAGTTTTAGTTGCAGCTAGTAAAGTTTTACTGGAAATGCATATTGATAAGCGTATACTGCTAATCACAAATCAACCATGAGGAGAAATGCCAACTTCAGTTAATAATTCAATTTATGAGCACACGTGGCACGAGTTTGATCCCAATGGTAACACGTTAAATTTGCAGCGTTAAATCCGCATTATACAATCGGTGTATAAGCGCTTGTATTATTAGTATTATCGGTTATTCCTGTAGTTTTATTTTTAGAAAATTCGCTCTTCAATATAAAACATTTATTAAATTTTTCGTCTAACATAAATATTTTTTTATTATTGTTGAACAAAATCATTTACTTATAGAATAAAAGTTAGTTGAATAGAATCATTTACTTTATACAAGACTGTAGTATTTCACGATTTACGCGGTTATTATATCTAGCCGTTCGATTTAACATTGTAATTTAACTTGTATGATTCCAGAAGGTATTTTTTTGTATAAAAAAATCTAAAAAATCGCTATAATAAATTGAAAACTATAAGAAGTTAAATCCAATCAAATTAAGATTATTTGTCTTCTCTTTTATATTCGTCATATCTTTAATACGAGGTAATAATAAGTAAAGATACTAATAAGTCTTTACTTATCTTTAAAACACTATTTAAATATGTTGTTGAGGAACTGGAGACTGTATAACTTTATAGAGTACTCCGACAAATTGTTTTAGTTAGTCTTTTTGCTGTCACTGCAGTAAATGCAACGAAATGTAGAGTAGTACCAATTTTCGTCCCAATGAAATAAAATACATTAAGTGCAATGGTTACTAGAATAAAATTGAGAAAACTTTACTAGAGTGCAAAACGACTAACATTAGAAACGCAAATACCCATACAAAAGTTTCAATAATTTATTCAAACCAAAGTACATTTCGCAGATGACACGAAATTAAGATAATTCGGAATGAATAAAACAGACCCTTTGTGCATTGGTAATTTAATTATATATGGTAATATAGTTAACATGCTAAATATTTAATGATAATTACAACATTTTATAATTAACTTTTAAAGTAACATGCTAAGTGATAATTTCCATTGTTAATTTAATTAACAGATTGAAAAATTTGAATGACCCAACCGAGTGAATAATTTATTCACTGCATACCTTTAGCTCTGTAAATAATTGCGAAATTCATCCAGACATTTTCGACACTTTTTCGCATTAAACTTTTTACATTAATAATACAATTAAACAATATCGCACTTGGGTGCGAAAATCGAGCAAGCCGAAAAGCAGCAACTAAGCCACTAATGATAGTCATGCATCATTTAACCGTAAGTTATGATAAATTGCACGGCCGTAAACCGCACCCCAATAGTTTACCTAACAGCAATAACAATCCAAATCATAATTCAAAACTTCATCGGCAAGATTACCCGGCAAACACATTGTTCGGACGGGCACACAAAGAGAGTACAGCATACCACACACTACAGCGACACGTACAACGAAAGTGTGCAGCCCGAGTAAAGAGGCTTTCGGTCCATCACCCGTGCAATCGACGCAAATACAATAAGTGTACAACTAACACGTAAAGCGACGGTCGAGCCATCGTCGACCGTAAGCGCTAAGTAAAGAGCGAGAGAGAAAGAGAAGAGACAGAGTCGAAGAAAGGGACGGCGGGAGGGGAGCGAATGAGAATGGAGTTCTATAATGAGATTTGAGAAGTGAGAAAGCCATTACTCACCGTTCGCGCGTATTGCGTCCCTCCTCATCGTCCTCCTCCTCGATGTCGTGGAGCCTCGGGCTGAGGCGGTGCTGGCCGCCCCCCTCGTGGCCCCCGTCCTCCCCCTTGGCCCGGCGCTCGGCCCCCTCCTCGTCCTCCTCGTCGTCCTCCTCGTCGTCGTCGTCCTCCTCCTCGACGTCGCCGAGGTACTCGTCGAGGTCGCCGAGGGCGGCGCGCTCCCCGCGACCCTCGCCGGCCGCCCCCTTACCGATCCCGAGCTTCTCCACGAGGACCTGTTGCTTCGGCAGCTGGAGCTGCAGCTGGTGCTCCTTCGGGTGCAGGAGCGACCCCGTCGCCGGCTGCTGCTGCGGCAGCAGCGAGGAGGCGGACTTGTCGGTGCTGGTGGCCAAGGCAGCAGGGCCGCGCGGCCCGGCCCCGGCGCCACCGCCGCCGCCGCCGGCGCACGGCAGGCAGCAAGACAACGCGCCCCCCACCTCGCCGCCCTAACGCCACCAGACCCGGAACAACATACACCGCCGCCGTCTGCCGAGTCAAGCCGCTGCGGACGACACGCTCGACGCAGTTTACACCCGCGGTCCCGACCTCCCGTCGAGACCCTGCCTCTTTTCTTCTTCTTCTTCTTATTTCGCTTCTTCACTGCGAAGAGCAGCTTCTGCTTGTCGGGACTTCACCGTAGAGTAGCGCGCTCGCTTGCATCCCGTTCCTCTTTTTTTCGTTCCGCTTGTCAGTCTTGGGCCGAGGCTGCGGGAGGATCGAACGCGTGCCGAGTTTACGGGAGCCTTGGCTATATTTACAACTGGCGCGCAGACTGCGGATTGCCGAGGCGGGGGTGGCTTCCTCCGCCGCCTCTTTTCGATCAGCGCCGAGTTTCCCGGAGGAGATTGTCGCGTGGGCGAGCGCGCAGGTACACGCAGGTAAACTTTTCTCGTCCTCCCCCCCCTCAAGGATCTTCCATGTTCCCCCCGGGGGCGGATTCTGCAGCCTGCAGCCGGGTGGGGAGCGCTCCTATCGACGCGCCGCGTCGACACATGTTCCCGCGCTTCTGCACCAGCCGCGGCTATTTCGGCCGAGCTCCTACTACCTCCGCGATATCATGTCCTCGCCCACCTCGTCGTCCTTTAAACGCTGAGCTTCTTCTTCTTCTTCTTTCTCTTCTTTTTTCTCTTGTCGTCCCTCGTGGTTCTTCCGCTTGGCCGTTGCAGGGGCCGGGGGTGAGTACAGCTGCCGACTAGCGGATGCGGATGCGTGCGATCTGTACGGGGGGCGGCTTTGCTTTTGATTTGATTACTCGATTGTTGATGATATGAGGCGACATAAATACAGTTTGTGATTGTCGAGCGCAGAGGTATGGTCGCAGGTGTGATATTTGGCACTGCACAGAGTTAAAACAGGTGTTACATGAGGAATATTGTTATAATGATCAAAGTTTGTTTCGCCAGTGTGTACATGTGCGTGTTACGTGTTTATGCGCGCGTCTTTGTAAGTGTGCGTATTTGCGAGGCGAGTGAAGATAATGGGTTTATCATTGACGTGCTTGTTTTGCTTTCCGTCTTTGATCAAAGTGGGATGAGAGGTTTTGTTCGAATGTTACGGCGACGTGGCACTATTCAAGTAACCATTCATGTACATACATATTCGAGGAACCAATCCGATTGGTCGTCGAGCTTAAAGGTCCAGTCGCATTGGCCAATCTGCATACGCACGTCAGTATGTATCGGTATACTTGAATAGCTACACAGCAACGTTTGATCATTGCTTTAATTACGCCGGGGAAATAAATGAAGATGTTGAGATAAAGAAAAACAGCCTAGATTTCTTTTGTAAGTTCGTTTGTTATTTAACGGGATCGATCGCCTCGTTTGCGTGCAATTTCATTTGCAAACAAAAGTTTTTTAATCAAACGCTAACGAGAGCGCTGGATTTATTTTATTTTCGCCGTGCAGTTATAATTTTATTTGTCGAGAATTTTAAAGAAAGAGTTAATCTTTCCGATTAAATTTGAAATTAAAATCGCATCGCCCGTTCGAGTGCATGATCCTCCGAGCTTTTGATCGTTGATTACTTCCACATATTGATTTAAATTAAACTCAATCTTTTGAAGAGCCTTTGGAAGTAATAATGTTTACTGAACAAAAAATAAACGTAATTCGCAGAATAGTTAGAAAATGGGAATTAATTTACCAATATTATAAAAATTATTAAATTTTTTTATCAGCTACGTACCAAGCATTATTGAATGTAATAAAGGAAATGGTGTTTAGTGCATTTCTTAAAGTAGAGGCACTCCAGGTACGGAAAAACATTTTTTATCTAAAATTTCACTTTCTAAAATAATTCGGTATAAAACAAACAATAATATGAAACTCACCGGTTCACCTACACACACAATTTTCAGGACAAACTCCCGACATTTTTCTTGGACGAAAATCTGAGCAAGATCGATAATATTCTCAGATAACGCTTGGCAGTCCGAGCGAATAAAAAACGAATCAAAACACTGTTAAGTGTTGTCTGACGTAAAAAAGTGAGCGACGTATCAAGCCGATGTTTGTCCGTTACGCCCGCGACGTAGATATATCGCGCGCTTACGAGAGAAAAAAGAAACACCTATATAGGATCCGGCGATAGTGTGCGCGAGCGCGAGGGCGCGAACGGCCGGGAGGGACTTCGTAATCAACGAAAATCAATGGACACTCGAGAGATAAAGGGAAAAAAAGTGAGGCCGAGGGGTGGACGCCGGCCGAGTCACGGCGCGCAACAGAGCCGAGGACTAAATATAAACGAATGAGGCGCGTGTGTATATAGGGGGGAAAGAGCAGGGAGGGGAGGAGAAGGGCAAAAAGCGAACGGAGGAGAAAACAAAGTGGAAGAGTTCACGTGCCGCTATAAATTTCGCTGATCCGATTTGGCAGACGTTTCCGCAAGCTTTATCGGTCACTGGTGTGCACCTTGCCGAGGCGACGACGCCTCCAATGTGTGTAGGCTCGCCTGGCCAGTCCATGTAACAGGTTATACGCTTTATTGACGATTTCTTGTCTTTATTAAGGCGAGTTGCTCGGAGCCAATCCACGGGAATGTTAAATGGACGGCCGGTCGAGTAAATACAACTTCGAAGAAGATTCGGAGAATCGAAGGGCACAATGTTAACAAGAGATCTACTTCTAGTAGGCATTTGGAACGATTGGTAAATGTGACCTTGTTGGTTTGATTAAAAATTTCTACGTACTATATATTACGTACTCTGCTATAATTTAGTCTTTTATTTTATTCAGAAACATAAGATTTAAGTAATAACCATAATTTTTCGTTTTTTTATTTATTGTATTTTGGTAATTTTATGATTATGTATGCATAGATACATTCTTTGGAGATTGCAGAAGCTAAGTCGTTTCCACATTACTTGATGATTATTTACTTGATTATCTAATTTGTTAACTTGGTTTTATCATTAAAAAATTTATTGAATTCAATGATAAACTGCAATTAAATTACAATAAAAATCTTATTTTCGGTGAACGCTTATAGTGGCTTAATATTCAAAGTAAAAAATCACTTTTTAAAGTAATTAATCTCTTCTTTACAAATTATTATTTAAAAAAATTCTAAATAAGTTCAGGAAATTTTTTTGATTGTTCATGTGCAAATTCTTATGAAAAAATAACAATTTTGCAACAAGGACATTAAAATTCTTTTGTAATGATCAAAGGTCTTATCAATGTCGAAATCATAAAAGTGCTACAAACGCCGTCATTATCTGTCATTACCGTTATTTGAAATTAACTATAATTACTCATAAAATAAAAAAGAATGTAATAGAATACATACGGTCATTAGAGTCAGCTTATTGCATATTAATTTTGCGCTATATCGGATAGATTATTATTTTTATCTGAATTCTTGCATGAAACGCATTTTAAAATATATAAAAAGCAAATAATTTAAATATTTCCATACTTTAGTTGAAGTAACAAACGTCGTTTACACAAACTACACAAAATTCTCTTTTTCTGAATGAAAAAAGAAAATTAATGTAAAAGCACAACGCGAATTATTTAGTTTTAAACAAAAAGTGCATCGCAATTAATGAACGATCTAATCAACCCTTTAATTACAAAAATTGACCTACTTTAAAATGAATGGAGCAAGTTATACAGTGCATTATATACAATTTTCTCTTATTTGTAATGCACGTCATTGCATTAATTATTTTAATCGCTTTCAATTTATTTTATTACTTGCAGCACTATAAAGTCGTCATCTAATTACTTTTGAGTAGAATTGCTGCGCAAAATCCAACAACATTAGCCGAACAATTTTTATAAGATCTCAATTGCAGAATAAACGTAGGAGATAAAATGCCGTGACAGTGATGATGATCAAGACAGGCGGCCGCACTAAATCAACAAATTGCCGCAGTTAGCTGTGAAGATAATATACGTAGTTCAGCCGATGCTCTCTTAGAGGCACTTGAGGATATCTGCTCGATAAAAACATGCAATTATGATTTGGGAAAATCCAAATTTAAACGAGAAGATTTCATCCCCACTATCATCTACTTGTTTGCGCACATATAAGTGATAAGAGAGACGATTGTTCGATTTAGTAGTTCCAAATCTGTTGCAGCATCCATATACAAGTGTTATTTAATTTTTTATTATAAAAAATATTAAAATTTAATTAAAAAATTAATTAAAGTCCCCGTAATTAACCTTTGGTTGGCGTTTAGTCTCTTGATGAATTTGCAATTTGTATACAATTCTAATAATAAACAGTGAGTATAACATTTTTATCTATAAAAAAAAATAAAATTAAAATTTATCCAATTTTATTTTAGAATACTCAAGGCTTTTGTATTTTTACAATACTTTTAGATTTCTGGAAAGTTTATTATTTTGTTTACGTTTTCTTGAAATTAAAAACAGGTTATTTTTTATTAGTAAAAATTACTTGATTAAAAAACACTGTACTATTAAAAGAGAAAACCACGCTTAAATTAAAAATTTTGTTAATAATTAGTTAAAACATCACTATGTCATCGTGGGATAGTATGCTCATAGCTTTTGCTGTATGCTTAGCAGTCTGTGTAGCAGAGCCTAATCGCATTATCGTGAAACATCAGTTCAGAGTACCCACCTTCTTGAGGATGGGCTCTTACAGCAAAACCACAGTATTGTACTCCTTATGCGACGTATTGGGAAGGCCAAAAGAAACATGCGATATTGTACTTGAAACCAATAATTTTGACAGCACGAATAAAACTTTGACGTGTCAAGTAAACATGAATCCTTATTATAGAACACTTCAATCGGTTCAAGTAGGCGAAGATAAAGCCATATTTGTGCAGATACGTATGGATTCAAATACATCGAAACCGATTAAAGACTCGGTGCTTTTAACCAACATCGATTTTAACGGTTGTCGGATCATGAATAGGCAGGTAACTATTCCCCACACATCATGTGATTGGGATATTCGAGATGCCGTCGTATTATCCCACGAGCACAGTTACGATATTATAATTCGCCCTAACTCTTCTTTGTGCAATGAAATTTATTTTCAAAGTACGTACGACCTTAAAGGCAATACAATCAAGGAATTTTCTACTAAAGATCAATTTCATGATCAAAATAGTAACGAAAGATTTTTTAAACATATTAAATTTCATTATTCTGTAAATGGTCAAGTTTGGTCTAATAATACAGCGGACTTAGTTTTAGTTGTTGAAGGTATGATTTTTTCTTAAACTTTTTAAAATATTCATGATATATTATTTACCTACACATTGAAATCCTTAATTTGCAGATAAAAAAGTGTTAAAAGCATGGGATGTACAAAATGCAGATAATCAGCGAAAAATAATCTATTCCACTTCTTACAATACTTTAGGTGCCTGTTTACAAGAATCGAATACTGTAGCCAACTGCACACAGTTTGATCTTGATGGCCAACTTAAATTAGAGATTATATTGGGATATTTTAACGAGGCTATACTTGCAATGCACAATTTACCAGAAGGATTTCTTATATTGACGAAAAAATGTATGAATGGACCATTAGATAATTGCAAAGACTTCAATCATTATGTAAAGCACTTTGATGGCAGTGGTCAAGTGGTGAATGCGATACCCATACAATTCAATGATTTTCAGCGGAATCAAGTAAAAAATCGTATCATGGTTGATTTTTTCGAGAACAAATTCGGTGATTATTGCATATCTCTTTTTAACTTTGATCGTGGAATTCCGTTTTTCCCAAGGATGATACCTGCCAGTCTTGAACTAACTGCCCAATGTTTTTCGAATTTGTAATTTATTTATGTAGGTGTAGTAATAAATGTAGCTAACTTTGTTGAAATAAATTGAACACCTTTTTAAACTAACCAAGTGATATGCGCATAATAAACTAAAATAAAGAATATCCTAATAATTAACAACATACTAAAGTCTAATCTTACAATATTGTTCCTCTAAAGTAAATCTACAGCATCAAATTTATAGAATCTGAAATTCTTATTGAAGACACTACTAGTCATCGCAGATGATTCGATGAAAAGCGTTTTCTTTGTGTAAGACTTCCATTTCACGGGCTAACAATATTATCATCATTTCCCCACAGAAATCGTCGCGAGAGAACGAAGCCAGCCTCTCCTCGACGTCTTATTTGACTAGCTTTTCAGCGGAGGAACTACACCGAGCGAGAAACCAATGTGGTCTTCGGACCTTCTGCGAAAGGGGATCTACATTTGCGGCAGAAAAACCTCGTGAAGCAATGCGACTGAATAAATAACACGTCGGCCTTTCAAAGAAAACTACGAGAGAGAAAACTTAAAGGGAAATACCCGAGGAACAAAATTTATTTCTTCAAAACTTTTTATTGGTTATTTTTCTTCTTATAGTTTGCGTTGAATTCGAATGATTGATGCAAACATTGATTAGTTACCCCACATTTCATTTTATTTCGTGCTCTTTTTTTCCCGGAGCTCTTAGCCTAATGAAACGAGTCGGATATTCAGCCGCTGCGTGTACAGCGTTTAATTTGGATTTTTCAAGTTTCTTAGCACATCTTAGTTATCTCTTTGTTGAGATATTCTTTAATTAACCAGGGCAGAAAGGCGAGGAAACTCAGTTAGAGCCGAGGAATACTAAAAAAAAGTCTCAAGTAGAATAATGTTTGCTTTTAACTTTGATAATATTTATATAACCAAATTAAAACCCGAGTTAATAAAACTTTGCAAGGTACTTTTTTTTTACAACGTTTCCATTCTTCTCGCTCCAATTTTCGAAAGGAAAATACATTGTTCGAAAAAAAAGAGTAAATTTCAAACTTCGCCACTTTTACGTTCAAATTGTTTATTCAAAACGCGGCAGCAACGTTTTTCCGAGCAGCTCGCACGTGGCAATGTCAAAGAAAACACATTTAGCGCGAACTCAAGTTAAACAAGAGCAAGGAATAAATAGACGTATATACCCGCGAAGAATTTACGAGTCCGCCGGCGGGATGAGATACACCGCTGGATGATTAAGGGCGGGCTTTTTAATTAAGTTTACGGGCGAAATTTTCTGGCCGCGGCGATTAAAATTCGCCGGGGGAAGTACCATTCTATTTTCATACCATGTGATCCTGCGCCGCGGCAATTTAGACGCTGAGAAAGGGGCCGGAGGCTCGGCCCTCCTCTCCCTCCCGCATTAATTCAATGAGTCGCCGCAGCTTCTCTAGCACGGATTGCATCATTGGCTATTTATACGCGGGGCAAATCGAGGCTGGTTCCGCCGTGCCTCGCTTTTTTTTTCGCTCGCGGACGGACCAGCGCCTTCTCCTTTCTTTTTCGCTCGCCTCGCTGTAGGGCGCCGATCGCCACCACTGGGCTTGCGGGTTTATTTAAAAATTCCGCGCGGCCGACGGAAGCAGACGCGCGCGGAGGCGAAGTTCGCGGCGTGCGCGCGCGCTCGAAGCTTTTATAATTAAAGCTCGCGTTCAACTGGCTTTAAATTAGAAAACAAGAGTGGAACGGATTTTCCATGTGCCGAGACCGGACGCCCGGAACACTCATTGCTTGTCCGAACTCCTATATTTTTTTTAACTTCGTGTTAATTCTTTTTAATTAAATTAATCTTTTTGACTATTGGGCAAAATGAATTCGTATTTTTTTTTATTATTTGTGGGCTTTTAATAATTTTTGTAAAATCGATGATTTCATTAAAGGTGATTAAAGCGAGCAGTAATGTTTTGGAATGACCGTCCGAATAAGGTGAGTGTAGAGTGTCAAACTGGTTCAGTGCGGAGAAACGGAAGGGAAATCGTCACGCTGGACGTGCTAATGTAATTGCCTCTTTGAAAACGGTTTTTAATGACGCCGAACCCCTTTTATCCAATAAACACAAAATTGGAGAATACTACAGTAATTTTCTTAAAAATCTAATTTAAAACATATTATTTACCTTTTACTGTACACTTTCGAGCTAAGTAGTTACTGCAAGATATCTTCCTTTCAAATTTATTTAAATGTTACATTAACGTAACTAGAATACTGTATTAGTTCTTGGAATAGATTCCGTTAAATACAGAGAATTTACAGCAACGTACCTCTTTACCGACACCATTAGTAATTGAAAATGCTAAAGCGAAGAAATGCTTCAGACGCGGGAACTCGCGAGTCAAAGTGAAACGGTAATAGAAAATTAAGCCATGGCTCTGTAATCTTTTTGCACGTAGTCGTGTAATTCTCGGAAACGTAAATACGCAAATACAATTCGCTCGCGCAAAAACGACGTTGCACTTAACGTTTTCCTAGAAAATAAGCTAAAGCTACTTTATAGAGAAAGTGCAACGCAAATTATGCAGCGAATAACAAAAGTTGATAAGTTCCACCTTCGAGCAAAATGTTTTACATCTTTAGATTGAAAGACCTGCCCCCCTCGAAGCCCCTCTAAAAAAGAAAAATCCATCATCAGAATGGAATTTTTATCGATTCGGAGTATCCCTTTTTATACCGTGGCGGAGGAGCAGCAGCGGCAATAGCGCGAGATTGCTCGGGCAAAGAAGCCGCCGAAGCCCGCGTCCTCACCAAATAGAGCGCGGCTGAGCAAAGAAAAGAGGAGCAACAGGAAGGCCGGCGCCCCGGGATCGCTAAGAGCCGCAAATTCGCGAAATTAATGCTCGCGAGCGCGGCGCCGGGGCTTTTTCGCGGGGCCGCGTTAATCCGCAAATTTGCACGATCCGTCGCGCGCACGCGCTGATCTCCCGCGGGAATTTCCGATGGAAATGAAGTGGGGAAAAAGCGTGTGCGGGCAGAGGCAAGAGTGAAATGGAAAGAGATAGATAGAGAGAGAGAGAGAGGGAGAGATGAGAGAGAAAGAGATGGAGGAGAAAGAGATGAGAGAGACAGAGATGAGGGAGAAAGAGATGAGAGAGAAAGGAACGTGTGTTGCGACCGAGCAGCTTCAAAGCGAATGCATGTGGCGTACGTGTGTGATGTTCGCCGAATGAAGCTGCAATGCCGTCTTCCACGCTCGCATATTGTTTGCTCTATGTTCCGCTGTATTTCGGAAATTTCTTAGTTCTGACGTTTTATTTTCTCTTACTAATAGTCGTTTAGCCTTGATAACTAGTAGTACGTTTACTGCTTTGCTATCGATTTTACGGAAAATTTAGGAAAATACAGATTCGTTACGCTTTTTGCTGAATAGTAAGTATGCTTTGCTAAGTAGTAACGTGTAAATTTAACATTGAGGAGCCTATTTTTCAAATACTCTGATATTTCGTTGATGCCCAAAGTTTGCCTCGTCAAAGGAGACGCACGGGCGTTAGAAAATTTTCTCTTAAGGTTTAGTATAAAGCTCACCGTAAACATTACGTGAGAAAACGTAATGCATGCGTAGTGGAAATTTTGATATAAAAAGCTCGGTAAAATTTACGGAGCTTTTCTTGAAACAATTGCGAGGCATTTCTTATAAAAGTTACGGTGCTTTTCTTGCAACAATTATGGAGCATTTCCTGTAAAATGTGTGGAGCTTTTCTTATAAGAATTACGGAGCATTTCCTGTGCAAGTTGCGGAGCTTTTCTTATGAAATATTCAGCTGTGGACAACCAACCAACACACTGATAAAAATTACAGTGGTGTGTTTAAAAATTTCTAACATCGCAAATCGATCTACGATTACCTTTTTTCACGTTTTTATGGCGAGCTTTATTGTAAATTTTACGATGCAGTACATCGACAATCATGAAAATCATTTTTCAAGTTTAAAACGTAAAAACGCAAATTTAAATCGAATAAAAAAAAAAACTTTTTAAAAAGTTAATAAACAAGGTAATTGATTTACCAAGCCTCCAGATATATTAACATTTCTAATCTTAGCGGTTAAAAAGTGTTTCACATACTTCAGTGGTAGCAGACAGTGTACACAGACCGACGTCGAAAGAAATATGCTACACTCTGTGTATATATTGACTGTACGATGTTTTGTTTCGAAGTTTACCTCGAATGTGGTTACTCTGTTCGCTCGTCTTCGCGGGAACTATCGATTTCATTCCAATATAAAACGTAAAAATCGACCGCCGCGTCGACCGCGCTGTCACCGACATCCTGATCTCTTTAAAAATCCGTCGGGAAAAGTGTACGCCGCGCATAAATTAAAAATTACGACCGTCGGAAGTTTATTATATTTTGCAATTTTTCGAGGAATTAACAGCTACATACTTTATACCGGAGACGCCGAGCTTTCGAAATTTAAAACTCGACCTCCGCGAGGCGTCTCGAGTTGAAATTTCACTTCGCGAGGAGAGTCCAGTGATTGATAATCAAGCGGCCACGGGGAAAAAAGGGGGGCATTTAATTCCCGCGGCTATCTTGCAGTCGCGGACTTTCTAGGGGGAATAATTTAATATTTGGCGAGATTGGATGCCGTCTGTGAAATCAACGCCTAGGTGACGAACTTACTCGCTGATACTCCCTAATTGCCTTGTGATTCAATTTTTTTTCATTTCCGCGAGCACGAAGCTGGCCTGTACAATTCCATTTCTGCTCGCTGACGTAAAACCTCGTAACTGGTGTTTCGGAAACCCAGAGGCTGATCGAAAAAGGAGCTTTTAAAGATAGAAGGGGCCTTAAATAACAGACGCACTTTAGATTCGTAAAGACTTTGTAATTGAAAGTGAAAATTTAAAAACAGAATTCGTATTTTACAGCTTCTTTTAATTTATTTTAAAAATTTTTATAATAGTTCATTCTGTATTTCATTTTTATATTCAATAATTAATCACGGTGATAATTAAAAAGTACTTTTTTAATCTTAAATAGAGATTGTCAGATGTAATAAAAAAAACGTTTGAAATACACCGATTTAATATTTTTTATCAAATATTTCAAAGAAACGCTTTTCGAAATAAAAAATCATTTGTATCCCATCGATTGACCATTTGAAATGAAAAAACTTGCTATTCCTATAAAAATGTTAAAAATTTTCAATGACGCTAAAAAAATACGCCAAGAAAGAAAATAATTATCGCGACAAACATTTATAATCTTTTAGTGATTCATGAGAAAGCCAATTTACGCGCAAACACGAGACAAGATAAATTAATAGCATCACCTGTAAATATTATCAGCAAAATAGATTCCCGAACAATGGGCTTAATTGACGGGATTAATTAGCATAGTAGCCCAGGTACAGTGTCAAAGTAAACAAACAGCGAAGTAACGATAAACACCGGCGGCCCAAGGCCCCCCGCGCTCTTCCCGAATTACAAAATATCGCTTCCACGGAATATAAGCGCATACGCGGCTGCACTCGGCGAATCGACGAGGCGATCAATATTTACGCGGCGCGACGACTGTGCCCGGCCGTTAAAATTAATGCGACATTAGCCGCGAAATTCGAGCCGGAAAAAGGAGCGCGCGCCGCGCTCCAATTCAAGGAGTGTCCGGAATCCGCGCGGTGCACCGCCCCGCGACTGCGCGCACACGTAAGCCGCCGGCGCGTAATTGCTCGCGAACAAGGCGCGCGCGAAATGTAAATGCTTAATCGCGTAGCCGCGCCGATTTATTTGCATATGCATGCGCCCGCCGGCTCGCTGTATCTCGGTGACGCTCGCGATGTTTTCTCTCGCTCTTTCTTCTTTTTCCTCCGGTTTTAATTTGCGGTGCGATTTTTACGAGGTAATATCGAGTTACCTGCGACAGGTGCGTATACATTTTTGTGCGGTTTGTAGTTTTGGCTTGCTCAATGAAGAAAGCTTTCTTTTTGTGGGTGGATCATTTGAAAAAGAATTTGTAATCTTTTATGAGAGTGAGAGGAAGAAAATTTTCCTGAGTGACTGATCAAGCAGGTTTTCTTTTTTTAACTCACTATTAAATTATTAGAAGACTCATTAATAACTTAACAAATTAAGACATTTTTTTAGCGATTAAGGTTTTTATGTACCTAAACAACTAATCGCGTAATCTTATTTTTTTCATTGATGTATTTCGATATTGTTCAAGAAGTTTTTCGCGCCCATTGAACAATTTCGCGGAATAAGAAATCGCAGCTATTTGTGTGCAAATTTTTTGCATTATTTTAAGCGATTGCGCAATTTGAGTCCTACCGATTACTCCCGCGCAAGAAACACGAATATTTTAATCGAACCAATTAGTCGAGCCTCGTAGGTGTAAAAAGGCACGATGCTCGACGTAATTTTTCACGCTAAACGCGATTTTCCTCAGTTACTTACGTAACGCACTTAACGCATTTTACATACTGTCGTGTGACGTCCAACGCATACCGGATTTATAATGCGCGATAAGAACAAAGGCCGATGCGTGGGAGTTAAAACTTTTGTCGCGAATCCTTATTGACATTTTTTTTTCTCTAACTTTGAAAAGTATTTCAAAGCTCGCGGAACGTGTCGACCTACTTTTCTAAAATTATATCTGAAACGCGCATTATTCGCCGAGGGTAAATAAGAGAAATTATCGCGCGACTGGAATCAAGACGAGTAAAATAATTCGCGCGGCGCCATCAATCGCCGTGCATTTATTTAAAGCGCCTTTCGTTAAATAGCGAGTAATTGAGTCGGCGCTCGCGTCGGAGTCGCGCAAAAAGCTGACGCCCGTTAAGTGGCAAAGGGAGACGCGCTCCCGCAGTTCTGCCGTGTACTTCTTTTTTTGCGCGCGCGATCCAAATCTCATTAACATTGTTAGCACTCGCCGCGGCGGAAGCCCGCATTCGAGTTGCGATGCGATCGATCAAACCGTCGTTACATCCTTTGTCATCCTTCGTAAATGGCATTGATATATCAAAAAAAGTGTCGGTTACTTTACTCGAATCCTCTTTAGTTACGCGCCGATGGATTTTATGATGTAAGCCAATGCGAACGAAGTACTTGATTTGTTATCGTAACCGAGAATTTAAAGAGATTTTTTTAAAACTAAGAAAAATTTGTGTGGTGACTAGTAAATTAAATTTAATTTAATATTAATTAAATTATTTAATAAAATTTAAATAATTTTATATTAAATTTTAAGCTCGCATACCACACGAGAAGAAACATTTTGTATAAAATAACTGAATTTTTCTTTTTACATTTTACAAGAATAATTTACAATTTTAAATAAATAAAGTTACTAAACTTTCCGATAAATTGTTAAAATACAATTTAACTTTCACATTTTCCCTCCGACACTTAAAAAAAAAGCTCGAACACCTTCCTCGCAGCTCGTCATTAACATCCTGAAGCTTATAAAACCCCAAAAGTCCTCTGCGCCATCCCGAAGCTTACGAAAAACCAAAAAGTAAAAGAGCACACCGTTATACCCGCGAAAAGCTCCCCGGTCGTCGATGCAGCTCGAGCGGCGCATGAATAAGAGTTTTATTCCGCCCCCGCTGGTCCGAGTCGGAGCAGCGAAAACAAGGCGTAATCTGCCAGTCGAACAAATCGATCGGACTTATCGGAAGCGTCGCGCGCGCGTGTGTATCTCCCCCTGCTCCATCGGCGCTAAAAAGCTCCCGTCCGCTCGCCGCGCTAGCGAGGAGGGGGGAGGGCAGGCGGGGATGCTGGCCGACCCGAGATGCAGCGCCTCGCACGTGTGCGTCCACAATGGCCGGCCGCGAGACGCCGCGGCATTATTTTTAAAATAAAAGGAGACGAGCGACGGGAGAGAAAGAGACTCGCGCGGAACAATGGGCCGGAGCACTTCGTTCTATTGGGTCGGACCGTGCCCGCCGCTAATGAATTGCCTTCGCTCTGCCCTTTCGCGAAATTCCGCGCGAGAACTATATATCGATCCGTTGCGGTAGGAGCTGTTTTTTTCTTTCTTTACCTTCTTTCTTTTTCTCTCTCTCGCTTTCTCTTTCTCTTTCTGTCTCGTGCGCTCTGGACGGTGTTGAGCGCGTTACGTGCGCCGCGGTGCGTGACTCGGCTGCTTAGCCACATGCGGGACTTGAACGCGCGCTCTTAATTCCGCTGATGAGTGGCAATCGAGGTTTTAATTAGAAATTGTAGACGGCCGGCTACGCGGGCATAAGTGAACTGTTTGTCGTAATTTTTAATTGGTGGGAAAGCGTCCCGGGGACCAAGCTAAGCCGGCTTTGACTTTGCATGCCTAGTTTGCCTGGAATGCGTTGCGTGCTTTGCTCAAGAGACCGATTTTTTTTTAAAGAATCGCGCGAATCAAAAGATTTGCAAAGCAAGGCGAAAATATTAATTTGGTTCTCCTTTTTTTTGCGAGCGAGTGGTTTAGATATGCTTTTGAAAGGCGCCTTTAAAAGGCAGATTTTCTTATCGAGTTTGCGCGCGCTACGCGTAATTAGAAAGACTCTCCATTCACGTTTCGCACTGTTTATATATGTAAAGCAAGTAATTAGAAGCAAATACGAGGCTGTAATGAAGGTTCGTCCGATGTGTAATTAAATTTTAAATGTAATAAGCTGTTCAAACACGCTTTTAGTGTACGCGTCAGTGAAATATCACGAGCTTCAAAATATAAAGTCAGTCTAATCAATATGAAATTAAAATTACACTTTATGACAGAATAAATATGAAATATACAATATAAATTAATTATGCTTAAACCTGAAAACTACACAATAAATTTCAATCGTACACTTTTTATGCAAAACTGTATTTAGACAGACAGGAGCAGAAAATTTTAGCATGCTCATGACAGTCGTCCGTTAATTTAGCAGTCTGTCTGTTAAAAATTTTTCTGAATTTAAAAATGAAAAAATACGACTTACTTCATTTTCCCGCAAAATATCGAAAAATAGTAAAAAAAAAATCAGAAAAATTATAAACGCTGACACCGCTATAAATTTAAACAAAAAATTTATTTACTACATATTAACAACAATATCACCTACATAAGAAAAATAAATCATAAAACGAAAATACAAAAAAGAAAGATAGCATCACCCGTCGGGCGACGAAACATCATAATTACCACGATAAGGAACATAAAGAAGTTTGATTTTCCCGAAACAATAGCAACTCCCGCATCCGGCCCGTCAATGATATTTCAATTCCTTATCGCAGTGGCACATCGAAAACGTCATTAGTCCCAAACCCTCGACAATATCGAATTAACCCTCGGCGCATTCGGGGCCATTAACGCAGGCTTCCCCCGCACAATTCGCCGGCTCGATCAATCATCATCGCGGGGAAAACGGAGCGCGCGCGGAATTATCGCCGGAGCGCCGATAAGAAAAGCCAAACTTTCGATTTACAACGATCAGCGCGACTGTTATCGCGAGCGAGCGCGCGCTCCCGCGCGTTACGATAGCACGGCGCTCGCCGTTACGCAATTTACAACGGCCGATTCACCTCGATTGTTCGCGCGCATTTTTTTTTTTTTTTGCGTCTCTTTCCGCCGTGACGCGGGAGACGAGCGCCGCGTTCGTTCTGCTCGGACGCGGCTTTTTTTTTTGCACCGACGGCGTCGCTGGGGCTTGGCGCGCGCGGAGTAAATGCGGCGCGCACCTGATGCATCTCCGCGCCGGCGTTAATTTTTAAATAAAAAGGGCAAAATGTTGTGGGAGGTCTGCGCGACTTTTTATTCTCGCCGGGTTGGCAGGTGTTTTTTGGAGGGTTGTTTATTAATGGTGATTTAAACACGCGCGAGCTTTGGACTATCTCAAGTTGAACAAGTGCAATTTTGCTTAAACAAGTGAATATTCACTTAATTTAAGAAGAAAGTCTTCCATTTATTGAATCACGTGGATGTAGACTTTTGAATTTTAGAATAAGTGAAAATTCACTTATTCGACTTTAGAGGTACAGGTTGTAGTTTTACTTTTAATTAAAAATTCGTTTTTGAAGGTAGACATAACAACGTTGTTACATTTTCAACATTTCTTTGTTAACTTACGTCGAGTGCATGGAGCAAGGTGAAGTATTATTAAATTAAAATTGAAAAAAATGGCTCTAAAATTATTTTCTTCCGCCTCCGTGAAAACATTTACCGAACTGGATAAAATGGGATGCAAAAAATGCAGCAGCTTTTTCGCGAAGCTCTCTACTTTTTTTATTAACGAATATGAACAGGCATGAAATGAAAAGTTCAAAAATTGGGAATTTTATTCAACGTTCTTTTTCAATAATAATTGCATGGCTATTGAGGATTTCATTTTGTGTTCGAAATAATTATTGATTGTATTAAATTACCTTGATTAACGAATAGTGCAGTGTAAAAATTAAATTTTCATTGTCGCATTTTTAAAATACTACAGAGCGTAGGTTGATTAACGGGTTTATTATAAATAGGTCATCTTGTTTAATAATGTGCACATTATAATACAGTAAAGCTAATATTTCAGTAAAATTAAACTATTATTATTTTACAGCAATTGTGTTGTTCAAAACTTATTATTTGTATATTTATTTAATTAAATAAATCGGTTTAAGCAGTTTACGATGCATTCAAAACATAAAATAAATTACACAATATAAAATACTATATTGAACTTAATAATTAATTGTAAGAAAATACAATGCACATTTAAATGAAAATTTTGTTTTAAATTAAACTACATTGTGAAATTTCCAGCTTCACGAAGTAAATAACTTGTTGCTGGAAATCAGTGTTACAAAATTTTACAGTTTATAGAAAGCTATTTTCTTAATAGTTACGGGACACATAAAATTGTATAAACTTTACGTTACTAGAAGAGATTGTATAAAACACTCGGGGTGTGTGGAAGCAACCTAATATGACTTTTAAATTCATACGAATGTGTTTAGTTTTCTAAAGCTCCCTCAAATATACCGGATGCAAACAGCTGTTTATCCCCCAGAGGATTTTACATCTGCGACAGGCTGAACAAGGGTTCGTGAATTGACAGTGTATATTTACGGTGGAACTACGACATAAACATGAAAATTTAAATGAAATAGAAGAATTTTATTTTAAACTTAGCAGCCTTGTTACTATTTAAATGTTTTATTATTAAATTTTAATTCTCTGAAAACAACATTTTCATTTATTAATTTTCTCTTTTATTAACATATGCATTTTTAAAATTAGCTGAAAATGTGCAGCAGGGTAACATTTTTTTTGTTAGTTTGTAAAATTAAAAAAAGTTTTTTGAAAAAAATTTGCGCAACTCGCATCAAGCATGTACAAATAAGTTTTATAATCTTATAAATTCTCTATTTCTAATTATAATGAAGCTTGGGATTATTTATTTTTCTTTGGGCAAGGCTAAACTGAGCTCTGGTTTATTTTGAACAAAGAATGAAAAATGAGAGTTCCTCTTGAAAACTCTATGTTTTTCCAGTTTCTAAAGATAACTCTTATTGTTAGTCTCTTACTTTGCAAAATTCCCCGTAAAAGTGATATCCACAGCAGCAGAGCTTTTAATAAAAAGATCTTATTGTCTTTCAAAAAGCGGGATTACCTTTTAGTTTACGTAAGCTGTCAACGAGGAATTTTCATTACCCATTCAATTTCTCGAAGTCTCTTAAAAACGCAAAATAAAAAAATCTCGTGCTTAAGTGACGGCAATACAAACCCTAATAAATAAATCCTCCTTAACCGTCTTCATTCGTACAAGAAACTCCTGAAAGAAGAAACTAATCGGTATCCCGAGAAACTGTCGACGGCAAAGTCAGCGAATGAAGACGAGTTTCGATTTAAAAGACCCCAAGACCATAAAAAGAAGGTCAAGGACTCTGCGTGTTCGCGTCCAATTCCGAATACCCCGCGGAAAGAGGTATCGCACGCAGAGGAAGCGAAGGAGAAAAAAAAAATCGCGAGTCAACGTTACGTGACTGTAACGCGACCGTAAAGAGGCGCGCTACTCCCGCTTCTAATTTACAGTATTATTAGACCGTGCGAGTCGGGATCCGAGATGCCGGCCAATTAAAAGGTTAGCCGCTGCGGCAGGCGTATGTCAACTGGCTGTGAATTAAACTCACTTCGCTATTGAGCAAACAGCATTCCAATATGCACAGCGCCGTGTCGAACGGTCGTAGTTCTGCTCGCTAGTTAGCCGCGCACGTGAAATGCCCCGAGGTTGTTTCGACGCTGTTTTAAAAATTCATACGAAGAGTCAATTTTTTTAATCACTTTGTATGCGATTCTAAAACTTTGCTGCAGGTAAAGTTAATATTTTCATGACTTTGACGTTTTAATGGTGTGAGAAGTATTTTTCGAAGTAACTACAACTGTACGAAATAATTGCAAACAATAAGTTGTTTGTAGAGTAGGTTATTATGTTTGTAAATGAATTTTTTGCTAACAATAAAGTTTTTGAAACTTAGAAAAATTTTCTTTTTGGTAGATTCACAGCTCGTCTTATTTATTGATATTTAAGAAAAAAATTCTGAAAGTGAGCTTTTTTACGTGATCACAAACAATACTTCCATACCTCTAGCAATAGTAAAGGAACAACTCGAAACGCACGAAATTGGCAATATTTATTTTAGAGGAAAAAAAACTGAAAACAAACAAACGTATACGTTTGAAATTGCAGTATAGTGATCAAATAGTTTTTTCCATTTCGTAGCAGTCAAATTGTTTTGAATGGAATCTAAAGACTTGTTGTACGTTAAAATAGAACAAAACCTAAAATAGTTAACGCAACGCAAGTGTAGTAAAAATACCAGTACGTACTTACGATTAGTTACTCATGAGTAAAAGCATAACATCAATCAAAAATCTTGATGTAAGCTCAAATATACGATCCCCGTAACAAAAACAAATAACTATAAAAGCAATAGAATTTTTTTCTCGAGAAACATTAATTAATAGACCTGACGACCTGACAACGTAAAAAAAAACTCTGACTATCTTTTTAAAAAATCAACAATTGCAAAACGTACTATTTTTACCTCTTTGAAAAGGAAATAGCGGAACCAATGTAAATTATCGTGCAATTGCATTTAAAGTAATTACACTAATACCAGTCTTAAAAAAGAATAACGAAATACACGTCGACTCCTCGTATTCACTCGCGCGGCGATCACGGGATTACGTAAACCGTCAACTTTCATGAAATCGTACGCCGCCGAAAGGAATCGCATGGCTCGCCACGAAGAACCTCGATTCTTTTCCTGCCGAGGAAGAGGCTAAATATCCTGCGAAGGACTATAATATAGTACAAATCGAAAGGTGACCCTCGCCTCGCCGGAGCAAACAGACCCGTCGGTGTACACGCGGCGACGCACGTGCGCGTCCCGCAATTCGATAATAATCAGCCGCGCGACGAGCCCGAGTACACGGGAACGGCGTAGCTCCTTTAGTCCGCGCGAGCGAAATTTCGCTCGGCGCGCGAGGTGCAATTTCCTCGAGGCGCTTCGCGGGAGGATCTCCTCTTTCTCTTCTCTTATATACGGCGAGGAGAGCAGAAAATTAGCGCGGCATTTCTCGGGTTCTTTTGCCCTGCAGGGCGGCACAAAGGGACGGGATCATTTGTTGGAACTCGGTTGAATTTGATTTGGCTGATTAACGGTTTATCGATTTGAGGGAAGGCGAAGGGGATTGAATAAAGCGAGCGCCTTTGAGGTGGCGCGAGAGGGTCAAGTAGTTTTCTATCTACTCCGCGATAATTCAAATTTATTAACAGAAGCTCTTGAGAAACGTCCAAGAAATATTAAGGCTGAGGAAGCGTGGTCTTTATTTAAGTAATATAAGGAAGGCTGCGGGAGCTTTGAAAGCGCTTCTTATATCTCCCGGGCGCGATTCATTTTTCAGATTGTCAAGAACGTCAAAATGAATTCTTCCTTATTCTTATCACTTTTCGATGAAAAGAAACTCGAGCTCGTTCGCTCGACTGAAAAGTGTACTAGTTTCTTGCAGTTGCACTTCTAGAAATCGCATAAAGCTATAAATGTTTTAACATTAACAAAGCAAGATGTAGATCTAGTGCATAATTGATCTCTATTCGGAAGTGTCACGTACGGTAATGTACCTGCTATAATTACTTCATGAAATGCGATATATTCAAAAAATGAAGATTAATAACTCAAAAAAATCATAGATTTATGTTCCATATTAAAATTTGGCCGAGCTCATCGATTTAACACTAACTCCGCGGTTTGCCAAGTTTTCAAACACTCCAACGCCAAGATCGTATATACTCAAATCGCGACACGTTGTTAGTTTAAAAAATACCATTTTATTTAAAAACTCAGAGTCGCAAAAATAA